>OX402529.1:7776975-8101719 GCA_948098885.1 Drepanosiphum platanoidis | reverse complement strand
GAAAACCCGTAAAATAAACGTGTGAAATTGTCTTCGATACGCCGCCGCGGCGTTTTATTATTTCCTGGTGTGTCGTTTTATCGCCGTCGTATAATATCGGTCGCGAGAGGAAAACGCGGAGACCGCCCTGTACACGACGCCGTCGAAAGAAAGAGTAAAAAAAAATGTTTTTCCGCGACCGGATTATTCGACGCGGTCACCACAACGTCGTCTCGTATTGTTTGTTATGCCGCCGCCGCCGCCGCCGCGCCGCACTTGCCTGCTCGTACGTAATATTCGTCGAGTCACGGGCCATCGACACTGCTGCGGTTATTGTTTCGCGACGGGTTATTTAAATTTTTAGTCGTTTTAATTAACGCGGCGATAACAGAAAAAGAATGTTTTCCGCGTGTACGACGCGCGCGCGTCTGCAGCCGCGTGGATTATATAACGTTAAACACGACGATAGTCCGGAACCGTATTGTAGTTTGAAAAAAAAAAATAACAAACACCGCTCATCTTGAATTATTCAACTCATTGTTTTGATTATAATTAATCAGTTAGAATTATTATTAAAACGGGTACAGAGGGTGTACGTATAGTACCTACCTCTCTGCCATATACAGGTAGTGTTGTTTCGCGTTCTGTTTTCGCTTTTTAATTACGTTTAGGAATGCGCGGCGGGACTGCGCAGGCCGTAATAGAATTGTCCTCCTACTTTGTTCGTGACAATAGGTGATACATAATTAAAATAAATGTATAAATTATGAACGCGGCGCACAATACGTAAACTGGACAAGTAATAATTATAATTTATTCGCAGTATTTTATACACGTGAGTATTATACAATATTTCACTTGCATACCGAAATATCGTCGAATTCTATGCGCCCGGTTAACGCTATAAAATATCACGTGTACCGAGTATTGTGTACGTATTTATATAATAAAACCGTTTGTCGTCGTTTTACAATCGGCGATACGTATGAAAATGTAGGGCAGGAGGAGTTTGAGACTCGTACGCGGACCGTTAACAAAATAAAAACGCAATTTATCGGTAACACTGTGTTGTTATATACGGGAAAATTTTAACGAATACAATGCGACACAACGATTTGCGGCGATTCACTGTATATTATTTATTTTTCTAACGACGACGACGTTTACATTGTTATTAAGAAACGAGTTATTTAATCTTACTCAATTGACATGTATGACTTACGGATACCACGTGCGCGTGTCTACATAAACATTATTATTTGTGCCTCGAGCTCTCGTTTCTGATATTATTTACGAGCATCCCGTATGTTATGATTTGTTGTGTGGAATAATTTTCAAACGGAGCATTTTTGCGTTACAGCTGTTACTGAAACTATTTTTTAAATATCACACGTTACATATATATATATCGTTACGGGAGGGGGGACGTTAATATTGTATTACGAACGTAATAAAAATTGATGTTTTACGTTTTAATTTGATATTTGATGTGTGCGCATGGTTTTTTTTTTTTCATATTCGTCTGATCCGTGACGGTAGAAAACGTTATCATTGTTGGTTAAAACCTACCTCGTCGTTTCGTATTATGGTGACACAATTATCATTGAAATTACAATTTCCATTTTCGGATCATAAAAGAAAATTAACATAATTTACGTAATGGAAATGCTTATACAACCGCGTAGTTATTTAATTAGGCACAGCTATCATTTGATTATTTATTTATTGAATGCAATTTTTTAAAATAAAAAATAGAATCGATTAAAATTTATTCGTTTTTTGAAATAAACACGAATAAAATCATAAATTACCTTTTTTCGAGACGGAAATATTCGTAGACTTGCCGGACTTGTGAGACTATAATTAGTTTTAGACTGTTGTAATTTATTTTACTTGTCGATTACCGCCTGGGTAATATCGTTCCTCGATTGAAGTCGTAATGTCTTAGACATACAAACTGGAACAAAAATAACCAATCGAGTATACGAGCCTCGTAAATGAAACAACGTCAAATAGAAATCAAAACAGTATTTGATACTGTAACACAACGTTATATAATTTTTCGGTCGTATAAATGGATAGTTCTTTGTGATTTACTTTTGGATAATGAGTTTTTTTTTTTTTTCAAATCGAAATCGTATCGATTCGAAAAACGTTTGGCCGCGTACTCGCTCAAAAGCGCAGGCCAATAGTGTGTTAGACTGTAAAATATATCGAAACGATTACAATCGATTCTAATTGGTATTTTTAACGTATTCGATTGGTTATACGCTCTTGTACGCTCTGGTTGCTAACATGTTGATTTGCCATCTGGTTTGACATTTATTTGCTCGTCGTTTCTCGAGTTTTCGCCAGTCGTCGTTGATGATTCGTTAAATCTCGAGGTTTGAAATTTCACGTCGACGATATATATTTTACCATTGGCGTTCAACGGGGCGCGGGTGTAATCATATTTTAACGATAGAGCGTCGTAATGCGATAAAAAGTATATTCCGAATCCCGCGAGACGCGAATAACGTTACGATCTCAACAATCGCCAATACTACACAACCAGCGATAGTTTTAATCGATTTGCCGCTTAGTAATCGTACGCACTATATCGCGTATGAGACGGTGTAAATAATGTGTTGACGTTAAATGACATGATGCTTATTGTAATAATAATAACGTACTTCTCGTGATTATCTACCGGACGTTTTTAACTCGATTCACGGTTACCTGATATGAATAATGGTACTCGCGTACGTTTCGAAACGCTTAATGATATTTACTTTTGAATTTCACACTTTGACGACGCAACACGCGACACGGCACGTCCAGTGCGACGCGGGCCATTCGCCTGCATCGCGATAATAATTACGAGACGACTCGATGCGTATCTCGGTTTGCTGGTAAATCATACGAACCGAAAACAATTTAAAAACGGAAATATTAACATTTTATCACATTAAACTATGACACCGCGGGGTCGTTATTGCGCGGATAAATTCGTGCCGCGTTCGTGATAGTAAAAATTACACACAACGCGCGGCTCGGCAGCAGCCGTGTACAGTTGTCGCGCACGTAAAGACTCAAAGGGAAAACTCGTCTCTGCCTCTCTGGCATTTTCTCACGATCTACGCGCGCCACTCGATAAACGCTAAAACGCCGCGCGCGCGTTTTACTCGATTTCGAAACGTTGCACACAATCGAAAATCTAATCGTCTCCTTTACCAACGCGACCGTTGACACTCTCACGTTTGTAAAATTAATTAAAAAAAAAATTATCGCGCGCGTAAACCACTCGCTCGTATAGTAAAAAAAAACATACGGAGGCCATCGCCGTTTATTTTTCAAAATATAAATCATTTGCTGCAACACGTTTCCTTAACAAATTGCATCTGTGTTTACCGTTGAAAAACGTACGAACGCACAGCGTAGTATTATATAGTATTAATATTTTTTTTCTTTTGCTATTGTCAAAAAAACTACATAAACTCGAAATCAAATTGAAATTATTGTGCTTTTGATTGCAGTGAATTATTCGACTGGTTGTTGTGCGGCGGACCTTGAAACTCACGCGGGCAGATGAAAAAATACAGGACGTGTAAATCAACGGGAAACCATCTTCTCGCCGGGTGAGTCAGAATATTTCGATTATAATTTATCCGAACGTCCGATGTGACTAATGATAATCGCGTGGGTACTTTAATCGTACGTATAATGTATCGTACGAGTTCCTGATGATATATTTCGAAATTCTATTAAAAAGTGCCGAAAGTGATTTTTACCGTGCGAATTATTTTATCTTAATTACGACGTGGAGTGCTAAGGCGCCGCGAAAAAAATCCCCTTATCGAAATTCGTAAATTACTTTGTTTTCACGCGAGGAAGTGTATTGGTATAACGACGATGGTTTTACGCCATCGGTTTTTCTTCAGTTTTATTTTTTTTTTCGTTCTCACAAATTTGTGTCCTGTCGGAACGCCGCCGTGAGCCGTCGCCGGTCACAATACGCGCTTGCGGCTGTCGACAAAGAGAACAAATTATTAGCTGCGATTTAAACCGCGTTTTCAACCGATGGCCAAGATGGCCCTAGGTTTTCATTTATTCCGGCGCTGAGTATTACTTGACGGTCCAGTCATTTTTTTCTAAGAGATTATTTAGGGATTTCGACGAGATATTATTCGTTATTATAGCTCAAACTCGATTAATTTCAGAAATACGACATTTAATATAATAACCGGTTTGAATATAACATAACAATAGGATCGGACGCGTTTAAACATACCTTTATCAGTCTAAAATGTTAACAATAACATGTTATAATTATGCGTAAAAACTAGCAGTATAATCGTTAAATAGATACCCGGTAAACACGAATATTTGAATTACATAAATAACGCGGAAAATAATGCCATTTTAACGTACCACCCGTTCGTCATCCGTTCCCGCGAATAACTGTTACCTCAGTAAAACGATAGGAAAAAAAAATATGCGCGCGGAAACGTTGACGCGCGACAATAAGAACGAACGACCAAATCGAAATCGTATTATATATATATATAGAGAGAGAACCTCGAAAGTCGCGCAATCGTTTTCAAAAACCACATATATTGTACTCGTATGCGATAGAAAACTATATTTTTACAACGATAACGTTCAATTTTACATAATACCGTATACTCATCACGAAAAAACCTCGCGGCGATCTAAACGAAAACTTAAAAATCCTAAACCGCAATGTGGATTTACTTCGATATCGCTTTATTTCTTTTCGGGAATTTCTGGGGAGAGGAGCGTGAGTGGTAGATAAACCGCAGTGAAAATTGTTTTTTTTTTTTTTTGCTGTTCCGTCGGTTAGATAATATGATATAATATATATAGTGTGTTTTTTTACTTCTACTTTTCGTCATTACATCATCAATATCTGACAAGTCAAAGATAACACATAATATTATTATGATAATAATTTATGCATTTTATATAAAAAAAAAAAAAAAAACGAAAAAATTTTAATATCGTACGGAACGAGCACAGTTTATTCGAAATAAATACTACTTGATAAAACGAAAATTTGAATTACATATAAATAACGCGGGTAACAATACGATTTCAAAGGACTTTTGTTTCGGTAAAACGATGGGGAAAAAAAAGATTCATAGATTCCGTTTCGCAGAGAATCTCGAAAGTCGCGCGGTCGTTTCTAAAAAAAAATACCAACGTTTACTATATTTATTATTATGTTATCCCATGAGATACGTAATAATCATGACGAGGATATCATAACGTTCGATTTAACATAATTCCGTATCCATCACGAACGACAGTCAGTCACGAAAATCTGTAAAATCAAAGCGAAACGATAAGTCGATGTGTGGACGAGATCCTTGTGTTTTTCTGGAATTTCTCGCGTGAGGGGGGGGGGATATTATAGTGTGATGTGCGGGCGGATAAACCGCTCGTGAAAACCGTTCCCCCGTCGATTAGATAACACTCTTGTACAGGATGTTTTTTTCACAATCTTTCTGCTTTTCGTTATGATTATATATGAATCGTGTACCGGTCGCGCAATGGTCGCGAAAATAAGAAAGATAAGTCGATGTGTGGACGAGATCCTTGCGTTTTTCTGTGATTTCTCGCGCGTCAGGAGTGGGGGAGGATTGTATTATATTATAGTGTGATGTGCGTCGGATAAACCGCCCGCGAAAACCGTTCTCCCGCCGATTAGATAACACTCTTGTACAGGGTGTTTTTTTCACAATTTTTCTGCTTTTCGTCATGATTATACGAACCGGTCGCGCAATTGTAAGGACAACGGCGGCGGCGGCGGCGGCGAGAGCACACGTTCGCCCGGCGAAACGAACGTACCGCGACGGCAGCGGCGGCGGCGGCGGCGACTACGACGGCGGAGGTTTAATTTCTTGTGCAGTCACCATTTAGACATTACCGCGCGCGCCGCGAACGGACCCACACACATACACACGCGTACACGCGACTCCGCCGAACGGACGTTTCCCGCTCGCACTTTTTTTCGCCGCGCACACGCGTCGTATTTCGCGTCCACCGAGTACGTATTTCAAGACTATTCGACAATAATAATAATTAAAATCGTAATATTCTCTTATACGTCGCCGTGTCCCCTCGAACCCGACGCGCGTATATTATAATAATCATTCGCGAACCAGACGAGTCGCCACTGGCCGCGTGCGACGACTGCGACACCTCGCTTATCGATCCACAGGTAAACTATGAACCGTTTGTTTTTTTTCAATCGAACCGTATTGTTCGTGAAATAATAATATATCCGTTGTGTTTTATCAATCGAAATGGGTTTTTCTTATTTTTTTTTTTCTTACGAGGATTTCGCCGATTTTTCTTCAGAGTTTTTCAAACGTTTTCCTTTTTTCCTTTTTTTCCCCCCATCAATATCTCTGACGACAGTCTAGACGCGACGCCTCCGATTTGTTTTGAATTTTTCGTAAGGACGAAGGTGTACCACTATGTTATTGTTATTATTAACGGTACGCGGAGACCTCAACGCTTGCCCATAAAGTTCACGAGGTTTGTGTTACCGTTCGTCTCCGGGGGTTTGATGTAATAATAATATTATGGTCGTGTCGTTAAACAACAACGAAAAAAAAAAAAAAAAACTCATAATAAATGCATTTCGAGTCATAAAACACAGCGGTTATTTTTTTCGACTTACCATAAAAAAACATAAATATGTATATTATGTATACGCGTTTTACAAGTATATAGCGATAGGATTTTTTTTTATTTTTTTTTCATAAACTTTCGTAGCATAAATATGTAAATATTTAACATTCGCTTGTTTTAATTTAAAATAATACCCTACACCATATAAGGGTCATGAAAATTAATATTTTTAATAAAGTCAAAAATAAAAATAAAAAAAAAAAACGTCGGAAAATATAACGCGGTATGTATTTGAAAAATGCGAAATTTGTCATCGTGTGCAATTTAATAAAATACGCGTGCGTTATTATTTTAATCTAAAGTCGTTTTTTGCTGTTCTAAAAATTTTTTGAAAAATATTACAAGAGTAAATTTTCTATGTCCGTGATGATCACATAACTTTTTTATTCATTTCACACCGAAATCGAATATTTTTTCAAATATTCAATATTGACCAGACGATAAAAACTAACGTTAAAAAAATTATATTTTTAATAACTTGGAAAAAAAAAAAACTTTTTTTCGTGATATTGTATTTATTATATTTTTTAAATATATCTTTTTTTAACAAACTTCGTATTTTATTTCATACTCTTTTTACGAGCTCTATCTAAATTCGATTACCTAACCAAAATTTTTTTTTCTTGAAGATATTATCGGTTTTTAAAATACAAATTTCCGTTGCAAAAAAATTAAAATATTATGTAAGTTTCTGTTTATTGAAAATACGATTATTATTCTGTTTACATTGAAACAAAATTTTATTTAATCACTACTGGTATACTAAATGTTTCAACACTTGCTTATTTTATTTGTAACAACAATTAAGCCTAATAGCCATACCACAACTCCTTCCTTTCGTGCAACACAAATTATTATTATATATTATATATAATATTTAAACGTGTTTTTAATAATACGACGTCTCTCTAAATTGAAAATATATTACAAGTATATAATTGCACTAAATTACACACGAAGACAACAAACATACTATAGTAGTCGTACAGTTTAACTTATTTTTATTTATTTACTTGATAAATTTTAATAATAATTTCTACCCGTGTCAAATTATCGAATACATATAATTATTTCATTCATAATATATATAATTTGATTTAACACATCAACGTGTTTTTAAATTAATTTCATAAATTACTCTGTACATTATTCGAATGTTAAATATTTTTGTCGCACTTTTCGATTTAAACCGTGTATTTGAAAAAAAAAAAATCGATTGCTAAAAACTATACGTATACGCGCGCGTGAGATTGTCTGAAAAAATTAATCTAGTCATCACGACCGAGTAAATTAATAATTATTTTTAAGCATTATTTTATTAAAATATTATACATTATAGTGTCGGATCCGGTAGTAAGTAATATAAAATGTATTGTAAATCACAACGTGTTCGATAAACGTTCGATTCGATTTGGCTCCGAATTTATCGTTTATATTTGCACGACGACGTCTATAAAATAGTCACCGCAGTAGTATTAGTATTTATCATTACGAATATTATATTGTCGGGATTACGAATCGTTATGAAATTTTTATATTTTATGACGGTACTATGACCGTCGTCGCGGACGTTTATAAAATATTCAGCGCAACGCGTCGCGTATTATTATTATTGTCGGTCGCGTTTCATACAAACACGTATGATAATATATAATATACTCGTACAATAATTTATCGTAGAGTGTGTTACCCGTTGTTCTGTTTCATCGATGATGGTCACTGTCTAGTATAAATATTCTTTATCTATACAATATAACCTATAATATATAATATACATTGTATATTACACACGCACACTCATTGTTAATAACAATATTATACACAATTGGTTTCCCATAAACCGTAATAGATGCCGCGCGATATTTCTTTCTACTCGATTCGACGACCAAATACGTATATCGTTTAATATACTTGGTCGTGAATAGGCGCGCGCGCGCGCGATCGAAACCGATCGAATCGATACCTCTCGTCCGCGGTGTAGGTAAATGCGTTTTTCCACTATAGTCTACGGGCGCTGTTTCGGCGGATTTTTCACATACTCGCGCGCATCGATTGCGTGCCGCGCGACGGATATCCGCGAGTTCGTCGAAACGCGGGCGCGCATAATAATATATGCGGGAGTGTGCGAGTAAAACGCGCGGAGAAGAGGAAAAAGAAAGTAAAACAACATTGCATTATCAAATAATACGTTTCGTACACGACCCGTCGTCGTCGTCGTTTAAATTGTTTCACGGCGCTGTTGTTGTTTATTTATTTTTATTTTTTTATCACCCGGCCCCCGTGTTATTATCGCGACGACGGGAGTATTGACTTTCGCTCGGAATTTTAAGGATAGCCCGGCCGAATCGAACGATCTCCGTATAATTTATATGATGATGATGATAATAATAATAACACGTACTGCGCGCGTTGCGGCCGATGGCTTTTCATTGGTACGCGCGCGGCCGTAGGCTTAAGTAGCTCATCTTTTATTTGGTCCGTGTCGTGTACGCGCGCAATCGCGTCTCCATCTTAATAGGTACTAGTATAATAAAACGTTGCTCTCTCGTCGTCGTACAGCTGGAAATCGTTCGCTTTCGATATCGTAACATTTAATAACATACGAAATAAACTGCCGGCGTGATTAATACGTATATACGTCGGACGCGTGTGTGTCGGCGGCGGGCTCTCTTTATATTACTATTATTATTAAAACGTACCTTTTGATTTGACCTTGTTTTTCCGAAATCACGGAGGACCGTTTCAAGGTCGTCGCCGCGTTCGTAGTCGATATTATAACGTGCGTATAATGGGTACACACACACGCGCGCTCGCCGTCATGATCACGATCATCATCATCATCATTATCCTATATGATATGCGCGTAGGGTCAAAGCTGTGTGTAATACGTACGAGTATCCGCCTTGCGTTTCCGTTTTCGAAAACCGTTCGAATAAGTATGGGTTATGGGATCTATATATCGTCGACGATAATTAGTGTTTTCGTAACGTCCGAGGAAAACGTTAAATCATATTACGGCCGACACGTTGCGACGACGACGCGGCCGTATTGCCGCCATACGCGTTGGCGTTGTCGATGTGACGCGACGACGTTTTGAATTCCGTTCGTCGCATATGTTACGTGTAGGTACGTCGCGAGACGCGTCCCGTTCCACGCACTGTGTGCCCGCGACCAACAATTAACGTTAATAATAATCACAGCCGAGTCTGTGATTTCGAGTTTAAGTGTAATTATAACTTATTATTTATTTTATTATTATTCTTCTTGTCCGTACCCCACACGCCCGTTTTTTTCGTCTCCTATTGTGACATACATAATTCGTGGTTTACTATTTTATTCTACACACCGCTGCCATGTATGTACACCGCGGTGTCTGTATTATCTAAACGCGCGTCTCCGAACCAAGCGCATAGCTTATGTGATACAGAAAAAAAAAAAAAGCGTTCGTAAATCGTAATTATTAACTCAGGCACGTAGCCAGGATATTATTTTGGGAGAGGCCTGCAAATATTGTTCGTTCTCCCGCTCGAAACTAGTGTTTTCTATAGTGACGAACGATTTTCATAAATTTAACATATCACATCGTGTCAAATCATATTATGTAAGTCGAAGAATCGAAAAACTTTTGATTGTACGACGCTTTGTTTTTTCTTACCGACCGTGCATGTAAAGCGATTGTTATTTAATTGCGTTTTATCATTGAAATTTCTATCGTCAAAGGTCGCGAGACCACGATACTGGCCCGAACCCAGGTTATATACCGCGGAGACGTTTTATATTATATTTGTAGTGTCGCACACGAATACGCATATACGCGACGGATCCTACGCATAGAAATCCTGCGATAAAATGTCGCCGAGAAAGCGACGGTCATCGTTGACTGCATCCTTGGTGTACGTGTGTACATCTCGCGCGGCCGCGACGACGATTTCGTGCTAATACGGGAAAAAGGAAAAAAAAATCCCGACGTGCGTCGCGTTCATCCGGAGACGTTATTGCGCCGCCGTCGACGTACGCGCGAGGGCGGCGGCGGCGGCGGCGTTCCACTAGCTCTCACCGCTGCACACACCGTGAGATCGAAACGCACGTGTAAAAATA
Source organism: Drepanosiphum platanoidis (assembly GCA_948098885.1). Lineage (NCBI taxonomy): Eukaryota > Metazoa > Arthropoda > Insecta > Hemiptera > Aphididae > Drepanosiphum > Drepanosiphum platanoidis. Next base: position 8,090,943 of record OX402529.1, on the reverse strand, counting down.
ATTGTTCGAGGAACGTCGTCGGCACGGAAAGCGAGGACGAGTCTCATCGTCTGTATTGTAGAGCTCGACGGGAAACGAACAAATCGGCTGAGAGAGAAAAACCAATTCACGGTATGATAAACGGCAATTATGTCGTTTTTACTTTTTTTTTTATCCTTCTTACGATCGAATTTGTCGCGGCGACAGAACGGTGACGTACTACGCGTCGCGGTTACTTCGGATCGTCGTCGTCGTCGTCGTCGTTTTTTTCTCATGCGTTTCGACGGAAATAACTGAAGCCGATCGATGCGATCCGAAGATCGAAAAGCGATAAGATGAGATCCACGAAAACTGCTGTTGCTCCGCGATTTCTGGAAAACCGTTTGGATTTCAAAACTCTTTCTGAACCGAACAAATTCGGACGAATTCAATGAACAAGCGCTAACCGATTGAAAAAATAAAAGGATTCGAATTAACGTGCGAATAGTCTATGAGTTCCAAAGACGGTCGTCGTAAAATCGAGCGATTACCACGCGTCGTCGACTGTGACGATAAAACTCGGTAACAAATTGTTATTTTATAATATCGTCTTGTTCGAAAAACGGGACGCGGCAGTGTTTTAATAATATCATCGCGCGCAGAGGAAATATTTCGTTCGAACGTGGGCGTGTAAAAAATAACATCGGACGCTGCGCGAACGCGCTTACAAACGGTATTTATTATGATTTTTTTCCTCCTCGTGTGATTATTTCACTGAAAATCGGAATCGCGCGGCAAAACCGCGTCAGCTCGCGCCGAACAGGTTTCACCGGCACAAGAACCCGCGAGCCGTTTCGGTGGATCGCACTCTCACCCGGGCGCGCAATGTCAATGTCGATAACCCGACAGCGGCGGCGGCGCCCGGCCGACCGGTTCGCCGCCGCCGCCGCCGCTACGCGTGCACTTTCCATTTCTATACGCGTCGAATTCCGCGAGGAGAGTTCCTCGTGCCGAGCAAGACCGACACTCGTGTAAATGTATATGGGTAATTCGTGTACGACGACGATAGTAGTAATAATAGGTACAAAGGCGGCGGGTGAAATGCAAATTTTCGCGCGTGGCTGAAACGAAAGCGCGTACGTTTGTTTATTTTTAGTTTTCGATTAACTCGCATGAGCCGACGATAATAACGTTTTTATTTAAATATATTATCATCGTCAGCGAATGGCGGCGAAAAATCGTCGCGTACGACCGCCGCGCGTTATTATATCCATATGATTACACACGTAGAATGATATATTTTTATGTAACCAGGTGTGGTGGATGATTTAACGGTAAAATCAGCGTTCGAATAGATTTTCAAAACCTGTATTTCGTATTTATACTTTTCTCCGATCTTTAAAACCTTATAACACTATATTTGATCGGTTCGATAATATTCAGTATCTAATGCAAATTATTGTTATATTTCTAATAAACAACGAGTTACTATATATATATTATATACAGAAAACACGATATAAATTAAACAGTATACACAAAGAAAAAAAATTCGTTACACTATGTAGTATAAATGAGAGGATCGCTCGATTTTAATGAAAACAAATTTAAACAAATGCTCGATAAAAATGACATCGTTATAATTTATTTTTACAGTTTCGCCCGTGAAATTTATCGCGTTTCTAGTTATTCCCATACGACATTACGAAAATACACGTGTTCGTACGCGCTTAGTAGTGACTTTTTTACGATACATTTTCTCATCGACTCATGTCCAGTCGTAAGAACCAAACATAACCGTTGCGCAACGATCGTGTGCGGTATTATTTCGTTATGATGTCGTTCGAGTCGATTTGGCTTTTTTTAATCTATCCGTACAGGTGTGTTTACGCGCGTTGTGCGAGTACTTCGAGTCGGCGCGCGAACAACACAACGCGGGTCTCGTAATGACGCGGAGATGTTGTTTTTTTTTTTTAACGAATTATCCGAAAAAAGTGTTTAAACGCACACGATTCGAAACGCGGTCGGCTATTGTTTTCGCGCGCGCCGAGACTATGATGACGAAACGCGTCCGCGAAAGATCCGACACGGATTCATCTTGTGCGACCGATTCTCGTCGCGTTAGCGATTTATTATTATGGTCTACGAGTATGATCAACGAGACGAAAGTGAAATTCCCCCGGCCCCCCCTGTCCACTAAAAATAAAACTTTTACGACAGTGTTTGACATTCGGACGCATTTGATCGAGTAATCCAATATTTATTATTAATTTATAATTATTTTATTAGAATTTAAAATACACATTTATGATCCGTTTTGGATCACGAAAAAAAAAAAAAAAACAGTAAATTTCACATCGATTTTACCCGGGTTTATGCTCTTTCTGTTCGCCCCCTCCCCCCGCGTAGAAAATAGTTTACGTCCGAGCGCGTAATATAGTTTATCGCAAGATTGAACCGATCGCCCAAAGAGTCACCCGGTATACCGGTTAGGTTACCGACGGGTAATCGAGACCTATCGTCGCCGTCGTTTATTTTTCTTTCTCCGTCGCGGTCGCATTTAGTTCGAAATTGCGTCGCCGTAGGAATGTCTCGTCATAACGATTTTACGACGAACCATCCGGATTCGTGTCGTGCCTGCGCGCGGACGCGTCGTTTTATTTCCACCCCTAGACATTCTCGATCGGGATTTCGTCACATTCCTTCCGGAATGTGCTTTGTTTCCGGAGAATCCGCCGTGCTTACAAAACCCAACTCGCGCCAACTAGGCCCGGAACGTTTCCTCCTGTCCTTTACACGTCGTTCGCGTCGCAACAACGCCCGGGCGCGTAACCGACGCGTATAGACGCGCGAAAATCCGAAAACGGGTTCGACCGGACGAACGAAAAATCGAGGGAAATTTGTCGTGTTTGCCACGAGCGTTTTATAATGTTCTCGCGCTATAATACTCGTATCAAGGGGACGGCGACGTTCAAGAGAGGTAGATGCGATATATGACATGGCGAGGTGGCGGGGAAGCAATAAACTCGCTTTTATTTTCACCGGAACAAAAGACTCGTCCTAATAAGATTTATACACCGTTCCGTTGTCGTTGAATATACATATTATAATGTGTGTGTGTGTGTGCTGGCAGTGGTGGGAAGTATGAACGCTACCATGTTGCCTAATTTATAATGAAAAAAAAAAAAAAAAAAATAATAATAATAACTCAGACGACGAGGGGCAGGCTGTTTTACAAAATATGCATAATAGTAATAATAATATAATAGCCAGACGTGGGCATTTCGGCGCGCGCGCGCGCGCGCGCCCGGCAAGAGCGAGCAAATAATGTCATCATAAATCCCGAGGACCGGGTTTTTATCTGCTTTTTGCCATTTAAATTAAAGTTATAAACGGCCCCGAGGAATTTTATTTGTATATTATTATATACGCGTACAATATTATTCTCGTCGCCCGGCGATATTAAACGGCTCCGCGGCGCATATATATACGTATATTGTACGTATAATACTGTTATGTACGCCCCTCCACCGCTCTGCAGACGACCGCGGCACCCGCGATACCTGCGACAAAACGATAAACGCGCGCGCGTATAACGGCCGCCGGAAGAGTAGATCAGGAAATTTCGGAAACGTTATTAAATTATTTTGTTTAGACGAGATTTATTGCGTCGTCCGTCCTCTCTCCGGACTGATAGAGATAGGGAGTGGGGGAGCAGAGAGAAAATCGTTTCGCTGCAGTTATTATTGCCGCGGAAAGGATAGCGCGCCGTATCGTAAATGTATAAACGCGCGCCTATAATGTTCGCGTGCCGTCGCGTAAAGGTGGTGAACTTTGTTTTTTCTTTTTAATATATTCACGTGACAAATGAAAATAAATTTAAAAAAACAAAGAGTTTTTATACTCAAATTCATTTGTAGACGCTCCGAGTACGCGAAATACTGGAAAACGCCGCGTCTTAACGAAAGACTCGGATAGAGGTAGACGATAATCGCGCCAAAGCAATAATCGTAATCGGGTTGATTTCTTAACCACGACTCTCGGAAAATAGAAAAAATCGCTATGTTACTCTATCGACGTCCGCTTCACTGTAATCACCGAGGCTCGGAATACTTGATACGCTAAAAAAAAAACTCAAATTATTCGTTGGAAAAAACCGTATAAAAAGTTATAAACATTAGGTATGTTAAAAAAAAAAAAAAATTAAAAACGAGAATTCGATAATAGAATATTGAAAAAAAAATTCGATAAAAATACTTTGCATACTCGCGTGCACTACTGGCGTGTCTTCCGATCGGCGACGGTCACTATTACGAGTTCTCGGTAATACGTATATAGAGACTATTTAGAATATCGTTGCGAGTGCGCGTGCTCGCGCACGGGAGCGATAAACAATATAGATTCTGATGAATTCACATTTTTTCCTCGACCATTAACGTGTTGAAAAAAAGAAAACAAATTCCTCGTTAAATCCATAAAATATGCAGTAGTTATGCGCGTTCTATTGAATATAAATAATTATGCGAATTCGAATACTAAAAACAACGAAATAAAGAAAACCGTGTGATAAACATATTTGTATTTCATCAAGTATCATACGAATCGGAAGTTCAACATGGACTTTCTAAACTTCAAAACGCCTAAAGCCCCGATGTCTCGGACTTAACACCGATGAATAATATACCGCTTAATTTATTTCATTATATCGAGAAAAAAAAAAACGAGTGTCGTGTTTTTCATGATTTCGTGGAGGTATTCCGAGACGAAGTGAAATTTTCGACTCGAGAGATTTCAAATTTAAGACCCTAATAAATTATACATCGAATATATTGCGTAGGTGTGTACACGTACCTGATGTTTAAAATAATACGACGAATCTCTCTCTCTCTCTCTCCCTCTCTTTCTCTAATCGAGGGAAATCGCGCGGCGAACGAAAGCTCTTTAAATCGTTCGGAGCTCGTTAAATACATTACGGGCTCGAGGGTATTATACGAGTGACGATTTTTCACGGCGAGACGAACGCGTTTTCCGTGTCGAAGCCCGGGGGGGGGGGCGCGACAGTATAAAACGCAAAGTGTGACGAGCATTCGGTGCCGTCGACGTTGGGACTAACAAAAACGCACGCGATTTCGCGATCGGTTGTAATAATAACGATATACTTGTCCGACGCGCGACAATGACGTAGAATTGCGAAACGCCGACGATAAGAATTCCGCGACGGATCCGAATGTTTTCAAGTAGGAGAGTAGCAATAATTCGTAACAAAAAGAAAAAACGATTATAGCGGCGCGAAATTTTATCGCGTGACGTGTGGTGGCCGACCGAGCGAGAACCGTCTCGACCTTTAATCTTTTCGCTCTCCCGACGTCGTGATTTTGTTCGTAATACACGGGATTTTCGCGAAACATAGTATATATAATTTTTATGAACGAGCCCGCGATTATGAAAAACAAACTCAATGACAATCCGGTAGGATTACGCGTTATGTGAACCGCGAACGGAGAAACGCCGACCGCAACGCAGTCGATCGAATTCGCAGCTGTTGTTTTTACGCGAATCGTAAAATCAAAAGAATTCAATATTATTGTTTTGTACAAATCGAAACGTTCGAAAACGAACGACGGTTCGCACTCTCGCTCTTACCCCGTCTCGTATTCGACAGGAAACTGCATGACTATTATGTTAATAATAATAACATGGTAGGCACTTGATTATTATTTTTCCGTGACAAATTTTTAATCTGTACGATTTGAACGATCGAAAACGTCCATGAAAACGCCAAGTAATGTTTAAACGTATTTCTACTTCCAACGTATACGCCCGTCAGATCATTTACTTTCTTTGCGTTTGATAAATTATCATAATGATTTAAAGATTTTTTTTTGAACGTTTTTTTTTATTGTTTTCCGTAATTGTATGCGATGTTATTATTTCGGAGAGTGCCTCGGTCGTAATGGGACGTTCGAATAATTGTGCCGACCGATAGAAAGAGAATTCGAACAACTCGATGTAGAGTAGTACCCGCCGCTTATAAAATATGCAACAACGAAATGAGAAGAAAGTACAAACCAGTTGTGTGAGACTATCATCATGTTTTAAATATTAACTTATATTGTCGGACTGTAGGCGATAAACGAGAGCGATAAATAACGCTCGCGTAGTCAAGGTTAAGTTATTACAAGATGAAAGTGCGACGAAACATTTTTATTAATGAATAAGTCCGTCCGTGATTTAAAATATGCGTATAAATATTAAAGGACTCCGAGAAAATCGTTTGAATAAATTGAAACGAAAAAAAAAAAAACAGTTTTTGAAATTCCTCAACAAAGAGACGGGAATATTTAAAAAAAAAAAAATACGAAAGAAGACGATTTTTCAAAGGTCTGATTATTTGTGTTATTATTATCATTCGGTCATTATATAAAGTTATTACTATAACGACTGTAGTATTTCACAAAAAAAAAACCAAAAATCAAACTCCGTAGTTCAGACGTCGAACGAAGCCGCGTAAAAAATCGAAAACAGTTAACACGTGACCTGTGATCCTGCGATGCCCCGAGCCGGATTACGAGAGCCGCGAGGACATATCGTCCGCGTACCCGATGAACGATTTGATGAATTCGATTTGATTTTCCGACCGTTTGTACTTTGAAAAACGTTTCTACCTAAAAGAGCGAACACAATTATTTACCGACGCGATTTTTTCGTACGATTGTTATTCGAAAAACGTTATATTTTTTTTTTTTATTTCGAAACTCCGAGCTCGTTTCAGTGCAGTGCCTCTGACGGCGGCGCCCCGACGTTTCCGGACACGGACGCCAGACCGTTTGAAACGGAAATTCGAACGGCTCGCGGCGAACGAAAAATCCGCATTGTAATCCGATATAATCGGAAAACGATTATCGGCGGCACACATTCGTACGACCTCGCGTCGCCGTACATATAATATAATATATATATATATAAATACGACCGGGGCGGTTCAATCAAGCCGACCATTGTACGCGTTTTCAATGGGAAAACGCGAGCGAACGATTTTCCGGCAACGTATATTACATGAATGATCGGTTAAATTGCGAATCGCAGGCTCACCAGGACTCGGAAAACCCGAGTGCCGGCACGTCCCGGCGGGCGCGGGCGCGATAACATCATTGATGACCGCCCGCGCGTGTCTATTGTAACGTAATATTGTTATAAACGCGGACGCGCGAAGAAGGACCGACGGAGTTTTCGAAACGTTTCAGCAGCGCTGGACTCGCGCGTATCCGGTTCGGACGAACAATACAAATAATAACACTATGCGAATTAAACGTTTTGAAACGCAGAAATCCGATTCGATATCGTCGTTTGCTACTCGTCCAGAGTACGTCGGAAGTAGGACCGTGGCCCTGCCGGAGAACGAACGCATACGCGCTTTTTCGATACCTCGCAAAATATTTTTCCATACATATCGAAGGAAAGAAACATCACAAATCGAGTTGTTTTGGCGCCCGTACACGAATATCCGCTTTTATAGTAATTCTCAAAAAGGCCGCGCGCGCGTGTACGCATAAATTTACATTATTTACGAGCTCTCGTCGTTGGAAGAGGGTAATCATTGCAATTATTATTACTCTCGTACCCGCATTTCCCTCAAACGCGTGTTCGGGGAAAAAAAAACGCGGAGCTCGCGTGTATCCGGTTCGAATGAATATAAATCACAGGCGAATTAAACGTTTCGAAAGGGAAAAAATCGAGATCATTTAACGTCGGCGTTTATTACTCGTCCAGGCCGAGATCGTGAGTCGCGGAACTGCCGAGGACTCGAACACCACACAAACGCGCTCTCGATATACTCGTATATCGTCGGATGTCGTTTAACAAATCGAGTCGTTTGGTCGTCGACAATATACGGGAGAGCCGTCTGGATAAAATAATAAATTAAGATCGTAGTCGCTTTAAGTCGTACTTAAAAAGGCCGCTTGTATATATTTACGACCGTGTATATACACGGCGCGTGTCAGTGCTCTCGGGAGAGCGATCGGTCTTCTCGAACGCGACATTTATGAGTAAGTGCGCGCGCGCGCGTAAAAAGTCGGCCTTTGATATTTTTCGTATAACGGCGGCGAGCTCGTATTTTTCCACTCGCGCGGCCGTAACACCCCTCGTCGGTAAAAGCGATCGATCGATCGGCGAAAACGTTGCCGCCTCGACGGCTGCGGGCGTACTACATATTATCGTGCGCGCGTAGTCGTAAATCACCGACCGACCGAAGAGAGAGAGAAATAGCAGCAGAGGCTAAACGGCCGCGTAATCGTCAAAAATATTCGGACGGCGGCGTCGGCGGCGCGAGGACATGCCGCCGCAGACAAATGGCTGTTAAATATGTAACGCGGAGAATACGCGCCATACACTCGACGGCGGCGCAAACGTTTTGCGTTTTCGGGTCGAATCATAAATCATCGGTCGGCGTATAATATTACGTGTGCGCGCACCACATACGTATATAATATTCGCGTACACGTGCGCGCCCGGCGAGGGAGCGCCGACGCAACCCTTTCTCCGTCCGCCACCTACCCCTATAGAGTGCTTTTCGTCGTTTAGAAGAGATCCTCCGAGAAACCTCCGAGAAACGGGCGTAGGAGACGGTCGCGTATAATATCATGTACTCGCCCGAGTGGTGGCTCTGGCGATGAAGAAAAATTTAAACGCCATCCATCAACGTCGAAACGTCGTCGCCGCCGCCGCCGCCGAGTGTATACGATTATTATATACGGGCGGTCGTCGACGACGTCGCGATTTGTAACGACGACGTCTTGTCGGGAGCGCGGCGAATTTTCGGGTAAAACGAACGGGAGGAGGACAGAGAAGAGCAGAGATAAGACGTCGAGCTCGCCGCCGCGCCGTCGTCGTATGACGTTTTCCGCGCGCGCGCGTCGACGACGACGACGTTTCGTCGATAACCGTACGTTTTCGCCGCCGTAATTCGTTTTTAATCGTCGGCCGTAAATAACTTCGACGCCTATCCGCCGCCAGACGCAGTCATTAGCGGTGACGCTACCGTGCTGCAGGTGTGACGACACGGGCGCGTGCGAGCTATTATTTTCGCGTCATTCGCCGTCGCTGAAATCCGCGCGCGACAAAAAGAAAACAAAATAATAATAATGACGACGACGAGAAAAACCGTGTTTTGCAACGGCCAACGTCAAGATCGGAAAACCGTTTTTACACACGCTCGACTGGAAAATCAAACCGAATTTGTTTCTCGACGATTTTTTCTATTTTTTGTACGTATCAATACGAAACGGTTAACGGAGTTAACGAGTATGATATCGATAGTATAATATGCGATTTGATATCACTCTTTCGAGTTGTTTTCGTCCGTGTTATTTTGCACTTTTTGCTGCGATAAAATATGTTAATAATATTAGGGACAGCGTGTGTTTTTTCGTTTATTATTTTACGTTTCGATGACACGCGAATTCGAATAACTTACTTTTATTTTTGGCCTTTTTTCTACAATATTCGACGTATTGAGGTCGTTTAAATTTAAGAGTGACATTTATTCACAAACAACACGTCAACAGTTTAACGCGATAATAGTTTAAAACTCGGAACTAAATATTACGTTTAAAAACGCGAGCGATAAAACATAGTGTTTTGAAAAGCGGAAAACCCTCCGAATTCCCGGCGGTCCAATCGGCCCCCGGTCGCCGCACGCGTTCCGCGGTGTCGCGACAAACCTATTGGGAAACGAAAAACGTTTTTTTTTTTTTTTATGTTCGCGGATTATTACGAAATCGCCGAAGACGATACTCTTCGACTCGTCTAGTGGTGAAAGTAGTGTTCGCGTCGTCGTCGTAGGCATTGATAATACTGCGTTTACGAGAAGACGACCGGTGCAGCAAGAATATTTGTCGTTTATAATGTCATTCGAGTATAAACGTCGTATATTAAATGTACGATTGATGACGCGAAACCGCGTACTTCCTGTACAAGCCATATTCCATACGAGTGTGTATACGTGATATTACATGCGTTCGCGGTGACATAATGTCGTCGTCGCCGTGGCGCAGTGTTTGGAAAGTTCACTCGAAAACCGACTCGTTCGAATTTAAAGTTTTTTCAAGAAAAAAAAACAAAAAACGTTCGTTTCAGTTGCTCATTAAAAACCGATTCACTGTCTGCGCGTGTTATCAAATCGTACGCACGAACCATATTTTAAAAAAATACTCGGAGAATATTATAAATCACGCTCGTAAACGGGGAGACGAACCAACTATAGTCGGCGTTGGAAATAACGAAAACGTTTATGAAATATTTCCAAATCAAACTCTTTCGCGTCGTTACCGAACGACCGTTGTTTCCGAACATTGTGTAGCGGTCGCTGATAATGTTTGGGCCGACAGACACGAACGCTACGATCGGGTCCTGCGGCGGTGTATTGTTATATTATGTACGTCTACGTCCTAATATCGTCGTAACAGCGTTTTGGCGGTCGAACCCCGCGGAATAATGTCATCGAACGAGCGGGTAAACGATTCGGATGAGCAGGACGACCCCGCGAAAAACAAAAAAATCTACTCCGAAAACGGATTAAGGGCAGGCTAATTCATTCGAGTTGACGTAATATTAGTTGATCACATTATTATATTAGTCGACACAATAAAACGCTTTCATAATCGACATGATATCATCAGAGAAAGAATCGACGGACACCGTAGAAGATGACGAGAGGCCTGTGGAAAAGCAGAAAGAGAAGAATTCAATATAATATGTCAATGTATCGGAAGCTCGCGATAAAAAGTCCATTTTTCGCCGGGTATTTGTCATTAGTCCCGCGGGCTCGTCTCCTAAGTCTCGAAAACAGCCGGTATAATGTACTCGTCGACGGGCGGCTCGCGATCATAATTACATACTCGCGGCTACGCCGTGACAGATTCGGCTATAAAACGTCGTCTAACCGTCACCTCCACCGCCGCCGCCGCCGCAGCCGTCGAACGTTTTTTTAACGATCTCATTGTTGCGCGCGCTAATTATAAATCGAAATCATATTAAACGAGCCGAGTCCGATGTAACGACGCGTCGAAATTTCACTATTCTCTCTTCGCGCGGCGCATATTGCCCGTGCACAGAGAGATAGGCGTACGTATATAATAATAATATAATAACAATATCTATCCGAAGAGTTACGCGAACAATACTCGATAACGCCGCGCGCGTAATGATGCTTAATTTACATATCACACGGCGCGGCGGTCGTTAATAATAATAACACACTATATATATATATTTTTTATACCACCTGCGTATTATACACGAGAACTGCAGTATAACGTGTGCACGTCGATACTCTCTCCGCGGCGGCGGCGGCGGCGCTCCTCGTCTCCCGTTCGATCGTCTGTCGAACGGATGTGCGTCTGTGCAATATAATAAACTTTCAAAAAACGAACAATGCGCGAGTTTAGAGCGGAGTAGGGGGGGGGACGGTCCGAAACTTCTCCTCTCGATCCGGCGACGCGGCGGCGGTCAGATCCTTAAAAACGGTTCGCAAAACTCTCGAGTATTAAGCCGCGTACATTATACATGTGTATCGCTCGTACATATACAATACATATTATATATGTGTACGAGAAGAAAAAAAATCCCCACGTTGATGAATAATACAACGAGAACGGAACGGTTCGGTGATTTATTTATCCGAAACGTTTCTCATATAATACTGTACGCGCGGTCCGTATAATTTTTCCATAAATAATAATTACGTACAGAAACACACTTCGGAACACACGACTTCTATTCTCGGCAATGCGCGCGCGCGCGTGATACAGTAATATTATTATTGTTATTAATAATTCAATCCGCGAGCCGACCAACGGATTCTCGACGAGGAATATAATAATCCATAACGATTCCTCGGGCCGGATTAGTGCTGAACGACGCGCAGGCGTCGCGACGTGTTTTTTTCCCTTTATCGCTGTCGCCGGATTATCTCGAACGGCGACGATAGCGGTGGACGCGCGCGCGTCTCGTAAAAAACAAAGTCGGTATTCTTATATAAACGATATTCGTCGTAGTTTCACGCTGAATCACAACGGTCTTTGGTAAAGTAATGCCCCTCGTCGTCATTGCGAATCGATTAACGTAATCCGATTCGGATCGAATCCTGCGCAATTAGTGAGGGCAACATCGCGAGCACTTGGTTCGAGTCTCTTGGATCCTAGAGACGATTTCGAAAATAGTGCAAAAAAATATTTTCCTCATACGATTTATAACAAATAAAGTTCGCCACTCTTATAGTAAATTAATTTCTACTTTCTACTTACTAATTTTCTATTTATTTAAACTTTTTTCTTTAGAACAGTTAGTTTTTTTCTCTGTCGTCGGGCTCTTTCGTTTGATTTATAACCATTGGCATTATTACACTTTAGTTTTTCGTTTTAATATAATTTGACAATAGTTATATGATGTATATACTACTAAAAAAACCGCATGAGTTGCTCATTAAAATACACCTTTCTCTCTCACAACGCCATAGTTTTCGAGTTGCTATTCCGTAGGATTATATTTTGAAAAATCGTTTTAATTCGATTTAAAACGACAAACACCCCTCCTTTTTAAACTGCTAGATCAGCACCCGAAGTACGTCTATAATATACAGTCGTATAGCACGCGGTGCTGAAAACGCGTTTTCTTATCTCTCTCTCTCTCTCTTCCTCTCTACCTACGTTCTGTTTGTAGATTATTGTTATTTGCAGCGACGACGGTCGGGGAACGTGACGCGCGTAAAAGTGGTTTTCGATTTGTCGTCTATATCTATACTCGTATACTCGTATATATAATATAAAATAGGCACACACTCGCACAACTATTTATAATATACCCACTCGTGTACAATATTATATCTGCGATTGTCGTGGGTCAGGACCATTGTTGCCGTTAGAGCACGAACGCGATATTATAAATAGTCGTGTATCGTGCGCGCGCGCGTAGTCGTCCATCCGGTCGTCGTCGTCAAAATCGCCGTCAGCCGAACGCAGAAGACTCTCGGTACTACTATCCGGACGGTCGGACCGGCCGGTGTGCGCGGAGGACTTTCGCCCGGCGTCTGTCCGTACGCGTCACAATACTATAGTAATATAATGCGCGTGCCGACGATAACGTGTCGAACGCACGCAGGTCCCGTCATCGTAACGGCGACATAATATTATTATTACCGTTATGACAAAACTAGCGACTGCATAATATTATAGATTATTATTATTATATAGCTGCGGGTTTTCTGTAGAGAATACGAGTTTACGACGAGAGAGCTGCGCGAAAATTAGCGACGTCAGGAAGCGGCGCGGCGGGTACCCGACGACGACGGCGATATTAAAATATTTGAAACGTTCGTCTAGCAGTTCTTGGTCGAAAAAAAAAAAAACGATTATCTAACGAGACGAAATCGCCGTAATTTAAATATATCTACAAACGAAACACCGATAAAGCTGTAAATTACTCGTATAACGTAATAGATATAGTGCGTAAAATACACGTAGAATAAAAAAAGGAAAAAAAATCTAATCTATTCGCCAAAATAATATGATATCGTCGCGACAAGTCCCGATGCCGCGTACTCGAGTGTGTCCCGTTTGTATTTAAAAAAAAAAAAACATAATTAATAGTCGGTTTGCAAAATAATATAATTTTCAACGAATCACGTAACAAAAAAGGGCCGTCGTCGGTCAGAATTTCGATAAAACGAATTGGGCAACGTGGGCGAAGACGCTTTGACCACCGATTTCGACCGGACGATTATAAACTCTGTTGTAAACCGCCGTAGCGCGTGCGGCCGAGGGGCATATGATATTTTATGCATGCCGATGGCCGTAGCGCGCGTGCGATATCGAAACCGCACACGCTTTTTACGTCCGGCGCGTACGTTTTCCGCGCGATTTTCTCGCACGCGTACGAGCGACGGCGGCGTGGCGTTAGAGGCATACGGCCGAAAAAAAAAAAAAAACAAACAAGATAAATTTCGCTTTCACCCGCACACTCTGTTTTCGGTCGGACAGCGCGTCGCGGTAACGTCCGATCGGAACGCGATCCGGATTTCGAATCCAGTTTCGAGTAATCCGATCGAACGTCGTTTTCGATTGACACAACAACACGCGACGTAATAATAGCGATTGGAAAATTCCGACGTCTTTTTATTTATTTATCTGTTTTTTTTTTTTTTTATATTATTATTATAACCGTCGTCCGCCCCGGATTGTCCATCAAACGGGTAATACCGCCTCCGCCGGGCCCCGGCACGTGCCGTCGTCGTTTCGCTTTTATAATCACTCTGTTGACGTGTGTGTCCGTCCGTCCGCGGATGACGCGCTCGGAACCGGCGACCGACTTCCCGTTACGTTTTACAGTTATTAACTCGCGTTTCCCAAACGCGCGTGTTTTGTACGTCTACGGCACTGCGGAAGTTTGAAACGACGACGTTTTAGAGTCGTAATTATTTCGTCGGAGAAGGTGAAAGTTCGTAACGCGTCGTGAAAGTCTGAACCGGCCGCGCGGAGACGGACGACGGCTGTGAATCCGAAACAATAGAACGCGGTTCTTAAGGGACTCGGCGGCGCGGAGTTTTTGTCCTGGCCGTGCCGCCGCCGCCGCAAGGAAAACACATCTGTGCGCCTCGTTCGTGTCCTCTTTTTGGTCGTCTGAACCGCGTGGTTTCGGCGTGACGGATGTGCGGTTTTCCCTCGTCGGTGCACACGGCGCACACCGCCCACGCTCGCGCTTCCGATTGCTTAATATACACAATGCCCGGAGACCATTAGTCAACTCCGGGACGAGACTCGTCAACGACGTCAAATGTTTTGTCTGCGTCATGTATTCCGCCGGTCGCCGCCAACTCGGCCGCCCCCGCCCCCTCTCCCTAGCGCGACGACGATGGCGAAAATTTCAATCGTTTCGATACTTTGTATTATCACGACGATAATTATTAGTATTCGTTGCCGCGAACAGCTGCCCGAGTAACGTTTTTTTTTTTCCGTTTTCGAGGAACCCGTTTTATATTATTATTACGCTCGTCTTTGAAATGTCGATATTTTCGATTTTCAAATGAAAAAGAAAAACTCTTTCGTACCCTTCGCGTAATATATACATGGTTGTAATAATACGACGGCGGTATAATATTCGATCTCGTTCAATTGAATTGCAGGTATTTCGCTACGCTGTATATAGTTTTAACTCTCCAAAGCGATATTAATATCAAACGCCATTCTCCGCGTCCTGCCCTTCTGCGAAAATATATCGCGCGTGATCTCAAATATTTCAACTTACCTATTTATTATTCATATGTGTACGTGTACACGTATATGTATAAATTTGTACGCTGTGCTATGTAATAATATTCCGATCGAAAGATCAAAAGACGTATCCGAAATTGCAATAATATTCGACGTAAACATTCGAACGCGACTGCCGTTTAATGTATCGCGGGTGTTTCCAAAGCACATTGTTAAGTAATTATTGTTTCTAGAGGACCTGCTCGTTTCGATCGTGTATAGTTTATATTTTCGTCTGCTACCGAACGCTGCTCGGATCATATTTTCCGTTGTCATATTTTAATCGGGTCGATCGAGGTGGGTGCGTACTGTTTACCATTTGATTTCCATATTAAGCTCACAAAGTCGCGACAAACCGTCAAAGCGTCCGTAAGTTCAAGTCGACTACCGTATGGATATGTTATTAGTGATTTATCTGCGTATTTTTACAATATTCCGCATATAATTTCGCCCTTTGTCACTCCCTCTCTGGCTCGTACGTTACCGAGACGCGGTATTTCAACAATATCCAACACGCGAACAATATCGCGCGAATCGATGCGAACGATTAAGAGTTCAAAAATATAAGTGCTAATGATTCGTTTTCGCGTGTACAACGCGTTTATGGTATGAAATTGATCAGACTATACACCGTCGATAGTAACAACGAAGCGGTGACGGTTAAAAAATTCGCTCTATAAGACTTGTAATTTGTCGAGCAGCTATTAGCAGACGTAGTGAGAGAAAAAATGCTCAGACAAATTAAACGACGGCTGACATCATCGACGAACAATAGGGCGCAAAGTCAAGGAGGGCTAAAAAAAGGAAAAAAAAACATAATAAATAAAAAAAAAAAACACGGTACGTCTTTTGTCGCCGCGATGCCTTCGGATAACGCGGCCCGAGAACAATACGATATTAATGACGGCGCGGATGGCGACGTTTTTGTCCAGACCGTTCGCCACGGGGGATATACTATTATAATATGCGTCAAACGGTTGCAACACGAACTCTCGCGGAAAACAAAATGACGAATAGATAAAACCCGATCGTAAAAGTCCACTTTGAAATTGAACACGTATTGTTTCTGATTTCGTACCGCGTCGTGTTTTGTTTACATTTTCATCAATATAATAACTACGTCGATTCGGAGTAAAAACCGTTCTGAAAATTCGCCGACGGCGGCGTAAAATCGAGTAGAATCGACGATGAAACATGTTAATGATTGAAAACGGCCTCTGTTCTTTCGACGATGCGAGTGAATAAAAACGAATTCTAATCGTAACACTGTCGTTCGATTTTCGGTGCTTAAATCAATAATTTTAAATTATTCTTTAATAATTCCAAGATTATTTTCTCGTCGCGTTTAATAAATCCGTTGCCTAATTATTATTGCACGCGCGCATAATATTAATATACGTGGGCATACGTAATATTACGCGCGCGGTGCCATCGGATTTGCGCAACGCGGCCCTAGCTTAGCTAGCTTGCCAATTATATTATTTCGGTCCCGTTTTGTGCGCTCGACCTACGCTCGCGTTTGTAACAGCGAATAGTGTTATATGTATTGCTATAATGCGTGTGTGCGCATAGTGTAATATTGCGCGCGTTTTACACCGCGATTACCCTTACGGGTCCAAAAGTCGGTCTACTCATTAGCAGCTGCTGACCAGTGCACCGAAAACCCGTTGCTTTCACCGCGCGGACAAATTGGACCGTGGCGGCGGCGGCGGCGGCCGGTCAACGGTAGGGAACGAGCGATAATAATAATTATAGCGTCCTACTCTCCGCGGCATTACGGAACGCGCAGGAAATGCCCTTTTTTTTCTTTCTTTTCTTTACGTAAATACAAAACGTCTTACACGTCGTCGTGATAAAAAAAAAATAGACGGATTCGATGGCCGATAAGATTTGCGCCGCCGCGCGTCGCCGCTCCCTAATAGATCGCGTAGAAAAAAAAACAGCTCTCGTAGTCACGGTACGAGAACGATAATAGTATCGTATATAATATAAATGATATTATTTTATTAAGACCCACTCGGATTTCAGTGAGTTTTGCGTTTTTTTTTGTGTTTTTTTGGAACGTCTTTTCAGCTGATAACGTGTTTTAATTACTCTATACGAAAATCCACAAACGGCTAATCTATTTATGTGGCATTTTTAACCGTTTTTCATTAACCCGAGAGAAAATTCACCACGATTTTACTACTTGTCTATTGCCGTTTCATAATAATCGTAAGTAAAAAAGTTCGATGATTTTTTTTTTATGTTTTCGAGATATTTATCGAAGGAACTTTTCGTAGACATTTCCTGTATTTTACCGGTAGATGTTTTTTTTGCGGGGCGCTTTGGTTTTAGTTTTTTTTGGGGCAACGAAACCCGGACTCTAATCTTAACGCGACACGTGCGTTTATCATTTGTCCGACGTTATTACGGCTCGCGTTCGTAAAACCGTACGCGACCGTCGCGGTTTTCGAGAGGTCGCGGGTTCACGACGGAGAAAAAAGTGCAAGCAACGCGGGCCCGAGTCGTCCGGGCCCGTACTACTGACCCGTGACACGGCGACGACGCGGTGTTATTATCTTAATTTCGCGTCAACCTTTTGCCGTCATAATCATTATCCTTATCGGTCGGTCTCGAACCACGCGCGCACGTTACTATTATTATATACATATTATATTTAACACACTTTTATGCCCATAGTCTGATAATCTGCGCGTGGTCCGTGCGCGATTGCGACGGGCGATATATCAAAGAGAACGCCGCCGCCGTCACTCCGCATAACAATCGCGTTACGTTACGGAAACGGTCCGGTAAACAATATTCCCACGTTTTATAAAACGACAACTGCGCGCCGCAGTGCCGCGCGGTTTCCCTCGCGCGAGTGGACGTAACACCGCGGCGAGTATCGCGGATGTACAAGGTTCGGTCGTTTGTGAGAACCCAAATCTCCCGGAACGGTCTCGAAATGCGTCGGCTAAAAAAATAAAATAAAAGTCTCTCGAACACGCCGCTGCTTCGGCCGTAAGACTTATAATAATTATATTCCTTTCGGTCGTATCTTTTTCACTCTGCCCGTTTCGATGTTATATTTTCCGCGAACAGCGAAACCGCGGTGGCGTCCCGGGAAATTTTCCCGAGCAGAATAAAAAAACCTCCTCGGACACGTCCGGACGTCTCGTCGCGTATTGATTCGTATTGCATTAATATCGTAATCGCACGACCGTGTCATAACATATACGCGCGTGCGTTTCGGCACCATAGTAAACATCGAGAAATGTACGCGTACACAACGATTTTACGGTTGTTTTGCCCTAATTATGTAACTCGTTTGTCGCGATAAACGACACGCACATCAGAACGATAATAATAATAACGTTGTCATTAAAAATTCGTTTTGCTCGCGTTGTTACACGCGCCACGATATTCGATAGCGAACCGCAGGTGGAAACGGTTTTATTTTCGAAATAGATTTCTAAAGCAAACACACACACACACACACAATACACACGAGTTATCGTATTTTTATACGTAACGACGTGTAGTTTTCAAAACGTACGGATTATAAACGTTTGATAAAATAGTGAAAAAAAACCGACGATTTCCGTCCGACGTCGTCGTCCGCTCAATTACATAATCGTTTACGCGTTTAAATATTATTATTATAAAGGATCGAGTGTCCCGGGCCTCGGCGTAAAGGTTCGCCCGAGGACGCGTATAATGCGCGAGCGCGGTCACAACGTAACCTTGGCTTTTTATTTCTCTCCTCTACGCGCCAGATGAGACGATGAGTCGTCGTAGTCGTCGACTGCGAACTATTCTTAGACGCGCGAGTTAATGTCACCCGTTCGCATTGAAACGACGCGGCGTTTCTCTCGAAAAACAGTGACTATTTAATACACGTATGTCGCGGTTTCCGCGATGTCGTGTTTTCTCCAGGGTCTCGCGCGCCGGCGACGTCTGTAATAGATTTTTCACGTCAGATATCGCAATTACGTTTACACACGCGCGCGCACTCGTTTATTATCGTACGCCCGGGATTACTATCGGTCATGTAGACCGTGAAATCGTTTACACGTTTCCTATTTGCATACCCGCGCGTTCGTGAACTGTCTAGGCGCGAGCGTGTCGGTTTCAGGTCGGGGCGGCGTCCCGGCTCCTATAGGAACGGCTTAGATTCCGAGCCAAGTCTTCCGATCCCAAACCAGAAACCGCAGTCGAATACCTCACCGCGTTACGTCGATCGTTTCCCCCCGTTTTATGGTTTTATTCTATCTCTACGAGTCGACCGCAGGTCCCTTCCGTCCCTCGGAGAAGGACTTTTTAATTTTTCGCTCCCGTTCTTTGGCCACGTGTCGCCGTGTCAAACCGATGTAATTATCAATCGAGAGGAATCGGATAACCTTTTTGACGATGACAGTTCTACAGCCCTCGTTCGTTATCGCGACAAACGCCTGGACACAAGAAAACGTCGAATACAATATTATCTGATTGAATTTTGATTTATTGATTAGCCCGTAAGACTATATCGGACGCATAACAGACATTTGCCACGATCACGAAATCAGAAATATTATCGTCGGACGTTCAATCGCGACGAAATTTCCGCGTAACGAACAAAGAACAGGTCGTCTAGTGCGGTCTCATATTATAGGAAACGATAAATTCAAGAGTTATTTTTGAGAAACGATTTCTTTCCCACTGCCGCGAAAACGTTTGAAAAACGAATGGATAAAAAGTAGAAATTCGTAATAGATATTTCCGTCGGGACGTCGCGGCTCGTACGGCGGCGCCGCGGCCGGCTGTAATATCATAACAACGACGTTATCGTAACGTTGCAAAACAGTAGAAACCGTTCGCGTACACGCGCCCAGATCGACACGCGGCGTACGGACGATATCGTAATAGCGGTAAAACGAGGAAAATAAAAAAAATGTCACCGTACACGGCGTTCAAACACGTATACCGACCGACGCGTTACGCATTATACGCGTCATATTATACGCGTAAATATTATAAATACACGGCGGGGAGAACCGTTTACGCGAGGTAATTTCCTTCGCTCCGGACGATTCGTTTTGTTTGCGCGGGCTAAACGATAAAAAAAAAAAACATTATTTGTACGCGCAGTCGTACGATCGCCCGATCGAGCTAGTGAGAGACAAGCGGCATAAAGGTATTAAATATATCGACGTTACGTCTGTCAGCAATCGGCGGAACGAGCTGGAGAATTTACTGTTTCGCGGACGAGCAGAGCGCCAATATTACGTACGTTATACGGTCGGGTTCCAGCTGCGTACATGCGTATAAGATCTATTCGTTCGGCCGAAAACGATTAATTACGTGACGGCGGGTGTACGCGCGCGCGTATATAAAGAGGACCGTATCGTCTAATGGGCCGGACGAGTCGGTTAGAGACGCTGACGTCGATGATTCATCAACATGGTTAGACAGACGACGACGACGACGATTTGTGGACCGGAACGTCGTCGTTTGGCGGCCGCCGAGCGTGTACTTTACACACGCACACACATGACGTTTTCGTCGTGATAATATATCGACGGTGGCTGTTTGTTTGGACCAAATCAAATTTCTTCGAGTTTCGAAAAACTCGTCTACTCCGCGCGGTGGTGGTCACGCGCGGCCGTCGGATCGTTCGTTCATTATTTTCGATATCATAATATAAAGTGCAGATTATTATCGTGCGACTCGTTTTATTCGGTACTTTATTCTCCCGGTATTCTTTCGATCGTCGATCGCGACTATATCAGCGCCGTATCGTCGTGATTCGGGCGGGGAACGGCGGCGGCGTGATGAACGCGAAACACCTCATTACAATCGGGTCGTCGTAGTTAAACGAACGTTTGTGGGTTTAATTGGATTCTAAACTTTTGCTCCGCGTCCGGCGTGTGTAGACCGAGTTTCGGGCAAACACCGCCTCTTCCGCGGCCGAATAATAGGATTAGTTTAAATTAGCGTTTTTGAATTTTGGTCTCCCCGATCCTATAGGTGTGTACCTGTACGGCCCCTCGTAAATTTAACTAATGGCGTGTGGTTTTCCGAGTTTTGCGGCTGCTCCCGTAATCCTTAAACGGCCTCGGTACCATACTCGTGTATATATAGTATACGTATATGTGTGTGTTATATCATAAAAATTAAAAACCCAAAGCGCCCGGAGTTTTCGATTTAAAAAAAACAAATATTTTCTGTTGCCGGATAAATGCTATTGAAACGTGCGTATACGTGGTTGATTTTAACGCGCGCGTTGACAAATAATTGCACCGAAACAAACCTATTTCGATAATATCCTAATAACTATGAAAACTATTTGATAGTAATTTGTTCGTAATCAAACGTCGTCGTGTAAATCTTGCGTTGGAAATCGTTTTAAAAATTACAGGTTTGAAACCAGGGCGATAGGAATTGAAGTAATATAATATTATGTATTGATTTTACTATGACGTGGTCTTGTCACAACGTTTTGAATCTGATGAAATAGTCTCGACTTCAAGGCGAGTGTCTCTCTAGCAAACGTTGTCCAGTAGGAACTCTAGAGTGTCAACGATTTCCACTCCAGTTTTTTCGAAAATGATGTAAAACTGACGACGAATTACGAAAACCCAGCGAAATTCGCGAAATAACTCGTTTTCGAAAAAATCTCATGTTCGGTCGAAATAGTTTTTCTAAAGCAACGGTTTAAAATTCAAAATACAAATCGAACGCAAATCAATCGTCGACCGTAACTCATCCGATTCAAGACTCCGGCCCTACGTTCTTTTGTTTCGATCGAATTATTATGTTATTATAACACATTGGTGACGTAATCTACATCGGTCAAAATCGCCCATAGACTCGCGTATACCCAATATAAATCGAACGGAGATAACAGTATACGTTTGAAATGTCGAAAATACCGAGCGCCGCCGAATCGTACAATTTTTTTTTTTTTTTTTGTTATCGTTACGAAATATCAAAATTAAATTAATTATTGTTTACGATGCGTCGCGTCATCATATCGATCGCGAACAATGCGATATTGAATCATGCGCTCGATTCCAAGCTCAGCGTGAAACGAGTTTACGACACCCGCAACGATCACGACACGCTGCAATATAATAATAACGATAATAATGATCGTAATAATAAAAATAATAATAATAACACGGGCGTTGCGCAATATCGCAATGTACGAGTGCATCTCATTCGGTCGTGGACGAGTCGTATCGAAATCAATTCGACCTGAACCGAAACACACAGCCATATATATATATACATTACACACCGCGGCCAGAACGTATTGTTGTTGTTGTTGTTGTCGTCGTCGTCGTCGTCGTCGTAGTTATTACTTTCGATCGTTTTGTTTTCGATTTCCAGCGAAATGAACGGATAACGGCGCGCGATTGTTCTGAAACCGCGTTAACGTTGCGTATCATTATACGAAATATTACAACGCCGTTGTTTCGGAGGCGACTCGAAGGAGCGAAAATTCAAAAACCAACGTGGAAAAATACAATAATAATATAACACACACGCGCACACGTTATTCGAGATGAGCAAAAATCCGAGAAGAATAGCGATTTTATACTATATTGTAATGGCGATGTCTCGTCGTGGGACGCGACGGAGAAAAAAACCGTTGACGGACAACCGAAATAAAAGACGTCGACCTCGAATAATATGTAATAATATATAATAATATGTGTACGAAGCGTACGCGATACAGTCGTCGTCTATGTGTGCGGTTTTTTTTCCTTTATGCGAAATAATAGTAATAATACCGATGTTTTTATTATTAAAAATAATTATACGCCGATGAATGCTCGATATGAAAATTCGCGTCGACGACAACAATGGGTCGTCTCCTTTTTTTATTTACTTTTCCGCCGTACGCGGCGGCGGCGGCGTCGGCGGCACCGATCGACGGGAACACATCTCGTCGTCGTCGTGACGAAGCAATATAAACGTCTTCTCAGAGTGTAACAAAACGAAACGACACCGCTCGCACAACACGCATCGTCTGCAGAGAAGAATCCCTCCGACGGACAGCGGAGACGAGTTCTTATTCACCGTGCGCCAAAGGGACGGTTCGCGAGAGCGACGCGGGTCGTAATCAATCTCTTTACCACCACCGTCGATTCGGCCGACGCGCGACGTTGTTTTTGCGAGAAACGCGCGGTGGTTTTTTACTTCATTCTCGTCGTCGTCCGTGCACGTTGGCCGCGTTATCGGCGCCGGTCAGGTACGCGCTCGCGGCAATAATACGTTTTTCACACTTAATTTCGCGCGATTTCGCGGACCGTTAGTTTTTACGCAAACGCGCGGAGAAAAAAATATCGGAAAAAAAAAAAAACAACCAAAGTCACGCCGGCGAAACGCGGAGGTCGAGTGCAGCGGGTTTTCGCGACGATAACGTCGACGCGCGCATTGACGGATCTAATCGATTCGTATTATCGCGCGGACTACTCTACGGATTGAACTTTAGACCGGACGAGGTCGAGACGTGCGATCGCGCCTCGAAAACGCACGAGATTCGTTTTGTTTTAACGCGCCGCCGGTCCTTGATCTTTTCGTCTAAACTTTATTGCGCGCGCGTCCACGTTCGAGGTTCGTAATACGATCGTCGTACAACACCGGAACATCACTCGTCATAAATCAATCCCGACGTAAAAACAAATTCGCAGGGTCGTAGTACAACAAGTTAGGAGTCGTCGGGCACGATTTGAGAAAAAAAAAAAAAACACTCGAGAACATAATAACAGGACGTGTGCGTCCTAAGTTTTTACGATCGACGAGCTATTTAAAATACTTTTCACTTCACACTACGCGGCTCTGTCCTTCGCGCGCGCTAAAATCACGACTATATTTCGAAGTAATATATTATTATCGTCGCCATCTCGTCAACGTCGTCGTCGCCGATAGAATCATAATATCACCTGTTATTGCTGCTGTTGGACGCATTTTACTAAATTACTATAATCACGCGCGATCGCGGGCGCAGAGACGAGAAAAAACGGGAGTGGAAACCGTCTCGGTAGCAGGGGACACCGGTGCGCGCGCCCGCGCGATCCTTATCCGCCATTGCCGCGAGTATGACGTACGCTCGGGTGAAATCGGGTTGGCAGGAGGAGGAGAAAGTGAAATTGTATATTCGCCGGAGTCGAGTTTCGGCAAAAGAGCATCTGGCATCCCGGAAAGTTTAACTTAAAAAACGGTAATTTGCATTTTCGTCTCGCGTATTAAAAACGATTTCGGCGCACTTTTCCGGAAAAAAAATACATATATACGTATATTAAGTAGTAGTACGGTCAAAGTTGATATTCTCCGAAGGGGAAGAATTTTAATCTAAACACGCCGTTACTCCGTCATCGTTCGGGAGTATATCAGAACTATAATAACCAGATATTACAGCGGCGAGTCGGTAAAATAATAGCTTACGGGTCGAAATTTTGAAAAAATTGTAACATTCGTCCAAAGACTTATTTTCAAATCGTATTTAATAACGATTATCATCCGAAACATTCCCAGAAATATATGGTCGAAATTGAATAGTTGAACAGTTCAGCCACGTGAATGCGTTTCTATAAAAACCTAAATCCCGCCAAACCATAATACCTACGAGGCTACGGTGACAATATATAATTATTGTCGGAAAAAAAGTACGTCGTGTCTGATTTCGGAGTCGTCGCACGTGTTCTCAACGGCAACACACCGATAATATATTATACCGTCGTCGTCGCATCTGTCATTTTCGTCGTGCGTTTTTCGAACGACTCGATATTATCATTATATCATATTATTTTCGACGAGAAATCCAGAGAGCCGCCGCTGGGGGGCCGCAACTGTATTATTAACGTTTCACACGAACGGTCGACCACGAGTCATAATATTATGGCTTCGTCAAGTTCCACGGCGAGCGGCGACAATTCTCGAGTTCGGTTCACATATTTTGCGCACAACGCCGGAAGATTCACCATTGATATTTCTACACGAGAAAAACGAAAAACAATAAATCTAAGCATAATATTATTATTATTATCCTCGTCGAACCTACCGAGATCGAGAAAACGCCAACGATTTTTCGTATTAACTCGCGTACACGTTCTATATAAATACCAATTGCCCTCTTTCGCTGAGAATCGTTTTTTTTTCGAAAGTCATTCTTTCCGAATAATAATTCCCATTCGCAGTATCCGGTATCTCGTCCGAACCGTTTTATTTTTCTCACACGTTTCGTTTCACGCGCCCCTCTGCGTTTTGCGACCTAGTCGAAAATTTCGATATTTCTGTTCTAAACGCGCGTACCGCCGGGCGTCACTGGTCAACGCGGTTCGGAAAATATAAGCCGTACACGTATGTATGAATATAATATATATATATATATATAGGTACGACTGTCCAAGGGCGATCGCGTCGAGTGTGCGTGACCGCCGTCGTTATTGGAAAACAGCCGAACGTGACGGCGGCGGGGGACGATGACACACGTAGAGGTCGGAGTTTGCAGGTGATTATCGCGTTGAAAAAAATCAAATCCCCGACCGTACGCGAAAATCCCGTCCGGTAAATTGCCACACACGCGGCCGTATTGGGTTTTCGGTCTGAGAGCATATACGTATATATTAAGTATATAACCGCAAGAGCGGTTGCGTCACACTCACTCGCACTACCGCGTGTGTACGGTGAATATTTTATGAAATCGGGGAACGGTCGAAAAAAAAAATAAAAATATTACGCTCGAGATTACCACAACCGCGCCGCAATAATAAGGTTCGTCGACCCAATATAGGTTTTCGTCCGCGTATTTGTCTTCTTACTGTGTGTTCGTTTATTGTTTGTCGGTTTTTTTTTTTCTTTCCCGGTACCCCGCGACTGATTTCACACGCGTTTGACGTGACAGTCTTGACGCGCGCAAAGTACTTACAGAGGATAATAATTGTTATGAGATTGTTATTATTGTTGTTATTATTATTATTATAACTATTATTATCTCGTAACGTGTGTTGTACAATGTCGAAAACGAAAACGCACACACGCGAAGAGATTTCGTCAAAACAATATATTATGCGCAACGTTTGTTTGAAAAAATAAATAAAAATATTTTTTCATCAGATCGCTTCGCGAATTATCGCCGAAATCGTCGGGTCGATCGGGTCTTTTCGTTTCGACGCGTGTTTTTATTTTCAAAAAAAAAAAAAAACATTAAACGAGCTCTTTTCACATTTTTCATTAGAAAATAATCGACCGAATACGATGCGTATTGATTTCGAGTTTATTTCAAATCCGTTCTCGCTTTTTTAAATCGTTTCGAATTTTGTTCATCAAATTTTCCATACAACACCATTGTACGCTAACACGTCATTGAATTCGTTTTCGATTCTTCCTGGTTTCGAAAACTCTCATTCGGCCGAACGACCCGGTTCGCATGAGTATAAATATCAAGAGCGCCGTTTAATTAATTCATTGATCAGATTATTGTACACGCCGGTCAATGACTTTTCATCAGACCCCGTACCAAATATTTATTTAACAAGTAGCACAATGGCTTAAAACCAAAGGATCCTTAAAAAAAAAATAAAAATAATCGCGTCCTGGAGACCCGCTGGTCCGTTCCTCGAGCCGTGCTCGCGCGTTTCAGACATACGATGCACAATCGACTACTTACACACACATTCGTGCGTATTCCGCGATGTTCGTACTCAACGCATTAAATTCCAATAGACGACTTATTTAGGAAAACTCGTGGAAGCGTCCCCACTCTCGTCGACGGCTACGGGGTGCCGTGTGCGCCGTAAACTCGGGACTCGGGGGCACGATCGAGGATAAGGCGTGCCGGGGTCCTGACCCCTCTCCCTAGAACGCAATGTTGTATGTAAATTTTGTGACATTATTTCCTTCGCGTTGTGAAACACACACAACATTAGCACGTGAGAATTAATTTTGCATTAACAGTCACGCATGGGCGCAGACGTCAGACGTACAACATAATAACGCGCGTGTGTGTGTATGTTACAACGTGCGCGTGCGGTAAACCGAGTTTTAAAAATTTTCTTTCGCCGTCACATCATTTCGATAATATTATTATTATATTATAATAGTGCGCGGGGCAGTGCAGTTTCGAAAACACGATATCATATTATAATATACGAATATCGACTTAATTTGGGCATATGAAATTGCCACGCGTTTAATACACTTCGTCGACGACGGCTCTCGCTGGTTTTTTCCATTTTTCTTTTGCCGCGCGGCCAATTTGGGTTAATTGTTACGCGGTTCGATTATCAGCCGTATACGTGCTGCGCGCGGTCTATTAAATTATGTGATTATATTATGATAATAGCGTACACACGTCGCAGCCAATAACGACGACAGTTATTATCTCTGTAACGTAATAATTTAAACCAGCGGTCGTTAATATACGTAATGATATAACTTATTATTAACAAGTACGTTATTGCGTACGGTCTTGTTATAATTAGCAATCAGACGCCTTTATAAACGAATTCCCTTAAAATTGTTTCGATTATTATTATTTTTTTAGTTAATACAATAGAAATTCGCGTACTAAATCGTATAACAATCGAGTGGAGATCGCATGCGAAATAATGAAATGATGAAAAATATCTCAGAATTACAGAAAATCAATAGAAAATGTCGAAAAACGTCCAATCGATAGAAACAATTAACCGTTTGGATTCCATAAGGAAATACAATATTTTATCCGGGTTTCGTCTAAGACGTTATAAAGTCTAGTTATAATGTAAAAGTACGTACGCTTACCAGCGTTGGTTTTTTTTTATTCGCCTCGAGGTTTTCGGTGTTTTTATTTTTCACCTCGTCTCGTTATGTAAATTGTTTTCAACCAATCGACGCGCTCGCGCACAACATCGTGTGTCGCGTACGTCACCGCAAAACCGAATTTCGTCGAACAAAACACGAAACGAAAAAAAAAAAAAAACGAGACTACCACAACACGCGCACGGTATTATAATAATACACGTGTACCAATAATGCGTATTTATGGCCGACGACGACGGTGTGCAATTCTTTGGATATTATTAATCACAGCGCCGCGCCGGTTAGTTTTCACGGTGCGATGCGGTTTGTCCGAGTATAACATTACGTTTTGAAACACGCGTTATGACAGCGCGTTCCGTATACAATATATAATACGTTGCTGCCGCGAACGATCGAAACAAAAACGATGACGACACAAAGCGCGCGGCAACGCGGCGGGCAAACGTCACGACGACGCGGAAAGGTACACACTATCGCGTTGCTATTATTGTTTAGTTGCCGGCCAAAGTTCTCCGAATTAACGACTATATAACGAATAATTATTATTTCACGCGAACCGTCGCGGTCGTGGTCGTCTCTCCGCGCGGGGGTTGTGTCGTGTCGTCTAGAATCGCGTTTTTCGCGCACGAACATCACGCGACCGACCGTCGCGTCGCGTCGCCTCATTATATCATATACGTCGTGTATTATAGTCCGACCGTAATGGAGTAGAAAATAATGTCCTACGGATTTTGTCCTTTTCGTTTCGATCGTGATATCGTTTAACCCCTTTTAGTCCCCCCGTTCTCCGCCGGTCTGTGTTTTATACCTATGTGGCGCGGTGTATATAATACTTGCCGAATGCTTATAACATGTCGACGGCGACGTTTTCTCGCGTGACCGCGTGATCGATTGGTGGAGTTTCTCTCCGAAGGGCGAGCGGCGAGAGAGTGGGGGAGTCGGTCGGTTATTCACTGCACTTTAAACCCCGACCCGCGGCCACCGTCGTCGTCATCCCCGCCGTATTATATATATAATATAATACTAAACCGACGTATTATTATGACGACCCCGGAGAGTCGGTCGTGTCACCGCCGCCGTCGTCGGCCGAAATGGATCACGTCCGATGCACGCGGGTCGGATCCGCTGCAATGTCCGCGATAATATAACATTATATCAAAATGTAATAAAACACGCGACGCGCGGTTCGAAATCCGCGAGCCAAAAATTCGAATACACAACGACTCGAAACGGACGGATTGCTGTCGAAAAAAAACAAAATAAACAGACTCGATCGGAGAACAACTGATCCGTCTTCTCGACTTTTAGTCTTATGAAATATTAATCACGCGCGCGCGCGAGACTTGGAATCATAGTGTACGTACGTCGTCTCACACACTTTGATTTTCGTCGGGGACAGAGCGGAATACGTGGGCTCTTTCGAGAAGTCTCTCTCGGAGGGGGGGAGCCGAGTTTTTCGAATCGTACGGTTATGATGTTATTAGAAAATACAATATGATTTTCGCCGGTGTACCGAAGGCGTTAAAAAAACGGAAAAATGAAAATAAAAATTACGGTCGTATTACATATTCTTTGTGCAAACCGTCTGATTTTCCCTCCTCTGGCGCGCGCGCGCGCGCCGACTGACTAATGCACGGCGCGCTGTACATGCAATATTAATGCACCGATGCGTTGGCCGGGCCATTGTGAGAGCGAACCGACGACGACGACGTGGGGGATGGCGTACGCGCACATTATTATATTATTATTATTATTATTGTGCTCGTACGGCTTTCGTACACGCACTCGTACGTGACACAATGATATGTGACGAATAATTCATGCGTATGATATGTCGATACCGCGATCGCGAAGTCGTGAATAATTCGTGACGAGTTTCGGGGTAGGGGTCGATGTTATTTTTGTTTTTTTCACCGCCGAGTTTCCGATTTAATTCGCGCGAAATCCCGCCGCGGGAAATGTTTTCGTATTGTTACACGTGTTTCGCTCTTCGCGTTCAGATGCAGAGCGAAGCGTATTGATTTTACGACGACGACGACGACGTGTTTTTTTTGGTTTTTCGTGTGCCCGTTTTGACTAGAAAAAAACTTGGTTTTTTTTCGGAATTTGGGGTAGACAACACGGTGTTTCATGTGAGGCGAAAGAGTCCGAATTTTCAGAGTATAAACAATGTTCGATACGACGCATTCGTCTCAGCTCATCGAGGTAACCTGCAGGATTATCTGACGAGATAATATTATTTACTTATTTTCGATTTCATTTTTATTATTTTTTACTGTTAATAGTCGAACAAACAGCGACACGAAATTCAGGAAATCTGCGGTGACGAAATAGACGCGGTCACAATTTCATTTATTTTTTTTTCTACTCAGCTCGACCGGTCGATTTGTTCAGAGACGTCAAACGTGTCTAGATCAAATCGCCGCCGTTGCGAATCGATTCGTGCCGGACGCTTCGGACGTATCGTCGCGCGATGTCGCAAATCTAGTGACGGAAAACAAATTACCCTTGAACTTATACCTATATTCCTACATTGTGAAAATCACGCGAAAATTTCATCCTAAAGTCACCGGAAACGGACGTCGTAAGTAACTTTCTTTTTTTCTCTATCGCTATTGTACCGCGTGGGTTTTTACTTTTTTTAAATCGACTCGATTTAGCACTTTTGTTGTTTTTCGTCCTTTATTTATTTCACTGTGACCGTTTCGCGATACGATTTATAATCGTAACCACGCGTCTCGACGATTCGGCGTGGATACGAATACGTCGGGAACGGCTGTCGTCCGATTATGTACGGACGGCCGCGGCACCGCGGATGATAATCGTCGACCGAACTGTCGTCTACAGTAGCCGCTCGGTGTACTCTGCGGTCGCGAACGTCGACCACGGTACGTTTTAGATCTAAACAGACGCGCGACGTTTCTTGTTCCGTCGTCGTGTTCGTCATAACAGAGACATTTGTCTGGAAATAAAAAAACCGATAGCTAATATTTTGGATTCCGACTTCGCGAGCAGGCAGGCCTGACAAACAAGTCGGGGACGATGTTTCGTTATCGTCGCTTTCGGACTCGGCTCGGTCGTCGTTTATTCTCAATAGTGATTTTGAATTGTATGACTCGCGAATGCTAGGGGACTACTTGCATGGATCGTCTCCGTTCGTCTGGTACGTTTCATTCAATTATAAACTATATAATATTTATGTTCGACGCTCGCCTGATATTCGTACGTATGGTTATCCCATAGCCTACCGACCAGTCGTTTTCGAATAAACTTTTTCGTCCATCTCGATAGATTGTCCAGAAAATGATGTGCCGAGATCGCCCTCGAAACGTTCTCGTTTACCCGTCTGTGTGTTCGTTTTCACGTACACCACTGTCGTCTGTAGCGATCGGAGGCGAACGATAGGAATATAATCGTTTCGCCCCGAAACAGCCACGCAGTCGAGTTGATTTTTAATCGCGATAGTCGAACGCATCGAAATAATATACATTATATCGCGCCGTATCTCTAGCGACGTTCCGCACGGCTACTCGGCCGAAATGAAAACGAATAATCGTCGAGTTTTGCGAAAATACCGACTCGTCGGCCGTTATTGCGAACGATTTTTGACAATCGACGTTTTCGGTCCAACGCACTTTATGTACATTTCTCGAATTCGAAACGATATCGCGTGCGCGCGCTACGGTGTAATTTAATCGTCTCGGGGCGCGCCCGTCGTCGAGACGAGAGTTTTTACGATCGCGTCCTTAAAACAAAACTTCGCCGATCGCCCCCTTATCTATATCCATAACCGTCGGTTGAATTCCGAGGGAAACGTTTTCTCCGGCGTCGAACGTCGGACGACCGTCGAAAAGTCGCCGCCGCCGCCGCCGCCGCCGTGCTCTCTTTCCTCGCCAGCGGCGAGACTGCTGTTGTTCGTCTCTTCCGGACTCGCGTTTCTACGACGCAGACACCCGTCGGCACTCCGGTCGCTTCGATCGTCCTTCGGGAAGGGGGGAGGTCGATTTGAAAATTCTCTCTGCGGCGATCTGCTCCCGATAGTCGAGAAGAACCGACGAAAAATCACGGGATTTCGGATAAAAATAATCCATTCGTTAAAACAATTCTCTCAAATCGTTTACATTGCCGTTCTCCAGAGATCGCGGCGGGGTTTTCAAAACATTCGTACTCTTTCGGAGGCCTCGTTTTCGTTTTTCTAAAAAAAACCGTTGCGTCGATAATATCAGTCCGCTCGTACTTGGTCCGACTTCGATCTCGTGGTTTTTTTTTTTTTTTCAATTTTCATCTTCATCTATGTCGTACACTCCATGTTCGACGGGTCGTCATAAATTTCACATCGTCGTGCACGTGTATAAAATGCTCTCGTCTATGCGAACGCGACGCGAGATGTCGCTCGGACGAGATCTTTGACGCGCTCCTTTCGGTTAAGTTGTCCGTTAAAGTGGGATAAATTTCATTATTCACGGACCACCGTCGTCGTTGCCGCCGCCGAAACCGTTTTCCTCCGGATAGTCAATTAAGTTCGCTGCTCGACCGGAAAACCCCACGTCCTAGTTAAAGTCTGGTCCCGTCTCCTTTATTATTATGATTACGATTATAACTACTGCAAATACTATAATAATAATAATAATAATAATAATACTACCACCACCACTACAAATATTACCGCTGTACTGTTCTATTGTTATTATTATTATCATTATAAGTATTATTATTATTATTATTATATAGACGAGATTATTATAAAATTTAATCAAAATACCAGCGCCTCTCGACCGAGTCTGTCGGCAATTTCAAAAAACCATAACAATTTTATGACAGAAATTCCATCTTTTTTTTTTTTTCTCTCTCATCCGGTTTTTCTCCAATACCTACACGTTGTTTTTGGGCAATTTACTTTCCTTATGACTTTCACTTTTTTCTCGTGTGCATTTCTGTCGTAATTACAGTTAACTATGTTATTTAACGCACGCCGTTGAATATATATTATACGCCACCGTTTGATTAAAAACAAAAAAAAAAAAACAAAATGAGTACATATTCGTACATTACGCGTAAAATAATTTGTTAAATTTAATCGCGGTTTCTATTCGACCTTCTGACTTCGTACCGAGTCCATACAATACGTGTCGTAATGTGTTCCCACAATGTTGATTCGTAATTATTTCGCTAAATCGACAAAAATACCGAATAACGTATTTCGTTATTACGGAATAGACTACCATTGTTTCGACCGCCGCGCCGTTGGAAAAATGTTAATGGATTATTATTATTATCGCCGACTACGCTGTAATTAGCGTATGTGTTAATTTTATTTTCCGTCCTAAAAAATATTGTTCATCACTGTTTTGTTCACCGCCCGTGAGGTCGGCTGTTCATTAATTTAGTACCGAACGGTTCGTTTTTTTTTTTTTTCCAAACCCAACATCGATACACTGATTTCGTGGTGCGTTGAAACGGTCGTCTTGAAATTTATCATTTTTAAAAACCACTATAGTTAGTAATACGTATAATAATAATCGTAACAACTTGCACGAGTGGTTATTTTGAAATGCGCGAATGAGTTGAAAATGTCTCTCGTTTTCGATTCCGAGTGAAACGACGAATCTATATTGTTGATTTTACCGAGTTGTGTGGTTTTTTATTTATTTTTTGGGTCCGTGTGTACACGATAAGTACTCGAAAAAATGGTCCGATTTTCAACTTCGACATTGGTTTCCGATAGAATAACGTATCTAGTTGATACTTTGCAGAGGTCGTTTTCCGTATTTCTCAACAATTTAAAAGTTGTACGCGAAAAACGGCCAAATGTACGGAACACCGCCGCGCCGCCGTTTTTGACCAATTCGAAATTGTATTTTCATCGTCACTCAAAAGTATTGATCGCGTGGACTTGAAATATTCACCGAATATTTTTTACGACTATTCTTTAGAGCTGATATAAATGTCAAAAGGTTTTGACTTTTCCGTGCCATTTTTAGACATTTTAAGACATTTTGAGTTTTCTTAGTTTTTCGTAAAATGTCGATTAGATAATTTCGGCTCGTCAAAAACTCTTGAGAATTTTATATGAAGTTTCTTACAAGTTGTTCTTGCTTCCACTAAAAAAAATACTTAAATACAAAAGCATAATTTTATATGCATTATAAACACGTGAACAATCAAATTTTGTGGAAATTTTTTTTTAAAAATTAGAAAATCTGCAAACTTTTTGTAGCTGAACCACCTCTTTCACTCAGAATCGTTTTTTAATCGTCTATAAATTTTTCAAATTTAAAAATGCCAATTCACCGATATCAATCACCCGTCATCCGTGTCTCATTATATCACCCCTTTATTTTTCACATATTTTAATTTTTAACTAGTTTATTTTTAAGTCATCTAGATGAGTATATAATATACACGTTATACGCGTCTTTGTATAATAAAATCGATGAGACGAACGTTTAAAGAAGTTTAAGAATTTTATTTTTTATTTTTCATGTCCTTTGTCTCACGTTCACATCAAACGCTTTGTAATTAGCGTAACGGTGAATAATCTATATTGTAAAATATAGTTTTTAACTTAAGTTTTAACTTAAAACGGCTTAAAAAGTAAACATTAATATTAATGAGTTTATGTTTTTATTTAATTTTTTTTCCCCTTTCGTTTTTTAATCATTTCGCAAAAGTATAATCAATTATTACTATTTTATTTTATTTTATTTTTTTTAATTAATTTTAATTTAACTCTTACTCGATCGCAGAACTCACTGCAATATATCGTCCCCCGTGTTCGAGGAGCGATTTGAAATATCGCAAACATTTCTGTCGACGAGTATTTTCGTTTCAAATATATTATTTTGATATCGCAGTCGATCGAAACGTATTGGTTTCGGGATGAAAAGGATTTTCATTCGAATCTTCTCATTCGTGTCCGTCGAATTTTCGTCGAAAAATCAAACGGTTTCTCTGTTTGTAAAAAGTTTTTTTTTTTTTTTCGATTCGGACAATCGAGTACGAATTGTACTCAAATGAGTAGTCAAACATGAGTATGATGTATACGGTAAAGCCGCGGCGGAGAACGAGCGTTTGCCGCGTGACGCGCGAAGGTCGTAAATATATTACTTTTCATTAAAAGCGAAAAATACATATTTTCGTGTAAAATACAGGTTTTCGCGTGTAATAATAATTACGAGGGCTATAAAACATATTTATCGCGCGCACGTACGGAATGATTTGTTTTCCAGCCACCGAATCTTCCCGTAATAAAAAAATAATAATAATACTTAATATTTATTTTGTACTCGCGTCCGAAGGTCCTGTCGGCCGTTAATTTTTTAACCCGTACTCGGGAACTACGGTCCGGGAAAAATGTCGCGTTATTTGCCGTCGTCAAATATATATTATAAAATATAATATTTGTTCGGCGCACGACGGCGACGGGCGTGCGCGGTGTTGTTGTGAGTTTGCACTCGTCGCGTAAGTTGGGCGGTGAAATTAATATTTAAACTTGATATTTTCGTATTGTGCGCCATGTGACCTGACGCGCGCGATGACGAAACGATGCGTTTCTTTCATAATACTTATTTTAGCATCGTCGAGTTCTTGAAATGCGTCCAAGTATAAAATGTTTGTTTGAATTAGAAAAATCTCATAATTATTTAAACGAAGGTCGTCGAGAGCGCTTTTTCTTCTTTTTTTTTTTTTTCATACGGTCTATTATTTAATCTACTAAGTTTACCAAAGTAAGTCGAAAAGTACGACGTTTTTATTCGATTGAATTAATGAGAATCCTTGAGCCAAACTATTTTCAAGTATATTATGCGTTTTTTTTTCGCTTCCCACAGCACAAAACGTATAAAGAGAGGAATATTATAAAACTTATGAAAGAATTCGTAAGTAATGTTTTACAAAGTGAATGAAAAAAAAAAAAACCGCCGAACGACGACGCGCTTTGAATCGTCGCGGTAAAACATATTATCATATAATAACCGCATAAAACGTGATCGATCGCCGCGATAGGATTTTAGGCACACGAAATTATTATTGTTGTTATTTTCATTATTACCGTACTGTTGTCGGAGCGTCGTCGTCGCGACGAGGCGCTCGACGAGGACCTCGGTGTTTGTTTTTTAAACGACGAAAAACAATGCACGTGTTCACGTCGATTTTTACCTCCTCCGTCGAGTGTCGAGTGTTGTTTACCGTATTTCTTCATTTGGTTTTCCCCCCCCCCTCCCGCTGTTTGTTCACGAGACCGCGCGTTACGTATACGCAGCACATTATAATCTTATCACATTGTTGTAAAAGTGTTTCGTAACACAACTTTTCTAATTATTCATAGATTCATATAGTAGGTATACCAATAGCTATGTGTGTGTGTACACGCACACGGCGCACACGAAAATATAATATACATTTATATGAATAAATAAATACGTGAAATGACTTTAAAACCGTTTTAATAAAACCGCTCCTCTGTTTAATATGCATAATATTGCAGCGAAACTAAGTTTGAGTGTGCGCGCGCTCACACACGACGCGACGTGGAAATATTATACCGTGTACGCGGAGGGCAATAAATTTCGCACGACCCGTGCGATTCTCGCGCGGCGCGGCGGGCGAAACAATAGCGCATCTATTCGTCATGTCTAAATATCTTATCGAAACCGTCCTCGGAGAAATCATAAAGACGACACGACCAAACGAAACGCGATCGTTTTTGATTTTCAAACGCCGCCGCGACGAGCTGCGTTTCGTCGTCCGTCGAGTCTATCGAGCCTTGTGAAATTGCACAAAAACATAAAATACACGTCGATGTCGAGTTGTATTTCATTTTTTTTTTCTCTCTCTCTCTCTCTCTCTCGCTCTTCCGAACGCAATAACAGTATCGCGCAGGCCAAAAGGTTAATTTCCAGTGCACGTGACACTCCTATAAAACTACTCGACCGAATTCGATGATCGCCCGGGGGTCGTTTGAAGGGGCTCGAGACGTGCCGGAATTCCATCGAGTGGCCGCCGTGTTTGTTTTCGCGACGAGTCCGATTTATGGATGTAATCGTACAAATCGACGCGCGTACGCGACACAATCGCACGTCGGCGCTAATAATAATTGAAACTCGTCCCCTCGTATCGGTCGTGAAACGATATATTATTACGCGCGACGCCGATAATCGACGGACGAATAACGTGCGACGTTTCGCATCGGACTTCCGGCGCTCTCTGACGATTCGAGCTCGACAACGCTTTGGCGACCGTCAACGCCGTCGAAGTCGATATATAACGTACGTCGCGTAGTGCGCATGTCGATCGAAATCGAAATCTCGCGATCGTCGGACAATCGAATTCCGTTCAAACGGTCACCGATGGCCGTCGTCAACGCGTCGTGGCTGACGTCGGGGACCTTGGCGATTCGCAATTAAAAATGTACGCGAGCGCAACAGATGCGGGTCAAGTGTATAAAATTTGTATTGTCAAACAGGCGACTGACGGGTTTCGAATTCTAATGACCTATCAATATCGAATACACTGCTGTGACGGCTGACGGTATCAGAAACGTTTATTGATTTCATTGTCGTCGTCGTAAGCGCCGTTGTTGTGATAACAGTTTCGTTTCCCTTCGGCGCGTTCCCGTTTACGATAATCGTTTACGTCGGCATTGACCTCTGCGTGTTATAACTCGTCAAACAGAAAAACACACGCGGACGTGCCAGCGACGAATAATAATTGCGATCGGCGCGAGTAAACGATGGCGCAATCGAATGCCGTCGATCAGGGCCGTCGTCGTCCTTAAGGCGGGACGGGCAGGACCCACCTCGAGCTCGAAAATATCATTACAAAAATCCGTCGTTTTTTTAACCTTTAGTCGTGTGTATTTAAAAAAAAAAAATCGTGTCGAGCGTTTTACGTGACGAATCGGCGCACGTCGTTTGTCGTACTCGTCGTGAGTTGGTTGGTTTTTTTTTTCAAACAGTAAAAAATAAAAACTAGTGCGACGACTTTGTTAATAGAAACCATATAACATCGTAAGACGCGCGTACTACGGGAAACAAATAAACTATTTCTGGATATAGACGAAGCTTGACCGCGCGAACGGTTGACGGTTTTGTTTTGTTTTTTACTTTTGATCGAACGAAAATCTGTATGGGTAAAAAAAAAAAAAGTCCGAGCCGTCGTATACATGATTTACAATATACGGTGATCATTAGCGAGTCATAATAATATGATGTTACGTTTTCGTACGAGTGATTTTACTAACCGTTTTCGTTTTTCTGTTACAGGTATGTACAAATGTCATTGTTGAAGCCGAAGCTCGTATCGAACGATCGAACGACGAACGGGTGAGGTTATCCTTATAATTAATATAATTTAGGAAATTTATAATTTTTCTATGTCTCTCGTACGTCGTCGTGTCGAGTGGATTGCCTGTGTTGAATCGCCGTTATATATAATACGGCCGTTGGTCGTAAATTTCCGTGCCCGCGTGTGATTTTTTTTCGAACGTGCGATCGAAATCCCTGTAAAACGCAATCGCGCGCGGCGTTCTCCCCGCTGGATCGGCGAGAAAACGAAATCAATCGGTATTCTTAGAAG
Source organism: Drepanosiphum platanoidis (assembly GCA_948098885.1). NCBI lineage: Eukaryota > Metazoa > Arthropoda > Insecta > Hemiptera > Aphididae > Drepanosiphum > Drepanosiphum platanoidis. Next base: position 8,052,334 of record OX402529.1, on the reverse strand, counting down.
AATTACGCATAGAATACGTCTTTTTTTTCATAACGACGCGTCCAGTCGGGCCGGGAATAATATTAATAAAATTAAATCGCAATAGGCGGGTACTGCGTAGAGTAGAAAAAATAAATAGAAATAAAATACACGAAATGACGACGAGGTCATTGGTTATCGCGCAAAGTAGGCAGGTGCGTATTATAATAACGCGAGTGCGTGTTCGCACGATAGTTGTTTTTTTCAAAGTAAAAAATAAAACCGCGTGCGTCGATATTGTTAATAGAAACCATATCTAGAGTCTTTCGATATTTTCGTAACGTCGAATATTTGTCATTTTCGCCCGCTGTTCCGCCGCGGTCGGATCTTTATCGAAATAGTGTGAGGCACATATCGCGCGGGGTAGTGTCGCGGTGTAGATCTCGGGCTCAGAAACGACCGGAACATTTGCGAGAGACGAGACGAGGACAATATAACGATAATAACAGTCTCGCGTCGCGTATTGCGCGGCGGTCTCGTTTTTCGGGACGAGAGACTGCGGGAAAACTTATATCGCCGACGACGGCAAACGTTTATTTTTATCGTCAACGCTTAACGACGATACGCAGCCGCAGAGTTGCGATTTGGACGGCGCCAACGCCGCCGCGAGAGAGGGCCGAAAAGCGCGTACAACCCCAGACGTCGGCGTTTCTCGTCGGACCCGAATCGGCGGGGTTCCGGGGCGGGCGGGGCCCGGGTTTAGCCCGCATCTGGCGCCCGCGATATTAACTCCTCCGGGCGTTCGTCGCTTAAAAACTTTTACGGCCTTTCGCCGATAGACGAGGGGCGCAGGAGAGCGAGGAAAAACGAGAAGGGCGGCGGTGGCGGCGGCGGCGGCGGCTCGCGACAAATCGACCGTCGTACGAGTGCGCGTTTTCCTTTAATAAACTCCTGTGCGTCCGGCGGCTTTGGTTTTTAAAAGTTTCGCGAGATATTATTACTCGCGTGTCGTCCGCCCCGCGAGAAAAACTCTCCGCGACGTCGGACGATCGCGGCGAACGAGAACCGTCGTCGCCGAACGTCGGAAGAGCGATTTGTTTGATTCGAGGCCGAGCTGAGCCCGGATACGGCTAGGAGCGAATATAGACACAGATTAATCGAGTCGGCGGGTCGAACAAATTTTCGATAGAAAGGAGAAAAAAAAACAACTAAAACCGTCGTTTTTCGTTAAAATTCGTCGAAATTTCCGAACGTTCGTAAAGAGTCGATTGTGACTTCTTCATTATTATACGTTCGAAAAACTCGACTTACATAGGTTTTGCCGTTCCCCCCTCCCCCCCCCCCGAAAAAAACCTCGGCGCCGATATCATGTACGTGGAGATATATTCATAGGGGTCGGGTGGCGAGTGAGAAAGAAAAGGAGCACTGAGCCGTTCGGTGGAAAATCGTCTCTACTGGAGGGGGGGAGGGGAGGGAGGGCGGCCCTTTTGCGCCGCTCGTCGCATTAAAAGTCAATTTAAATAAACCGACGACGGCGGCGGAAAGTTAATAAAATAAAGTCTGTTTTATTTAAACTCGACGCGGATACTTAGTGATAGTTGTGCAAACAGCAAAGACAAACACGCCGGGCGATGGCGAACGGCGGCGTACGTACCTATATACATACGTACGTACATATATACACATATTATATACGCGTTGTACGCACGCGTTTTATATACGCTTTTCAAACTGCGCGCCGACGATCCCTTTGAAATCGCGCGCCCCCACGGTTTTTCAACCCGGTATTAATATTGGCTTTTGCCGGCGCGGCGTGCAAAATCGCGAAAGTGTGAATAAGTTTCCAAACCGTAGAGCGCGCGTCAAAGGCCGCCCGCGTCGGCGGGACACCGTCGAGATTTACCGAAAAACAATACCCTACGCCACGGACTATTTATAATATTATATATTTAAAATATTATATTTAAGCCCTTCGGACCGGGCTCGGATTAACGTGCTTGCGATTTTTCACTATCATTCGCAACGGCGGCGGCGTTCCAAATCAAACTGTCTCCTAGACCTAGAGAATACTATTTTGTCGAATCGGTTTTCCATTACCAACAGTTGAAAGTGAACTGCTTTCGGTTACCTTTGTTTCGTCGATATACGTATCATAGATTTAAAATGTCCAAAAAAGAAACGTCTTTTATAAATAATCTCTGGTGGGACGCGATTGAAAAATGCATCCAAAACATTTCAAAACAATACGGGTACGATAATAATATGCAAAAATTGAAAATTATGAAATCGCGTATTCTACGTAAAGCGTACTCTGCCGACGCGTTAACGTATGCCACGAGACCGGACGATAAAATATGCGATTCACAATCGTACGCATTCATCGGTCGCAATATCGTATTCGCGTGGGACACGGCGTCGTAAGGGTCAATGCCGCGTGGAACACGCTCGGTGTTGTCATTTGTGGACGCGGTGTTGTGCAAAACTCGCGGAGAAAACGTCGTCGCGGATCGAAACGTTTTATCGTGTCGCGGATTTGAATAAAATGAATTCAGAAAAGAAAACCGTATACTTTACGTCGGCGCACGGTCGATTGACAATAATGTGTATTCTCGTTAGGTATCCGCGCGCGTATTACAATAAACGACTTGTATTATTATTCTAAAACTCGGTGGTTATTTATGGTTTTCTTTTTCTAATAAACGATCGGCGATAAACCGTTTTCGACGGACTCTGTTCTCGGTACCGTATCGTGCGCGTTGTGCGATTTAATATATTTACGATTCTGCCGCGCGTACCAACTAAACACGCAGAAACTATTATTCCTTATGCCGAGATCGAAGGAGTTACGTTCTCATACCGTGCGCGCGTCTAGAAATGTTTTGATTTTTTTCCGGCTTCGGCGCGGTTCTCGGAATAAACCGCGTGTTCGTTTTGGCTCTTTGACAACCGTTTTCTCGATAATACAATATGGCGTAGGACGGACGTGCCCGCAGTAATATCGTACAGCCGTTTCTAAACGTCCCGCTTTCGACACGTTCCGCGACGTTTCGTTTATTATATTATGCGCCGGAGTTCATCCGCAAACGGATAAAACCGTTTTCCTTCGAGTCCGGGCTCGGAAATCGTTTCGGTTCTTTTCGGTACCGCTCCAGTCCCCGATGTGGAGGACGACGTGACTATTCGGCGCGATCATACCGTTACGTCGTCGTTTTAAAACCGAAAAAACAACGGCGACGCGATATGTATACGCGTCCGCCGCAAGCGTTGGGATTTATCGTCCAGTCGTATATAACGCGCGTTCGCGTGTCGGGCTAGTGACCGTGTACAACACTGCCGGGCAACGACTATGGCGCGCGTACGAATTCGCGCACAAAAGAAATACATTTCGCATACGCAACACGCGCGCCAGTATACATATATACGTATGTGTTTATATATATATATATATATAATATGTCCGGTCTGGTTCGATAACGACGGCCGCCCGAGCGGGTCTGTCGCAATGTCCTTTTGTAAAGGACAGAAAAAAAAAAAAAAATAATGCGACCAACTGGCGGAAACGTTGAATTCGATTTCAGGATACGGTTCATATATTACATTATGATATACATATATACGTTGTGACGCGGCGGCGGCGGTGTCCGATATGTTATTATTATACGCATACGCTGATGGAAACGTGTACAGTCTCGTTTTTCTCCCTCTCTGTCTGTCTGTTTTTCGACAAAAAAATATACGACCCGACCCGCGAAACGGTCCGAGGCGTTTTAAAACCTTTTAAATAGTATATTATATTTTATACGGACCCCGTGTCCTATCGGCCGGCTCTGGTATATAATATAATACGTCGCGACGCCGCCGTCGTCGTCGGGACATTATTATTATTATTATTATTATTATAAAAAGGTGTTTTCTCTTTGCGAGAGCAGCCCAAAACGGTCGCGATGACCGGACGACCGTATAAGAAACAATAATAAATCACACAAAGGAAGAAAATGGGTTTTTCACCGTGTTAAAAAACGGCCGCGGTGCCGGGAGGCCGCCCGGTGGATATAAAGCGCATACATATAAATATAATATACATACGTATATATATATATATATAATATGATAATATAATATATTATACGACCGAAAACAAAAATAAATAAATAAACGAAAAAAAAATGAATAATAGGTGTCCGCTAAAATCCATCTGTTACGTTTGTTTTGTCGCATCCGGGTTATATCCGAACTATACCTATTTGTCCTTGTCTCGGAAATATATATTTTTCGGAACCGTTTTAACCGGCGGCGTCGGATTTAATATTACCTACGATAATAATAATAACAATATGATATAGTGTTTCTCCTATTCGCGTTCGGCCGACACGCAAACGCCAACTATATTATATAATACAGGTCGTGTGGACTAAACGTGCGTTTTTTTTTGTTTTTTTTTGGGGGTTTTCTACATTTTTCTACGATAAAAACGTCCGATTTGCTTCTTTTTTTCATTCGCTTTTCGTCAAAGCTTTTGTCGACGTTGCAACGGCACGATCGCTATTACAAAGCGCACTTCATTATAGCTTACTATTATTATATTTTGTCCGTTAAAACGACTCGGAAACGTTGTCGATTGTGCTGGTCTGGGAAAAAGTTCGTCACGCTATCAAAAGGCAAATAATGTTTGTTCAACGGCGTATGGGCACTCGTGTTCGCGCGATTTACTGTACTACGACGTACAGTTATGATTCTGTGCGATTTTTTCAATGCGTTCGCGCGATTAGCGAAATCGAAATATTATCGCGTTCAATGTAAAGGCTTATCTAGAATCTGTTTTTTTTTTTTTACGCCGAAGAAAACAACACACTTTTTTTCCAAAACCAGACGGAATCGTCGATCTCTCGGATAACACTATTGTCCGGCGGCGAAGGCGGTGTTAATCGTTCGATCACGAACACGCGGTAGGCATGCGCCGACATCGACGACGGTGCTACAATATTACAACAACATTGCGACGATGACATTATCGTGTTTCACGTCGATCTTATCGGGCACGCGTTATAATACATTTTATTGAACGATGTGTTGTCATCGTCGCAGCGATTTGAAAAACCCTCGTGTTCGCGGAGCCTCTAAATCGACGAGAAAAACGACCGGGCCTCAAAAATATTCGGAAGAATCGATTCATCAAAACACGATTCTTAAAAACCGGTGTGTCGAATCATTCGCTCGATGTAATTCAAAGAAAAAAAGAACACAATCAGTGTAATTGATCAACGTCAACGAGTTAAGCGATATGGATAACCAACGAGTTCGGTCTACTTGGAAGTCAGGCCCGATCGAAGAGAGTTGAATGCGCACGTCTGCTTCGGCGTCCCGTGCCGTGAGGCGTAAATATAAAAAAAACGCTACAAAGTTATCCCGAGTAGGTCTGTGCGATAAACATTATGTGTCGGTATAACGCGACTACCAAAAACAAAACAGTATTCGGATTTAATTCGGACAAGTCGCAGGTCCTCGCAGGCTTCGCGGATTACCACGGTTCGAAACCCGCCGTGACGATAATATATTCCGTCGCGTGATCGTCACGCGAGTTTTGTGTTTTCTTTCTCTCGGCTCCTATGAAAAAAAAATACAGACGACTAGGCACTTGTCGCGCAAATATTACGCGTGTACGCGCACTCTGCCCCCACAGACAACCGCGCCGGCTAATACGGTTGTCTAACAACCGTAAAATCGACTGCTGCCGGCCAATTGTCGGGCCAAAAGTGTTTTTTCCCCCTTTATTTTTCCTCTTATACAATACAATTTGTTTTATACACACACACACACACACACTTATTATATATACGCATACGCGTCGTTTTTCTTTCTTCGTTTTTTTCTTTTGCTTCTCTCCTCTCCCGCTCGTCTATTTATCGTATACGAGTATATACGTACGAACGATTCGATCTATTATTGTGAGTGCGGCGACCTTTTTTTTCGTACCCTTCCCCTCTCGTCCCGGCTCGTCGCCGCACACCGCCGGAATACCAAAACGATCGTGCGCACGTACGTATATAATATTATCGCGACGGTATACGCGTCGGAGGACACGGCTCACGAACGAGCGCGCGCGCGCGTGGTCCTTTTTAAGGAGTCGTATTTGTATTATGAGCGTTCTATCGGCAAACACGCGCGAGACTTTGTTTTCACAAACACCGCAATCCGAACGCGCGCACACTTCGGCACTAGCCTAATGATCCGAAATCGGATTTCGTCCCCTCGTCGTGGCTCTAGGTGTGTGTGTGTGTGTGTATATATATATATTAGTCTAGTGACGGAGCTTATAACACGGTACGAGGACGAGGAGGACGCCCGCGAGGTTTACGGTCAGGATTTCGCCGACGCGTGTGTTTACGTCGACCGAATGCAGTGTATATATATACGTATATATGTGTATACACGTGCACGTGTCTCACACGGCTGAAATTGAACGTCTAAGCTCCCCGTCTTGGTGGACTCCGAACGAACGCGAGCCGACTTAACACGCTTTCCGACGTTGATTGGACGCTTTTGAGACGAGCGGAACGGTTTAATTAAAATTCCGCGTCGTCGAACCGTCGTCGGAGACGACGACCGCGCGATATTATCATTACGACGTGACGTTACGTTGCCCGAGGGGAGTAAATAATTACAGTAATATTCCGTTTGAATCTCGTTAAATTTCGTCCGAAACCCCGTTCGAAACGTAATATGCATACCTACGATATATAGACGACGACACGCGTAGGAAAATCGTAATAGTCGTCATGTGATGAATATTCAAAAGAGACGTTAACGCCGCTAACGTGTGAACAGTGAACGAGGAGAAATATTTTTACACACCGTCTCTGGTAGTCGGAGAAAATGTCGAGTTTCTGCGATCGTTCGTCGAAAAAAAATAATTGAATTTCGTATTTCGTAAATTTCGCCGGTTTTATTATAATTGTTGTCGGTTTTTATCTCGAAAAGGAATACGCCGAACAACAACAGGTCGGACGCTATGCGTCACACACGCGCACCCGCAGTAGCCGCACGTCGGCCCATCGATGCGTGCCTTTTATTCGACCGGTCGATTGCGAAATCGTCGGTTTCGTTCTCTCGGATTTCGATGAAACCGACAATAAAGCGCTACCGTGTGTGCGAATCTTCGAACCTTGAGCGTTATAATAATTGTATAGGTTTTTTTTTTTAAATAACATGTGAACACGTTCATCCTTCGCATCGAGTCGTTCGCTCGTCGTTTACGGTTCGTCTCGCATTAACAATAAATTAATAACGCACATCCTTGTAACAAATAATCGGAATTATGTAAATGTAGGGGAAAAACCGTCCGCGCTTCTTTCGATTAACTGCGTCGTACGATAATGGACGTGTCGCACGCGTGCTCACACGCGCTTAATAAGTCCGACCCGAACGCAGTGCGCAAACGGCGGCGTATAGAAATCCTCGTCCCGTCGCATATATTAACCGTAGACTGTGCGCGTTCCTTGTAGCCTGCGTATGTGCGCGGCGGACGCAATCGTTTGTCTTTCAAAACGCCGTGCCCGAACGGTTGTCTAACATTTAGAAAACTCTTTGGTCCGTATCACGGGGCTCGCCGCACTCGAGATGCTAGACCGAAAGTCGTTGTAGTGATACCGTTTGAAACGGGAAAAATCATTGTTTTCAAACGTGAAAATCCGAGAGAAAAATCAATATGATCGGGTTTTTTTTTTTACGAAACGTCAGGAAGCGCGTGTAATCGCCAAGGAACGGGAGACTTTCGATTTCGAAACATTTCAATATCGAAGAACCGCGAGTGAAATATTTCGAATTTAGGACCCCGAAAACATACCGGAGGTGTATAGGTGTTGTTTCGCCGTGAATTTATATCGCCGTTGTCGGTGACTTTTTCACTATTGATGCGTTTGGTTTTTATTGACGCCGCCGATATTGGTCCGGGCGCGTTCGCCGGGGCTAACGGGGAAACGGCGCGGGCCGGGCAGGGACGCGAATGAATAAGTGAATGTGCGCTAGTTATAGCGCCGTGGGGAATCGGGCGCGGGGGTGGAGTTTTTCCGAGTTTACGGGCGCGTCGTAAAAACAAAACGTAATACACTTATTTGATTGAGCGCGTTCACCCCGTCCGTCTTTCTCTCCACGCACCCGGCACGCGTAGAATTTGTCGAATTTCCTCGCGGCACACCGCGGCGATGGGCACCGTAAAACGCGCGTACCTACGGGAAACAAATAAACTATTTCCGGATATAAAAGACATCGCGTAGCTTGACCGCGCGAATAGTTGGCGGTTTCGTTTTTACTTTTGATCGAACGAAAATCTGTATAAATAAAAATAAAAAAATCCGAGCCGTCGACGTTTATTCGATTTACAATATACTCGCTGGCGTGATCACTAGCGAGTCATAATAATATGATATTAAATTTTCGTACGATTTTACATTAACTAACCGTTTTTGTTTTTCTGTTACAGGTATGTACAAATATGTCATTGTTGAAACCAGAGTTCGTATCGAACGAAAGCGATTCGCACGACCGTCCGACGAACGGGTGAGGTTATCGAATTTTTCTACGTCTCTTTACGTATCGTTTTGATAAAAATTCGTTTTATTATAACTTTGATTAAATAATAATTCGTTAGATATTTCATAAAAAAAAGAAACATAAATGTAGAGAACAAAAATCGTCGGAATTCGAATTCGGTATGTATTTCATTTTATTCTTCTCTCGGTCGTAAATTTCCGTGCGATCGGAATCCCCGTAAAACGAGAATGAGGACAAAATCAATCGGTAGTCCTAGAAGAATTATGCATAAGATAGGTCGTAATAGGCGGATACTGCGTAGAACAAAATAGAAATAAAATACACGAAATGACGAGGTCATTAGTTATCGCGCAAAGTAGGCAGGTGCGTATTATAATAACGCGAGTGCGTGTTCGCACGATAGTTTTGACTATTTATTACGTCGCGCGTTTACTCAATGTACCGCAATGGTTTTCCGAGTCCGTTAAAATATTATACGATAAATATCAAACGTTTAGCGAACCGGTGACACGGCGGCGGTCGGGAAAGTTTCGCGCGCGCGATGCGAAATCGATTTTTCGAAACTCTCAGACAACGAGCGACTCAATCGAATATTGTAATCGCGTTCCCGCATTCGGCGGCGTCCGGCACGCGTTGTAAATTCGATACATCCACCGATGTATATTTTATACGTATATAATACGCGCGCCGTCATCGCATAAGTCCGACTTTTTACGGTTTTACGATTTTCGTTTTCGTACACGACAATAGAGAGAGAGAAAGAGAGAGAGAGAGACTAAATCTCACGTAGATATTACGAGACGCGATATCTCGCGAACGTGCGATTCCCTCTCACTCGGTTTACCCTTCTCGCCGCCGCCGCGCCGGTCGGAAGAATCGTTTTGAAAAACCAATCTTACAACAATAATATTCGCTCTATAAACCGTCGTCGCTCCGTATATTAGAACGCTTTTGCCACCGACGTTATAGTTACTTTTTATACGATCGTCGTATACTATTATACGCGATGATAAGTCCGATTACCGCGCGTTTTCCCCACTCGTATATACATAGCATTGTATTTATCGGTTATTATTACCGTGCGTACCAGTGATTTGTATGACGTCATTAAAAATACATTACAACGAGCGCGTAATTCGTCGGAAAATAAAAAAAAAAACGGTCTATGAATATATTATAACGATCGTAACTTATATAGGTATAACGTACGCGAGTATGCATGATAATATGTAGGTTAATTGTCATAAATAATGAGGGAAATATCGAAAAACGATACGATACATTTATTATTATTGTTATTGTGAATACCTACTATGTCGTTATAATATCACGGTCTCTCTCCGTATTATTCCTGCGGTTTACGGCGGTAAAGTGTCACTGGTGATCCCGCAGACGCTCTAATGACTTTAACGACGCGTCGTCGTCGCGGGGCGGTCGCACGTTATCCCGCTGCTACGAGCACTTTGCGCGTAAGTTTATCAAATTGTATAATGTCGCGTGCCCGCTGCGAAACGCACATTTCCGGACACGGCGGCGTACAAAACTCGACAGAGCCGTGTTCCACCCCCCCCCCTCTCGCAAACGTGAAAAAAGTATAGTTAATCTCGCGAATCGCATGTTTTCCGATATATACATAACGTGTTGAAAATCACGCCATACGATGATGACGTACAGCTTGTGACACGGCAGAAACGTTTAAAAAAACATCAGCTAAAACGCTCGTCCAAAATAATAATAATAATGTATCCGCGGTGTTTTTTACGGCGAAGCGAGCGCTTTTTCGTCCTTCCTCCTCCTTCCTTCCCTCCCTCGCGTCCGCTACTCTTCCGATATTATTATTATTTCCGCTCCGCCCCGCCCCGCACACTAGCGCGGATTCGATTTTTATTCGTTACCATAACGGGGGAAAACGTCCTGTTATTACGTACCGTCCGATAATAATGCAATCGACCGAAATTACGTTTTATCGAACAATACGGTAAAAACAACGAAAACAACCGCTATTATATTATACGCGCGTGTACGTATTGTTGGCGGGAAAAAAAAACCAGTAGAACGGCGGTAACAACATCACGATGTTTCCATTAGGGTATATACTTTCGTTTACGCTCGCCGTTTTTACGACTGGCGCAATGGAAACGTACATTATGATTATTTCCCGGACGACAAAACGGCGGTCATAGTTTGTGAATATATCGTGTTTGCAGTGTTGCGGTCGTGACGTTGGAACACTTATATTCGCGTACTCGAGTAACCGATTTTCCGGAAACGGATCGTACGCTATCGTTTAGAAATAACGAGTTCGAATTCTAATCCCGTCGTCTGTTGCAATATTAAATTCTCAGAAATGCGCTAATAACCGCGGTGGATGGAGTATTTAAATAATTAGATTTTACAGCATCTCGTATATCACGTACGCCCGTCAGTTGCTCAAAAAAAAAAAAAACGTCGACAAAGTCCGAAAAAATTGTTCTTAGCTCCGTATCAACGCGGCGCCACTAGCTAGAAAATCGAGTGCAGTCACATCGCACTCGGAAACGCCACACACTTCTATAAAGACCATTCTATAATATACCACTCGTTGTTATTGTTTTATAGCGTCAAGTATCAAAGCGTGGAAAAAGTAGAAATTCGATTCAGCGTGTGTGTGTGAACACACTTGGCGTTTACAACGCAATACGATCCTATGCGTTTGGTCGGGTTGAAAACGTGACAGTCGTAAATCCAGGGCCGGTTCGAGCCGTTCGCGTATAGGCTCCTGGAGGATTTACTCTTTTTAAGACTATTCGCGCGAACGAAGAAAAAAAAAAACACGAAAATCGTACCGCTCCCCGAACACGAGGATATTTCTTCTTGTTCGTCGCGTTTAGATAAAAAAAATACCGTACGTTCTTTCGCGCCGGCCTTTGAGTTTCACGGACACGTTCGACGACGACGACGACGTATTCTCGGTTCCCAGCGACGAACCGTTGATTTTTTAATCCGCGAAATAAGTTTATCGTAATTTTGTTCCTCGCGTACCGTATAATGTTATATACATGGCGGCGGCGTATTGTTTAAAATCGCTCGCGTACGGAATAATAATAATATTATTCCGCTCGGACCGAACGAAACACACCGTCCCGTTCGCGTTTATCGTACGCCATCGCGCGTCGGATTATACACGTTATAACAATGCGGTATGGCGTGCGACAACCCCGACGACGCAAACTTTTTCCGACCGACAGAGGATATTATTATTATTATTATTATTATTTCGTAAAGTTTTCGATTTCGGCCGGTGTTTATTCATCATCGAGTGCGTACTCCGTAAAAGTGTCGCCGAAAAGTTTTACCAGTGCAGCTTGCGCGCCGCGGATTCGAAGATGAAATATACGCGTCCCGCTGCGCCCCGCGGGAAAGTTTGAAATCGTTTTTTGTTCCGTTTTCTCGCGCCCGCTGTCTGCCGTAACGTTTTAATATTATTTTCCGAAACTATATTATACCGAGACAATATTAATATTGTGACCATACTTTATACCGTCTATCAGATCTCTGTCGTTTCGTTGTCGCCGGTCGCGCGTATGTAATCGTATCTAACTCCGTGGCACGTTTCAAAAATCGCACTAGAATATTATTAATCTTATTTGGAACCGTTTCTAATCGATTGACTAAAACCGAAAAGGTGTGGTCGATTTTTTTCCCGTCGAACAGCCCCCCGTCGACATTTTTTCTCGGTCCACGTCTACGGATAACAATAGTAGTATAATGAAAGAAACGCCAACTCCGCGAACTCTGTCAAAACGAATTACGCGATTGTACGATATAAACAGCCGTCGCGTCGCCCACGGGGAGAAAAAAATGCACATTTGCATACGCGCACGTTAAACCTACGTTTTTCTGGTTTCAGAAGAAGACGAAAAAAAAAAAACATAACAAATGACATAAACTATACGACGCGCGTGCGGTTGACCCAACCGGTTTCCGGCATCGCTCGCTTAAAGGCGCAGAGGTCAAGACCACGACGTGCAGGACGTGGGTTTAATGTCATATAAACTCGCGGCAACGTTATCGTTTCTAAATCCGGCCGAGACGATCGTCTCCTCGAGGAGATTTTCGCCAAATATTTCTTCCCTTCTCCGCGATCTATGTACATACCTATATTATATTATCGTGTACGCGGGGGCGGTAATGGATTTAAAGTGAAATTATCGCGACGACGTCTGTGTTGAAAAAAAAAACTCTCTACCCCTTTGCTCACGACCCCGTCGTCGCTATATTAATATAATAATAATAATACGACGACGTCTCGACGGGCCGCGCCGCGTAATCGAAATGACGATGCGACGCAATTTCCGGTCGGCGCGACGACGACGACGATGATGAGATATTAATGGATTTTTATCCCCGCACGACACGGCGCGAATACGTATTTATATAAACATATATAATATTATATACATACGTATTATATATGTATATAAATTCGTATTCGCGCGCGCGCGCGGGGAGAGTTTTATTTTATTTATTTTTTAGGATTTTTTTTTTACCTTTTTTTTTTTTTTTTAATACCTCGTTTTCTCCGCGTCGTCTCGCGCGCTAACCCGCTGTGTTTATAAACCGTTCGCCGCCGTCGGTGGATAAACGCGTTCTATCGCAGTCGAACCACTCGCGGTGATTCTCGGCGAGGCGAATGACATTCGTTCGGTACAAGCCTACCTCGGGCGCTCGCGAAACGACTACAATATTATGCCTATAAAATAATATATATTAATACATATATATCAGACGTACAGAACGGCGAGCCGACGACCTGATATAATATAAATATATTATATCAAATTGTAATGGGAAAAATTGATTAAAAAAAAGCATTTAATTGTTACGTTTCTCGTGAAACGCGTCGTGATTTGGGTTTGCGTGTTTACGAAATTCGGACCTTTGTTTTAATATTTTATATATACCGTTTATTTAATAGCTATTTAAATGTATTATAAGTAGGAATCGTTTGATCATTACGAATAGCCGGCGTGATGACCGTGCGGTTTGTAGTTGAGTCACCGCATTGTTTATGACCAATATTATTGTTTTTCTTTTTGGTGAAAAAACCCAAAACCATTGCGGGCAGTAATTTCGAAGAAGGTCATTTGGATAAAGCGTTTTTTTTTTTTTCTTTCTTACATTAAAACAACGTTTAAAACCTAATACTGTTTACGAGTACTAAAAAACTTTAGGTACTCATCTGGAAATGTTGGAAACCTTAACCTATAAATTAAAATGATTTCGGAAATTAAAGAAAGAAAAAAAAAAAATCGATTTGAACACTTAATTTTGTAACGTTCGTTTCGGTGAACACATTTTTAACTCCCGCACTTAGGCGCCGAATATATTATATTTAAGTGATAACCGCTGTAAGTGAAAAAAAAACTTTGATTTCCAGTAATTGTATATTCCGTGACGAAATATTTTATCTATAACCAAATAACGAGTGTTAAGTGAAATAATTTTAAGACGCGTTCGAAATTGACGTAGAACTTATGATGGTATGGAAGACTCTACAGGTCTTCTTTTTTTTTACCTCATTCTAGACACTTCTCGTGTCCGAATATTAAACGAATCGCGTTCGTTACGTCATCGTCGGTTCGATATGGTTGCATTTTTATCACTTGTTTTGTTATTAAACACAATTATCTACCGCGACGTCGTTGCATTTACAACTTTCCTTCAACAGCTCGAATTTGTCGCCGACTAAGTTTTAAATCTGTTTCATACGAGTTAAAACTTAAGAGATTTTAACGCAACTTTTTGCAACTTTCGATGTATTTTTTTTATTATTTTTCAATAAGTTCAATATCGACCGGAAAAGGAAAATCGTTAGATGATGGTTTCTAACCGTCAGATTTGACAGAAAGCCATTCTTAGCCTTATTTTAAATACGTCGCGATTACTTCTTCTGTATACTTACCCGGAACGAAGTTTCGGTATAAAAACTCTTTGGCCCTAAACCGAAGATTTTTTTTGAAAATCTAAAGAAAGCCTTATTTTTCCAATATATGATTTTCAACGTAATAATTATAACGAATAATGTAGTGATTTGATTACTTATTTTCTTTTCTAGAATTTTGAAATGTCGAACGATTATAAAATGTTGTATTCGAAGCGTACAGGTACTCTGCTTGGTAAAATAAAAATACAATAATAGTTAAAACGAAACTTTATTGTTTGTTGTACAATTTTCGATACCAGAGCATTTTCTTTTTTTAGTGAATTTACTGCGTTCAGTTTTATTCATTTTTCACTGCTACAACGTCCGAGGTCTAATCGCGATGAAAAACCTTAACCTGACCCGAAAGGGTTGTCGGGTAGGTATTACTTGAAAACGTAGGAAAGGAATACGCGTTGGAACTCGGAGCGAAAAATACGCGTCGTCGGTACGAAATGATATAATGTAGAGAGAAAAAAAGGAAAAAGGAAAAAAGAACATCGCTCGGTACGAAACGACATTACATATTATTGTTCTGCAGTGAACGCAGTGGTCTGCACGTGCGTACGAGGACTATTGTCGTTTCCGCAGGTGGGCGGCGGCGAAGGAGGCGCGTAGACGAACGCGGTCCGACGGAATGCGACGCGCGGACGATAGTTCGAGCAGATTATCGAGTGAAATTGAAACGTTTTTTGTCCCGTGTCTCTCTCTCTCTCTATCTCGCGTTTACTTTTTTTTATAAATATTTTTATTTTTTTTCGTTTTGCCACGACGTCGTCCGAGGCGGATAAACGAAGCGAGAGAGAGAGAGAGAGAGAGAAAAAGAAGAAATACAAAATACATAAATAATAAGAAAAAAATTACACAGTCGATAAATAACCGTATACGTATATGATAATAATATTATCGGCCGGCATTCTCCGACGCGACCGGTTGCCAAGCGGTTGCCGCCGCCTCGCAGACCGGTGAAGTTCAAGGCCGACGCACTCTCCGTCCGACGACGCGCGCGACCGGACCCCGAGAGAGACGACGACGCGTTTCGTATTTTATACAACGCATTGTCGTCGTTGCAGTCGTCGTTTTTCTCTTACAACGAACCAATGGATGACGCGGTATACGTGGTATATACCCAGGACACGCGCACGGTCCGAACCCGGTCAGACGAGATTCGAAAATAACGTTTTATTTTCAAGATTTCAGACTTAACGGACGGTTTTTGTCGGCAAACGTCCGTAAGTCTGCGCTACTTTGGGACGTCATTTGTTGTATCTATGGTAACGACGAGAAAAACTGCGACGAAAAATTACCATAAAACAGATAAAATAACGGACAAAATTTTCGGGGTTAGAAAAATGCTACTTTCGCCTATTCTCTAGAGAGACGTTGTAGTTTTCAAAAGATCTTCTTTTTTTTTTGTACTTTTTCTAGATATTTGAAATTTTCGAGTCTTCTTATAGTTTGTTTTTTTTCATAATAAAATATATTTTTAGTCAGACATGAAATCTTGAAAATTGTAAAGAAAACGCCTCAACGCCTCATGCAATTGTTTTTACTACCTAGCGTGAAAAAATCCGAAGTCATAATTTTCTTTATGCGAGTATGAATTTTAAATTTTAACGAAAATCGATAAAATCACGAAAACCAGCGAAACGTTTATAGTTAAAAGCTCATAAAACTTTCATTCTCGATACTTTGATTGAAAATTCAACACGAGATTCTTCGAAAGTCGTTATCTCTGGTCGGAAATGCACAAAGGAATAAAATGATAAGCGTTGGAAAATTACATCCTTACGAAATCGCATATTTCGATAAAACGATCTGTCAAGTATATACATTAGCTGAAGAGTGAAGATCCTAACGAAATTATCAGAGCGATTCGTCAAAAAAATTCGTCTCATACCTCACTTCTGTAAATTCCAAAATTAATTTCAACAGTTCCTGTTTATTATTTACTTCGGCGGCCGAATTGGTTTTTTCGCCTAAAAAATCGACGAAACTATAGATAATATTATATTATTACTCCGGACTTTTTTACGTACTCTCTAGATTATTTATTTTAATTCGAGACGTTCCGTGCATCCGTAAATTTTCATATTCATACAGATTTACAGCGGTTTTTAATTTTTCCGAACGGGTTTTTTTTTAATTATTTTTAATACGACGCGTCCACGCGCTTTTAGTACCGGGATGAAAACGAACGAACGCGGTCAAAGGTATTAATACTGCGTATAAACACATATATACCTAAAACGGCTGAATTTAGCGTACATCCTATAACTCTTCTAATGAAAACGGTCAGATTTTAATAATACGTGTTTTCGAAGCGGAAACAAACTTTTCGTACGTCAACAATGCGCACGCACGCGCTTGTAATGAGTGATGATGTTGTATAGTATATATTATGTGTAATTATGTTGTACTCGTTTTCGCGTTTTATTAAACTCGGTCTCGTTTATAGATTGGACGCGCGGTTTGGAAATCAATACCGTGACAATTACGCGCATCGGGGGCGTATTGTTATTATAAGTTTTTTTCGCTCTCTCTGCTTCTATTTCTCGTGTTTTAATCACATGTATCAGAGTCGTTTTAAAAATTCTGTCGCGTGACCGTGGAAAAATCTACGCCATGCATAATGTAAAAAGGCCGGCGCCACCGCGGTTGGTCGCCTTAAAATATTTAATTTGTTTCCACCGCGGAATGCGTATAATATGCTATACGTACTCCACGTGAAATGCGAACGCGCCGCGCCGTGACGTGACTTTATACGGATAGGTAACACGACGATATTCCTCGCTGTGCGTTTTACGCGTGGAAAACCGTACCTACGCGCCATCGTCTCGTCGTCGCCCCCGCGTTTATCGCAGATAAATCGTAGAAATCCGACGACGGGGCGAACATAATATGATTATAACATCGCGCTATACCCGACTATAGTATACACTGCAATATAAACGACGATTTAAAAAAATTTCGTTCACGCCGCCGTTATTATGCTCTCTAATCGTTCCGAGCGTTCTGTTGGTCCTGACGCCGAGGGCCCGGACTCTAACCGCCGAAACCCCGCGCGTAAAAGTCGAAATAAAATCCACACAAACTTCCCAGAAAGACGATCGAGAGAGAAGAATCATAACGGCGCGGCGCCCGTTTCAATATAATAACGAAGTTTTCGCGTGACGGTGGCAAACCGTTAGGTGGCACCCGTACATATTCCGCCGTGAAATATCACTTCGGTCTATTTTTCGCTGGAAATCGGATTGTCATTTCGATCGACCGACGCGTCATTACGACAGTCGTCCCGCCAACAGTATTATTGTCCGTGACATCGGCACGAGCGGGATGAACACCAGACGCGAAAATACGGAGGCGGGGTCGGCGCGTCACGGCCCTTATTTCGATAAAATAATAATAATATATTACATTGCGCGCGGCCGGCGTTGATCGCGGCGAAATGCCGGAGCCGCGCACATCGGATACGGCGTGAAATCTATTATTTACGGCGATATAAATACGCATCGTAAATATAGCGGCTATACCGACAATGACGGCGACGCGTCCCCGCGGAACGTTTAGCCCGGGAGAGAGCTCATTGTCCGAATTGCGCGACCCGATCGATGATCAATAGCGATCGTCCCGAGTCCTCTTTGCGCGCGACTATAAACCGACTGTTTCGTAAAACGATATTGGAAAAATCAAATAAAACCATAACGAATTCAATATAGTTTGCCGTCTCTTATCGACTCTCGCCGAGTCGGTCGGGTGCCTTTGCGTTTTCACAGCGCGCGCGGCTGATCTCGCATAACGGTCGATTCGAACGCGCCTCGCGAAATACAATTTATTATATTATTATATTATTGCGATACGAAAACACCGCGGCACCGCGTACGGTTCGAACGTCGCGTTTTCTTCGCTCGCCTCGTCTTGGAGCGCCTGTCGAGGCTAAAGGGGTCGGCTATATTATTATATTATACAGTCTCTTGACTTATCGTTCCATTATTATACGTTGTTGCGTGCGCACATAGATTTTAATCAACAAACTTTAGGTCTCAACAGACCTATACGTAATTTTCCTGATGATCCCGCCGGGACCCGGTGACGTTCTATTTCGCATCTTCCGCGCACGTATATACGTAATATTACACGCAGTAAGTTTATACGTATATACATTGTGCGCAATAGGCGCCGCGCCGTACAGGGCTCCCAGCTGGGATGCACTTATCTCGGGTCTTTTGTCGAAATGTGCTCGCGCGCGCATCGTACAAGTACTTGTGCGATCAATTTTCTAAAACTGTTTATATATATTCGCGAATAATATTGTAATTAAATTAAACCCGCGATCGGTCGTTTAATAATTGTGTATGTGTATACACCTGCCGCCGTTACACTATCTCGAATCACTTTGTTATTGTTATCGTTGTTATTGTTACGCGCGCACGACGGATTCGTAATCGAGTAATAATAATTATTATTAGCGCGCCCAAACGATCAAAAGTGTTACGGTAGGTATGTTATAATTAGAGTCCGGATTTGTATGCACTCAAAAAGGCCAAAATAGTATGCATTTATGCATCAAAAAACTTCAAAACATGCACTCGATATGCTCTTATTTTTTTTTAATAATACGCAAAAATATGCTCTTATACCCAAAATATATGCCTTTTAATATTTTTTTTTTAATTTCTTCCATAAATAATAATTCAACATTGTTGAAAAACTTAATTTTTTAATTATAGACATCGACTTTAAACATTTATTAAAGGACTACTAAATAAAACCAGTCAGCATTGTTGCCGATAAACGAGTTATAATTTTAACATAAACTGTCCAAAAATATAACATACGGAGAATAACATTTATTTCCCAACAATACGTAATGAACTAATAATTTCTACGATGAAATTGAAACAAAATAATTGGCTTAATAAACTTTTATACAAAATATGCTTGAATATGCAAAAATTTTCAAATATGCAGTCATCTCTAAAATATGCATTTATATGCAAAATAAACTTTTTTCTATGCGTTATCTGTTACACAAATCGTCCACATTTCTTACTCCTATCGAAATGCATACACTCATTACAAATATGAAAATGCATACAAATCCGAACTCTAGTTATAATATTATGTAGTATAATGTATATAATTTGAAATCGCTCGTTTGAAATGTATTTTTACGTTTCGAGTATAATTAAAATGAATCGATTAATTGGAAATACGTTTAACATTATGTTATTAATTATAATACACGCGGATTTTTATCGATTGATTGTCGCGGGTATATCGAACGAGTCAGAGTTTTTCTTTTACACATCGACAACATTATTTATACATTCGTATTGCGCAGACGTCTGAACCGCGATCTTAAAAGTTCGTCTCCTCAATCGAGTTTCCATATCTAATCGGTAAGAGGAAGAAGTAAAAACCACGCGATTGGCGATGAATACCCGAAACAAAAAGAACAACGCGAATCGGCATTCTTTAAAAATCACATACGACTAGTTAATAGAAAAACCAACAAAACGCAATAGGAAAAAAAATAAATAGAAATCAAAAGCTACAGGGTCGACTGTTCCCGTCTCGAAGACATAAAAGCATGACTTTTACGTTCTATCCGACAGTATGATACACATATATTGTACGCTTGTTTCGTACGTTATGAAAATATACGATTATCGTATCGGCGCACGCTTTTTGTTCAAGTATATCACATTAACGTTTTTTTTTTCCGTCTCCGAAATGAAATTTTTCGTTTTGGAAAACGCGCGCGGGGCCGCCGCGCGATATCTGACTTTATGCGTTTCAGATTACGTCATGGGGCATTAAGCGTCGGTCGGATGATATAGGTGTACGCATCGACTGGAATATGCGAAACGTAATTAAATACACTTTAAGATGAAAACGGAGAGATAACGTCGTTTGTTCGGCCGGATCAGATAAAGGATTTAATTTAGCGAGATTAGCCGTGGGGAAACCTTGACATGCATGACGTATTCTTTCACTTCCATGTTTTTTTACGTATAAAAACCGTATATACGACGATAAAATATATTATGACGTCGCGTTCGGCCCGGCACGGCGGCGCAGTGTTGATGTGGAACGCGATACGTACAATTATTATTATATTTGACAACGGACACAAAGGATATTATTACATTATTATCGCGGCGCGCGTGTACAATATGGGTAGAGAATGAATAAATAATAATATAACGCGACGACGACGATGATAAATTTGAAAACTGGTCGGAAAATTTCGTCTGAACGGAATGAACGAGGCCCCGCGATACGATATTTTTAAACGGACGACGACGACGGGAGAGAGAGAGAGAGCGAAAAAAATTTGCAATTAAAAAAAAAATAAAAAATAAATAAAATAAAAGTGGGCGGGAAATAGTGTTTTGCATTATTCACAATCGGACCTTTATCGGGGAAAACACGCCCAGGACCTGCTGCAAGTGGGGCATAAAATATTAGATTGCCTTACTTGCAAACATTTACATAACATTATACGAAAAAATAAATAAAACGAAATCCCCGGGATCTAGATATGATGGGGGGGGGCGGCGGCGGATGGGGGTGAAACACTTCAATTGCGGGTTTACGTGACGGGCGAAACTTACTTTGTGCGAGCAATTCGTGGCCAACAGACCGTTTGTTAAGAAAATTATGGAAAATTAAATAAAAAAATAAAATAAAAAAATCCCTTTCCGTTTTCTCGATAATAAATATAACGCGCGCGCGTACGCTTTGCATTTTTATTTCGTTTTTAAACATTGTTTCGAATGACTATGGATATAAACACACACATACACATATATACATATATTTATAACGCCAATATTGTCTTTCCTTTACGGACTCCGCTCGGAGTAAACAATCAGTTATTTTTGCGAAATAATTGAATGTCGTTTTTTTTTTTTCGAAAACAAATATTGTGCTACAAATGTTTTTCGCGATAATACGCTATCCCTATTTTACAATATTTACTCGTTCGATTGACGACTATCCGCGTGACGCAGATCGCATGCGGTTAAACGTTAAAAAAAAATATACTCCGAAAAATCATATTCGTTTCTCGGAAAAATAATAACGTATAAGCTCCGCCGCTAATCGACGGCACGACGACGGGCCTTTTTCCTCTCCGCGACCCGGTCACTATACCGTCCAAAAAGTCACGCAGCAGTAGAGTAGAAATTCAGATTCGAGATTTATTCTTCAGAGTATTTTATAAGCGTCGTTAAACTCGGCGGAAAGAATGGAGAAAATGAAAAAACAAAAACAAAACGATAGTAATAACGACGATAGTAATAATAATAATTTGTCGGCGTCTCGCATTATCCGTTTTTATTTTATTTTTTTTTTCTAAATTTTCCTTTTTATTTTCGTTTATTAAATAGAACGCAGGAGAATAGCTGCGTTTGTTCCGAATTATAACGCTTAATTCACCAGAGGTAGCGCGCGGCGTATTGTCGGGGTATTTTAAAACGAACATCTCGAAAAACGATGGTCAATTATTTTTAAAAGTTTCTTTTCGTGCGTGATTTACTCTTACTCATCTGGAAATAAGCTCCTCTTAGAATCGTTTTTTGAATACTGTTGGTGGTACGAGCGCGCCCGCCCGCTAGTCGTATCTTTTAAATTTAAATAAAAATAAATTTCCAAAACATTTACTCTGGCGCGAAACCGACCCCGGGAGAAAAGAGGTCGGGTTTACTCCTCTCCGCGAAACGCTCTCGCAGTCGTTCGCCTTTTTCTTTTTTCTTCTTTTATTTTAACGTATAGTTTTCATCCGCGCCGTATTGAAATGTATTTTTTAAATTAAAATTAATTACTCGAAAAGTAGTTTTCGTTTCATTCTTATCATATATATATATTTACATAATATTACCGTGTGCAAAAGAAAGTTTATCCGCTCGATAAAAAATTATTACAAAAAACGAGCGTACGAAGCGGAGTGGGGAAGCTGGCAACTGTGTATGGAAGACGAAGCAATCTGCGGGCAAATATCGCAAACGCTCGCGCAGACTACTAAAAAAATGATTCATACGACGCGCGACGTTTACATTTTTTGGCGTATTGAAATTTCTTCGCTCGGCCGAAGCCAATCGTTCAAATATATCTAGCGAGCGGTCATTTGTTTAAAAAAAAGAAACATTTCCGACGTTCGTGTGTCGTGTAATTCGTAGATCTTATCCGAGACGACTGACGCGCGCAAATTATAGGTATAATCATCGAATAAATCGGTCGAAACTATTGCCGTTTTAAAAATACTAAAACAAAGATATTATTGGATGTAATGAATTTGTTAACGTTTTGTTTTTTTTTTTTTTTTTTACTTTTACGTCGGTTTTTTTTTTTTTTCATCGAAACTATTTATACTTGATAACTGTTAAAAACATCTATATACGTATACACAGAATAAAACACGATAAAAAAGAGAGAGAGAAAGAAAGCGTTGTACAGATCCCATTTAGAGGAAATAATAAATATAACAATAATAAGAAACAGAAAAGAACAAGTATAAAAACTTTACAAAGTCTCGGTCTTTACTTCCAAAAACTTTTCGTGATTGTTTTTGTTTTTTTTTTTTTTTTTTTTTTATCAGTTGTAATTTTATTTTCGGCATTTTATTTTTATACTTTTAAAGTCACAACAAATGCGCATCGTTGCCCACGCGTGAAGCTCCTCGTTTTGTATTTTTAAATTATCTTCTCGAAATAATAATAATAATAATATTATATTGTAACCGTTTTTTTTTCCCCCATAAGTAATTTATTTCGAAAAGTCACGTGTTATCCGAAATAACGTTTTCGACGGCGGCGTATATTGAGACATTTATTTTATATTTTTTTCCCGAAAACATTTTACGTTACTGAAAATAACGTAATAAACTTATAGTCGAAGACTTATACCACAACTGTGAGCTTTCCGTCCCGACGAAATGAATACGCGATACACCCAATTATTGTATTATTTTATCTCCGGTCTTATAAAAATCTGTTTTCGTATTATTACGTTTACGCGTTTGTTCACTCCGGACACGTATATTTATGAATACGAGTCGGGCTTGTACGGTCGGTCGGGACGGTTTGTCCTCTTCTGAAACGTGTCGAGAAAAATACATAATATTATTTCCACATTGTCCGCTCGAGTTTGATCTTAGGATTTCGCGCGCGTAAAAATAAACGTCGTTTTCAGACCCGATTTGGTATACACAAAACGATTATTTCCAGCGAATCGATCGTTAACGCCATCGCGGATCGATGTAACATCTACATTATCCTTTCGGATCGTACACTCGAGTATCTCGGCACAACCCCCCCCCCCCTCGATAGCGTCGGCGCCGCATTTTTTGAAAATCGTCGAACAAAAAAAAAAAAGGAAAAAAGAGTTTCGATTTCGAGTCGAACAAACGAGTCGTATCGCAAGAAAACAAACGGTCACCTGGAAAGACTTTTGCGCAACGCCGCGCCGTCGACGGCGGAGAAGAGAGGTCGAGTGACCGCGCGTACGTCGTCGCGTCATGTTTATGTGTACGTTATGGTAAAAAAAGACGCGCCCGTACGTCGAGCGCGCAATACGACTTTTTTTTTATTTTTGAAAGCGATTGATATCTCGCGAGTTATGTTATATGTACTGTAAACATTATACACTGGCACCGCGCGCTGTAATATACGTGCGCTACGACTACCGGACGCGTGTATTTTTTTTTATTATCATTATTTATTATTGTGCGCGCGCGCGTATGAAATATTGTTTTCTTTTTTTTTCACTCTCTTGAAAACGTTCGCCGCGATCCCGGTATTCCGGCTTCTCGGTCCTTGACGCGCGCAGTATTCTAATATCGAGCTAACAATAAACGTGCGACGCCGTGACAATATACGCGGACGCGGTTGAAAGGAAAAAAGTCTTCGCGGACAACGATATAATAATCGTCGCGCCGAACACTGTTCTCCAATGGATGGGAAAAAACTAAGCCGAATGGAAACATACGAGTTCTTCAAATAACGCTCTGTCGAACGTTAAACGTTGTTCCGTTTGAAAAGGGGAAAAAAAAAAAGAAATCGTTTTTTTTTCGATTCGGAAGAGTCGTTAAAATTACGCGCCCGAGAAAGAATAACGCGCCGAAGAATGACTTCAAACGCTTTGAAAAAAAAAAAAAAACGTTGACACCCCCCCCCCCCCGATTTCTGAGTTTTTTTACACGAATATAAGAACAACGTGTGAGAGGAACTTTTTACTAGATTTTCAAGCTTTAATAATAATTTACCAAAAAACTCGGCGATTTCAAATATCTATAAATAGCACAACATCCCTACGATCAATACTTTTCGAGTCAAGATGAAAATAAAAATTCGATTCGGTCGAAAATGTTCCGTAAATTTTACCGTTTTTCGTGATTTTTTCGCGTACGACTTTTGAACGGTTGGGAAATTCGAAAAACCTCCTGTTTCGAGTACCGACTAGGAAGAAAAGCAGAAAATCGGACCATTCTTTCGAGTACACATAGGGTGGCGACCGTTACCCCACCTTTTTTCACGAGGTAACAAAATCGTAATTTCGCTACCCTATAAAACATACACCCAATAACAATCGAAAAGATCAGTAATTAACCTAATTATAATCATATATACGATAGTTTGTTATGGAATACACAATATGCAATTGTATAACAACAGTGTAACTATTATGTAACTATTATGTGAATTATGTGACGATAATAACACCGACTATGAAACATAAACACCGCGTGTTTGCGTGAAATCGGAATAACAGAAAGTTCACGTCACTCGGATATTGCGTGGGTAACGGCCAATGGAAGCCGGGGCTGCTCTCGCGCCACCCGACCAACGACAGTCGAACTGCGCGCGCCATCCGACCGATACCGATCGAGCGACCCGCACAGCTGCCCGCCGACGCAGCTCTCAGTCTAGTGTCGACAGCGATTCGGGTCTGACATCGCAATAATTATTTTCACTTTTCTCCGTAATAATGATCGTTCGTTATGATTTATCCTCGTCGACGACCGATCGAACTCTAAAATCGTGACTTTTGATTTTTTTTTCTTTTCATTTAAAATTTTTTTTTTTCATCGAGTGCTTTTTTTTCATCTATACTTACTTAATTTCGCAAGCCAACACGAACACCGAACCTCGACAGCAAGCCACCGACAGGCCGTGAGTAGTATTTTTATAATATTTATTTACAGTCTATATGGATAGGGACGTGTACACGTAGACACACAAAAAATAAATCCATATCGTGGTAAAATCGATATTTTATCGTTTTTTTTTTTTAATTAATAAAATCGACAATTACACTGATCGGTGTATACGCCCTTGTGATTCGTGATTAGGGCCCTGATTTTGACGACTTGAGTTTCAGTTTTTGTTTTTAGTTTAAACTATGCTTTCCTAGCTAAAAACGCGTTTCAATGATTCTGGGATAATACATTTTTATTTTACGGTTTATTTTATTTTTTGAGATCTTTTTTTAGATATTATACGAATGATTTTAAACTACTTTTTAACTTATCGAGAAACTCGTTCACAATAATTTTATTACTATTATTATTATTTTATTTACATAATATATTTTTTCGTTTGCGATCCTTATATCGAGCATTACGATTTGACATTCGTGCGCACCTTTTACGCATATTCTATCATTATTATATTCAAAATCGTATTAATTTAAAAACGAAAAGTACTCTGAAGAGTTTGATTTTTTTTTTCGGTTCAAAAATCATCACTTTAAGGACTTTTATCGGGTTCGTTTGGCGCATCGAAATCCGAGCCCTATATTCACGACCGTCACGACGCGACGTAATCGCAATAACGTTTGCAATCTGTTGAAATATTATTCGACTTCCTACATAACGGCAATAGGTTATATTATTATTATTATTATATTACGACGTTGTGTGACGAGCGTGTCGTGACCAGCGGCATCGGCGCGGCGGTCGCTCGTCACGTCATAGTACGTAAAAATCGCCGTAAAACCGCGCGCGGACGGTTCGCGCACACAATACGATGTAATTATGTTAATACGCCGGGTATTATTATTTAGCGTATTGTTAAATGGTCGATACGGAAAAGTATTATTATTTCGCGCGTTATAAATCGCGAACACACGACCGCGCGAACGCGTGGGCGGGCGGGCGGGCGCCGACGCGTATTTTCATGTATTCGGCATAGCCTATTAAATCATCGCCGGCGTACATCATCATGTGTGTTATATCATTAAACGCCGTGCGACCGTAATGGCCGCGTTGTCCCGGGGTCGGATTTCTGCGGAGTACGTTCGGAAATCGAACGCGTCTCATATAATAATAATTATTATAATGGGCGATTTAATTTATGCGTCGAGCGACGGCGGTCGTCGTCCGTCTCGAGGGACGCGACTCGTGACTGCGGCGCGTGTGTTTTATACGTCGCGAGGTAACGTAGGATCGCGTTTTTCCGTTTTCTCGAACCGACAGGTAGCTGCTTTGGATGCGCGTTCGGAAATCCGTCACTAAATCCTCGTAGCGTATTTGAATTTCGACGAGCACACCGACGACGCTCTCTGTACGTAGACGATATGATATTTTGAGATATAGTTTTTCTTTATTTCTTATAATTACACATGAATTGATTAAAATTAAAATAGAAATAATTATGTACGGTATATATCTACTCTTCTAAGCTTGTGTTGGAGTAGAGAGTTAAATTGCGGTATATAGCCTAAAACAAAATAATAATAATAATAATATCGTTGTAACACTCAAAGTTCGGCCGTAGAAACCTCGAAATAGTGCCGCTCGCGTCTAGATAAAATGAAAATAATTTACGTTCGGAACGAGACTAAAAGGTACGATTTCCCTTGCGCGATCGCGAACGCGAACCACGAACGCGGTCAGCGAACGCGAACTACGAATTAAGATCGTGTTCGCGTCATGTTGGTTTGCTCTAGACGATTCTTCGTTGCGACCGAAAGATTTATAATTTATATTTTAACAGTCGTCCGTCAGTCGTATTCGATATTTTGAAGTGCAAAGTTCACGCTGCAGGAGTACTATTCGTTTTTAAAAATTATTATAATGGTTACAGTCGATAAAGAAATCTTAAAAATTATTTTGCTAGAAGAAGAAGAAGAAGAAGATGATGAGTTATCGCTTTGGTGAACTCATAATTGAATAACCGATGTCAACGAGTGTTCAAACATAAATGAAAACATTGCATGATGCCATGATTGTATAATATTATCAAAACAACAAGTCTATCGCGGCGCGAACAAATTTAAATCGCCGACCGCGATCGCGCGAGGAAAACCAACTATATTTAATTTACATTGTATCAGCAGCCGCGCGATCAGGGCACGCGATCTTAGATCGCCGTTCGCGTTCGCGATCGCGCAAGGGAAATCGTACCTAAAGGACGCGCGTCCTGAACGCGTGCTCGACGCTGTCCGACATCGACTAGCCCGTCGGATAAAAAGTATAATGCGCGACGAGTGTATTATGGACGCGCTTTCGGCCATAACGTCGTAATGAAACAATAATATATCAATAATACCGAATAGGTGCCGTCGTGTCGGCGAGAGACTTCTGCCGCGGTAGCCCCGTCCCGTCGGCCGATCAATCATTCCCCGCCGCGCCGCCGTACGTATAGTAATAACAGTCGTCGTTATTATTATATCGTCATATTTTACGGCCGTCGCACAACGCTCACGATCCGGTCGTTAACGACGAGTGTCGACTGGAGGAATCGGGATTTTTTCCACGGCCAATTCCGCGCGCACAACATAAAATGTGTTTCGATCTCATAATAATAAAGTCGCAAAAGACGCTTGTCGTTTTTGCGCGATTAAAACGAACCGACGGATTATACGATTGCGCGACGTTTTTTTTTTTTATCGCCGATTACACTCTGAACGAGTAATAATTATCGTTATTATATGTGTATTTTTCATATATTAAGACGATCCCCGACGGCTTTGCGTCGGACCATAACGCGTATTTACATCGTGTTCGACGGTCTCGGCCGGCGGCGCTTTCTTCGGCACCGCGCCACGCGTTAGAGCTCTCGTTAGGTCTCGCGCGCTTAGGATGGGAGGTAATGCTAATTCCATTTGGACCGCGCGATTTATTAATTTTAATAATAAATATATCGTAATGAGAATAACACGATAATATAAAATACAAATAGTACATATAATCTTTAGTTACGATAAATAACTATAAGCAATGCCTGTGGTGGAGGTGCAGAGAGTTACGTTAAATATGCGAGAACAAAATAAGTATTTTCGGAATAAATATCATTAAAAAGTGTTTGGTAACAAATAAAATACATAAAATATAATACTATAATTAACTAATTATGACAATAGATATAGTATTAAGATAGATAAAACGTTTCGTTAAAAGCTGTTATAGTTATTAGAATATTATTAATCGATTGATGTGAATAACTAATTTACAAAATTATTTTTTTGACTTTGGCAATTTTAAGATTGCCAGTATTAGAATATACGAGTATATATTTCTTTATCTCTGTCGGTATAGTAAATATTTTGAGTACTCGGGGCCTAAATAATCGACGAATTTTTCACCAAATGCTTTTCTAGAGTACTCGATTTTCGTATCGTATGCTCTCTTTTCTCATATATTAGTTACATTATTTTCACGCTTTACCCATAATTCATCGTTTTTTTTTTTTTATTTTAAACATAATTATAATCTGTTTTATATAGGCTATCAATTGTGGTAGATTATAAACGCGAACGTGATTACGAATCGATTTCCTTTTTTTTTTGGGTCCACCGATGACGGGCCACGGTGGTACGGAGACCGACGGCGATAGGTACGACTATACGATCCCCCCGAGAGCGTCATAATAATAAACAATATCGGTATTATAAATATTAAAATAAAAAAAAAGAGAGAGAAATTAAAACAAAAAATTATTAATAAATTTGCGCTCGAAAGTGGACAAAAAAAAAAAAAACGCGTTTTTAATTACCAGAAAAACTCGTATTTTTTCATGTTATTATCGTTTTATTACATCGATTCGTTATAATTTTGTTGTTGCGCGGAACCGCTCGAAACCGCAGTAACGGTCTCGTCTCGCGCGCGATTAATATTTTTTCGACGCGTTCGCCTCGCGCTCGCGGCGCGACCCCCGGGGGCTAGAAAATATTATAATAACGCGCGCGCGCGCGTCCACCCCGGACCGGACCGGCGAAAGTAGAAATCGCGAGAGCCAAAGTCGTCACGTCAACGTTTAATATAAATAAAGTGCGATCGACTGTACCGTGTCTACACGCCCCCGTGCGTCGCGTTTGCAACGGCGCGTGTGACGTCGTCGCAACAACGTGTCCGTAATGCTACGTATATTATGTAACCGCGCGTCGTCTTGTTTGAGATGGCAGAAATTCCGAGAACTAATAATAATAATATGACTATGCGTCGTGCGATAATATTTCCTACTGGAAACGAACGTCTCTTAGCAGTCGAGTCGATAATTCCACGCGTGCGTTCGAGTCGCGATGATTCCGAAGTAAAAGAGGGAGTTTTTTTAAAAAAAAAAAATCGCTTCGTCTCATCATAAACCAACTCGAATCAAAATTCATCGCTATTTTCGCACACGTCATATTCTCTCTGGGCTTCCGGGCTCGCGAATTCGCATATAGTTTTTTTTGTATTTTTACCGAATATATATATATTTGGATATCGAAAAATAAAATTTTTGCTAGCGTCGTTTGACCGCGGTTCCGCTTCCGAAACACTCGGATTTATTTCGGTCAGCATTCTCGGTGACGATCGACAAACCCCGATCGATTTAGAAAAAGCTTGCTTTTCTCGCGGTCGATTACATTGTCGTCGCCCCTTTTCTAGAGCCGGTACGCTTGAAAACGCGTGCGTACGCATTCTAAACCGACAGCGTGACAAAAACATCGTTTACCCCCGCGGCATCGAAAAAGTGATGACTCTTTTGCGATCTCACAACACGACGTTCGGCAATTAGCATATTATCGTATTATTACGTTCGTGCACCTACGTCGGCCGTATCAATCACGGGACTCGAGTCGTCTCCTCTGGCAGATCGTGGCCTACGTTTTTGTTTTACTATATTTAAATCGCGAACCGGCCCGCGGGGCGACGGATTTATGAATAAAAAAAATAAAAACTCATCAGTAATTGTTTTGTTTTTCTTCTCCTATCGTCTGTTACGTTCGATAACGCATTGTCACGCCTCGATTTCTCTCGCGGCGCGGCGGGTAAAACCGTTCTCGGGTAATAATATTATAATATAATATCGCGCAGTGTCGCCGAAGTCGCGACGTCAATATTATATAATATCTGGTTGCGTTTGTCAGACCGAAAGACAATAACAGTCCGGCGGGAGACAATCCATTAACGACGCGTCCTCCTAAATACGTAACGTGCGCAGGACGGCTTATCAATCAAAACGATCTACGTCCGGTCCGCGAGGGGAACTGTCCTGGCGCACGCCGTGTGTGAATCCTTATACGGTCGGGACGACTGGCAACAGGACGTATCGTTTTCGATCGCGAGAATACCTACGCGCGACGTATTATGATAATAATACTACTATACATAGTTGTACGCGCGAGTGTTTCGCCGGGCGTCCGCACACGTAAATACCCGACGAAGCTCCGCGACGTGTGCTATCACGTCTGGTCCGGCTATAAAACAACGTCACGTCGAAATTCTCGAAATACCTTATTCCGTCTCCTCGCCAACGCGTTTGAATTTCGATTGTCCGTCGATATAATATTATGCAGTAGAGTCTCGATAATCCGAGGGGGCTGATTGGGGAAAGCATTCGTTCGGATTACCCGTGAACCAAGATTAAAAATTATTCGAATTATAAACACGACAAATCGTTATAGTTGACGCGCACGTAAATATACAATCTTAACGATCGCGATTATTATTGTTCGGATGCGCGGGAAAATTCAAAATATATAGTTGATTCATAAAAAAAAAAAATCAATAAAAACAAAAATACGCTCGTTCGGATAACCGAGATCCTTTGTTTGTATATTATGTTATTTAATCGGCCTGCCTGTCGTGTTACGCTTTTCGGGAAGTCTGTAATCATTTCAATACGCTTTCGGAGAAGCACGGCCTACTCACGAGGTACGATATTATGTACCCTTACAATGATACACTCGTAGTATAATAAGAACGCGTCCGCACAGAAGTTTAACCGCGCGAATTCGATCCGACATTAATTACGCGCGCACACCACCTCCCCGTACACATTAAGCAGCGCGGTTGCCGCAGTCTGGTAATTTCAGCAGTAATAACGATATCGTATATTATAATATCATAATAGAACGTTTCCAACGGTCTGGGCGCGGCGTATTGAAATCGAAGGCATACCGACGACGAGTGCTGCAATAACGATAACAACTACAATATCGCGTTATTCAGCGAATTACGACTGCAGTCCGCGCAATAATGCGCTGCGACCCGCGACGGTCGTATTGACATTTTAACGATTGGCGACGGCGAGGAAAGCGGCGCAGCGCGCGGCAGGTGCGTCGAGTTTTCCCCCGTTTTCGGCCGCCCGGCAGGCAGTGGATTTAATGAAACGGACGCGATTGTTGTTCGCGACCCCTCGACGGTTTTTGTCAATTATAATTCCCCGGAGGCGAGTTTCGTCGAACGAAATCAATTGCCGTCGACCTCGCCAAACGCCGTGTACGCGATTACGCGCGACGAAGAAACCAAAGCGTTTTACGCGACCGTCTCCGTAGACGACATTTTTTTGTCCCCTCTCAAAATCGTGCCGAATTGTAATAGCAAAGGTCATAGATGGGCTCTATGAAAAAAAAAAAAAAACCCTTGCGATAAAAAAAAACAACCGTATTGCGAATACCTGCCTGTATATTTTTATTTAAACACTGCGGAAAAATAGCAGAAAGGATTTTAGAGTTGGCGATTTTAGTCTGCGACTAAACGTACACCGTTGTTACGTGTCGAACCCGGAAACAGGAACACACGTTATTATTGCGCGAATCGATCGATTCCGGGACTCGGGTGAGATGAAAAAAAAAAAAATGTAGGCAGATGCGAGTAAAGAAATACGGCGGCGGGAAGGGAAAATATTTTCGTCGATCCCTTCGCGACAAAGGACGTCTCTCGTCGTTAAACGGCCCGCGCGCGTACGACGAAATCGGGGTCCGACTGCGATAGGATAATAACGTATTACCGGACTATAAATTGGTTCGCGCGGGCATTCCGCGAAAAGGAGCTCGCGGGCCACCGGACCGGTCGAAACGTCGCCGCGCGTCCCTTCGGACTGGGCTATCGTCCCTCCGGCCAAACGCGGGACCGGCTCCCGCGTGCGCGCGCGCGCGATTAATGAAGTCGTTTGTATTCGGCGCGGCTAACGCGCTGCGAAAATTCGCACCCTCTGGCCGTGGAGACCCGAAAGGAATATCAATTCCGCCGCGGCGGCGCTGTATAATATTTTACATTATATATACCGTACATATATATACGCCGGGCAGATCGAAACAAACGAAGTGTGTCCGGTGCACGGGCGGCGAATCGAGTTCACGAGCCGGAGGAATTTACAAAATCGGCCGTGCCCGCAGCATAAATAAACGGACGTGTGGGTTCGGGGGCACGACTGTGGAAAAATACCGGGAGGATGAGACGTTTCTGGAATCTGAGAGAGGAGGAAACGAGAACGGACGTGGAAAATACCGATATTATATAGTGTGGTCGTACGGTTTTCACGGGTCGCTCTGCCTGCAGTCGATCTAGTTAGCAAGTTAATAAGTCTAGATGATTTGAACTTTTTTTTACTTTAAACGCACTGGTCTGAGATTTCGGCAATACAAATATCGTCTTTGATATTATAATTATCTACTGTAAAACCGTAGAATTATACGCAAAAATAAATGTATTACGTACGCGTTTTTTAAATAAAACAAATAGTTTTTTCATTCGTCTCGAAGATTATAAACGAATAATTATGTCGGTCGAACTTGATAATAGTAATTACGATTGTTATAATAATAGTGAATCGTTTGATCGTTCTCGCGGTTCGAGGATCTTTCAACAGTTTGAATTTCCCGGGTCGACCTGCCGCCGCGGCGTATAAAATACATGGGGTCCGCGGCGGCGAAGGAACGAGGATCTCGAGCGCGCGCGCGTGTTCTCCGAGACCTCGCGGTCGCCGCCTCCGCGTTATATTATTACATATTATTATTATTGTCATTATTACTATTACACATCGTGTCTCCTGCGGTGTACGCCGCCGTATCGCTGCGACACGCGAACGACGTGTCCGTCGTGACGGTCTGTCGCAATTTTCCCCGACCGTCGCGAACTCTCCGACCCCGGGAGGAATTTTCTCGGCGACTACGACGAACGACGTCGTAAGAAAATCGCGCGCCAATCGTAATATTCTATCGACACTGTCGCGAGCGAGCTATTGATATTATAATAATATTGTCGACGCGATCGTAATAAAAATAATAATAAATTTTTTAATACGCGACGACGACGACGACGAGTTGCGCGCCCGTCGGTATAGGTCGAGCTGGTGACTTCGACGATATCACGACTGCGATATTATAATCACATTACGCGCGCGTAACGGTGCACGGGACGATCGTTTGTTTTAATCACGCGCGATGGGATTTATTTTTTTTCCAAGTCTCCCTTCTCGTCGTCGTCGTCGCCGCCGCGAGATACGATAATAATTAATCAGTCGCTCGGGAGCGGTAAATACCTACGCGTATGGCATGACGGCCGCACGCGCGCGGTATGTGTTTTTCGTCTCGCGTGCGTTTTATTGCAAATTAACACCGGCAGACCGTATAGTTTAATATTATTTATCGGTCAATAGTGCCGCGCGTTGGAGGCGCCGGAGAAACGACGGCGTTTGCAGCAACCGCGTGACGCGCGGAATCCGCGGACGACTGCGAGAATCATATTCTCTCTCTCTCTCTATCGCTGTAGCCGAACCGCACGATTTTCCGACGAAGAATTTTCCGCTTTAGTATGAAATATCGAACGTAAAATGCGCGCGAGCGTTGGTCCGAAGACGGTCCGATTGAAACTTTTGCATTTTTCACTTTTTGTCCAATCGTTTTGCCCTTTTTGGCCGTCGTTTTTACGTTTTTTTAAGGCATTTTACGAAGTTTTTAATGATCGTCTATTGCAAATGTTCACACGTACATTTTATGATAGCTAATCACGTCTTATAAAATATATAGTTGGTTGAAAAACAACACGTCTTGTTGTACCTCTCACAAATCAAACGTTGCCGTTTGCCGCAATCGTTCTTCTTACTTTTATCAAATTAATATCTGCTAGAGATATGGTAATATTTTTTTGTATGCGATTTATTTTTCTAGATATAAAATGCATTTTTTCAAATATTTCTAGTGCGCCTATGAGGAGGCGATCTTTAGTATCGATTATTCACCGTTATAACGTTTAAACGCGAACAAACGGATAAACCGTCGTCGGCAAACAAAAACGTTTACGTGCTCGATAATTAAGACGACCTTACGCGCCCCCGGGGTTAAACTCTCGCGTTGTTCTCCCCTCTCGGCCCGGCGTTGAATTTATCTATTGGTTATTATTATAGGTGATACCTACAACGCGCGTGTGATGTGTATGTATACACATACACGTTTCGGCGTGAAACATCGCCGTCGAACGAATCTGTTTCGTCTAACAAATCGCGGTTACTTATCTGCCGGCCAGTTTGTTTTCGTTATCCCATTTGTCGTTTTGTTTCCGTTTTATTTTTCTTCGCCGCCTCTTCTCGTATATACACTGAACACACACACACACATATATACTGTTTTTTTTTTTTCCGCCGTCCGTTACAACATAGCAATACATACTCTGTTGTAATTTGTCTTCATTAGTCTCGACCGAGTTAAGGTTTATTTGCAACCATTAATACTACGCACACACACACACACACACATATATATACATTATATATTACATATATATATATATAAGACCCGAAAACGTTGCCGAGCGGAAAAGTTAATGTTTAATATTGAACCGTCGGCCGGGTAGCGAATATTTCTGGCGCGTCCTCCTCTCGCCGCCGCGCGCCGCCGTTTCTTCGGTTTTCACTAATTGGATAACACGCGCGCGCGCGCGCAGTTCAGAGTGAGATTATATCATTATATAGAGGAGAGTTTTGTCCTGCACGCACGATCGCCCCAGGACGCCGTATGTGTAATTCTATTCAGACTACCCCAGCGTGCGTGCGTGCGTGCGTGCGTGCGGGGTCGGAGCCGCTTCTGGAAAAACGTTTTTGAATTTGACACACGCGTGTGTGACGACGGAATTGAATGCAGAAATTACCGATACGTTTTAACGCGGTGTTCGTGTGGCCTATACCGTGGCCGGAACCTCACGCGCGCGCGCGCCAACGCGTCACACGTCCGTTTCAAAGAACTCCCGGGCCCTTTTTAAACCGCATTATACGACACGACGACGACGTGTCGGGTTTTCGCAGCTTTTCTCGCGCCTTTCACGTTCAACCGAGATTCGAAACGGTCCGCCTCCGCGCGCGTCCTTGGCGTTTTCGCGACGAAGAGCGAGCGGGACGCGGTTGAATTTGAATTTATCAACGTGCAGGCCTACGTGGTTGTAGTAATGTTAATGTAAACGTAATATTCGTGTACGGTATTGTTATTATATATTTTAGCTAAAAGTTTACGCGGTCTTCTACGCGAGTACGTTTTTACGAGACGTTTCGCGTTCGAACGCGCACATAAAACCGTCACGTTGTTAAAAGCGTCTCGTTCTCGCCGTGCGGGGAAATTTCGCGCGCCAACACTGTTTGTACGTACTAGATTGAATGATTTATCGTCGTGTGACTAAAAAAAAAAAAAGGAAAACTATTACGATTCGTACAGCAACGATATAAATATATATTAATGAAGCGAGCATAGTTTGTTCGTAACGTTCGACGTGACGCTCGCGCGTATGACATAACAACGCGGTCTAGTATACGTGCTTTGCGTTATCATGTCACGCGTGTTCTCTGATCAGCCCTCTGTTATTACAACGAGTTCGTCCCGAGCGTAAAATTCGTTATTGTAATTGGTGTTTTATTTTATTTTTTTTTGATTTCAGAAACTGAAAGTCGTTCCGGGTACTCAGCATAAGGAAACCGAAACGAAGAACAAAGAAAACCCTCTCCGCGCGTATTCTGTGAGTAAATTACATTTAGCATAATATTATATTATTTAATAAATCGCGCGCGCGCGCGCCGTAGATTCTATCACGACGAATCGAATTTTCGAGGTACTGCAGCGAGTCGAATAATATGATTTATATATGCAACACGACGTCTTGAGTCATTCCCGCCCGACTCCGGCGTGTCTGAGACGATGATAATCTACTGGGAAATTCGCTTTGTGGAAAGTCTCGGACGGGCCCGAGGGGGACGACGAGATGTCGCGTACCTCGAGTGTGAGAACCGACGACGTTGCGCGTGTCGTCTCGCCGTCGTCGTCGGACTATTACGGATTTTGAGATTCTGCCGCACGATCATAAAACTACAATAATCCCCCTATTCATACGCGCGCGGCAGGCGGTTTTCTAGTCATCTCGTAGTCATTAATTAAAATAACGGGTATCGTCGGATTAATTACTTCTGTGCGACGGCGGTCCCGCGGATAGTCTGCGATGCGAAAAAACCGCGTGTCCAGTCGACCGAAAGGGTATATAGTCGGGTGGTTTCCCTTAGATATAAAACAATACGGGGTCGGGGGCCAAGACGCTGTAGATCAAAGGCGGGCCGAGTTTTTACGAGGCTCCGAACTAACGCGTGGCCGCGGACAGAAGAAAAAAAAAACGACTCCTTCGCGCGTTTCACGTTTTTAATTTAAAAATTAATTCGAATGCGACCGGGATCGCCGTCATCGAGTCTTTTGGGCTTCACGTCGCGCGATATTGTATCGAGCAAGATACATTCGCAATGATTTAGTACTTTGTTTTTTTCGTCCGTCGATTTGGTATTATTAAATACGGTTCCCGATTACGCGTGCGCAGTAATATAATAATATAACGTAATAATTCTCGCAATCAATTATTGTAAAACGTAAATAGTCGCAGTAGAAACGCGCGCGCCGAACCGACTCCGATAATAACGATATAAAACTATATTATTACGTTTAGGTGTACTGCAGCGTTAAGTCGCGCGCGAATTGTTTTTTTTCTTCGATCGGATGGCATAATATTTTTCTCGCCGTTATGTCATCGGGAGTTTGCGTTCCACGGCGAAAAGGAGTTTCCATGACGTGATCGTCGTTTTTTTTCGACCGGGCGCCGCCGCCCGCCACGGCGCGTGTAACGAAAATCAAACCATAAAACCGTTGGACTTTTATTCGTTTCGATATAAAACACGTATAAACAGCGTTTTATTTATTGCAATTATTACACCGTGCGGATGTCGCGCCACGCGTCACGGTAACGTAATAATTACCGAACACTGAGAGATATTGCGGCGGCGGCGGTATACGAATGTATTTTTTGCGCTCGACACTTGCGAGACGTCGTCGTCGCGACTAATAGGGTCTTCGCCGCGGCGGCGGTCGGACCAGTCGTTATTCCAATGCGCGAGCGCGCGTTTAATTGCTATGACCTTTAGCTTATAATATTAGAACGCGCGACGGAAACGTTCGATCGAAAACGCATATGATACAACACGCGCGTTATGGGTAACACGAGCTCGCGGGTAAACCGAGAGGAGAAAATCGCGCGGTTTCACTTTCAAAAATCCTACCGTTATTATATAAGCCCCATTGTTTTCCGACGGTCGCGGGCATTGAAAAAAAAAAAACGACGTTTTACCCGTCCGGACGTGTAACGTAACGCCGCGCGCATTGGAAACATTAATCAAATATGGGATTTCGATACAATACGCACGACGAAAACGTTCTCCGCCGCGCCGTATACGGCCGTAGCAATAATAATAATAATGAGTAGAGTAATAATTTCGACGATGCCCACGCGAAATAACGAACCCACGACGGATCCCGCGCACCGTGTCCGTCTGTTATTACAGCGCGAAGGGAGAACGAAACAAACGCGTCGTTAACGTTAAATCACGCGCACTTACGGTTCGATCATGATCGACGGGGCGAGCCGGCTCGTCGCGGGTCTCGCGCGTTCGTGACGGATTCGAGCGAGCTGCGAATTCGTTTCGAAACGCATAACGTCATATTATTACAACGCTAAACGCGCGGCCATCGATTTCGCATAATTTTTTGCATATTTCCGACGTTTTTCGAGAAAACTATTTCAATCCGCGTTCGGTACAGTCGATTTTGCATTGGGGTTTTTAGTCTCGTGTCGTGTCCGTTCAGTGAGTCGCGTGCATTTATCCGAAATCATTGTTTCTGCAGAAAACGATATTGGACGCGACGACCGAATTGAATTCGCTTTTGTACTAGTCTGGTCGATTTTCAAAAACGAAATTATTTTTTTCTTTTTACGCGCATTTTTGCACATTCTTTTAGGCCTCTGTTCGATAATAATTATAAGATCAATATCGTATCGATGTAACGCGCGCGCGCGCAGTCTAGGTGCCGATAGTTTTGAACCGGTCGCTAAAATGATTCACTATAATTGTATGTGCAGACGTCATCGAAATATCGAAATGATTTACGATCGTTAATAATATAATACGAATAGGTACATAATAATATAATCGTTATGTACGAATATAATCATATTATTACGCGGACCGCACGAGCGATTTCTCTACGTCTGGGGAGAGTATTTACCGTGTATGTGCCAATTCGAATTATTATTATATATTATAGTTTTAACGACGTTGCGCGATACGCCGCCGCGTCGTCGCGGTATTCGTATGATGCGCGCGCGCGCGCCCAACGTTGTAATAATATCTTTGTTGTAATAACGCCCCGTTATATTGTAATACTACGTACATTATAATATACATACCACGGCGGCAGTTCGGGATCGAATATTTATCGTTTATCGCGTTGGCCGAGAGCGAAAAAAAAAAGGATTCGGGGTCGCTCTCTCTCTCTCTCTCTCTCTCTCCTGCTCCGCGCGTATCGGCTGCTGCTATCCGGGAGAGCAACGATTCATTCCGTCGGGACGGACGGAAAAACGCGAATGCCCATTAATGATTTTCTTTTCTTTTTTTTTTTCGTCCGTTTTTCTTTCGAAAAGTAATTTAAACGGTTATTAAATCTTCCCGTCGAAATAATGTTGTGCTTAAAAAACACATTATACCGAACGTAAATTCAAATAGATCCCCGTCGACCATAATAACTCTCCGCGTCCGCGGGGTAGGTGAAATATTCGAAAACATCGACGCCCGCATATACGTATAAACTGGCTGCTCGAAGCGACCGCGGCAGGAACTCGCGGCATCTGTTCGCCGCCGCCGCCGCGAAGGAATGGCCGATAAAACGCTTCTGAGTTATTATTATTACGATTATTATTTTCTTTTTTTACCCCATTCTTTTCGTTTCATTAAGCGGGAGCGAGTGAAAATAAAGAAGGAAAAAATATAAATATATTTACGTATATATCGCGTCGGAGGCTAAAAACGGCGGCGGTGGGCAAGGGGGTGGGAAACGTTACGGCGAAAGAAATAGCCGATTCTCGTGCTCGACGGCGACGACGACTACTACGCGCGGCAACAACAACAACAACAACAACACTCTAAAGAGACGTTTGTTTTCGGCTCCGAAAATTTATTAGTCACAGTCATTTTTAATTGTCGAGGTGATTTCGCTTTTCTTCCGATTGTTTTTTTTTTCTTCTTTTCCCGTTCCATTCCACCACCGGCCGGCCCGCGCGTTTTCGTCCTTCTCCCCTCCCCCGCGCCCCCGACGTTATATTTATGTATATAATATGTAGTGTACTCTTTTTTTTTTCTTCTTCTTTTTTCTTCTCTCTTTTTCGTTTCCTCGCCCTCTCGCCCCCCTCTCCGTTGTTTTAATGGCCGCCATCAATTCAAAGCTTAAAACACAACGAAAACGAGGAATAATAATTGTTATTATCCGCCGCGGAAAACCATAAATTCCGCGAACCGAAAACATTAATACTCGCGAACGCCGCCGTGGCCGCGCGCCGACGCGCAACGGCGGCGGCGGCGGCGGCGGCGGCGGACTTACATAAATTCATTAGACGGTCGAACTTCTCGGCATACCGTTAATTATTGCGTTCTCCCGCCCGCCCGCCGGTCCGTCCGCTTTTTTGGAGCGAATAGGTGCCAATTCGTGAGTGAGAGACCCGGGGCGGGCGGGCGGGCGAGTAGTCGACAGCGGTTAAAACTTTTCGTTACCCGAAAAACACACACACACACACTCGCATACCAGTATATTATTCACCGGGCTCGTGTTTGTGTATCGGTATCGTAATTTATTCGAAAAACGAACAATCGCGAACACCCCGCGAGTGATTTATACGGTACTCTCGCGCTGTACGGTTTTTCGCCGAACGCGTTTGTGCGTATAGAAATAACTACAACGAGAGACGGCGACAATAATATAACAACGACTGTGGCGCGCGAAAACAGAGAGATACGGGGGCTCAGCCTCGTCCTTCCCTGCTTACTCCTCCCCTCAAATCGACCGTAATCCTTTCCCCGTCCCCCGGTCCCCCGAAAAAAAACCGCTCCGCGCCAGCGGTTCCCGGACTTTATTTTGTTCGAGGGGTTCCACCCTGAATATGGACGATTTTGCTCGCCCGGAACAATATACGAGTGATATACATATACG
Source organism: Drepanosiphum platanoidis (assembly GCA_948098885.1). Taxonomy (NCBI): domain Eukaryota; kingdom Metazoa; phylum Arthropoda; class Insecta; order Hemiptera; family Aphididae; genus Drepanosiphum; species Drepanosiphum platanoidis. Next base: position 8,011,095 of record OX402529.1, on the reverse strand, counting down.
TATAACGCTTTATCGTTTTTATATTTGCAAATTTTCACGCCAATATGTATACGTAGGACAACGACGGACTCGATTTACAAATTATTTATCCGCGTCGAAAGCGATATTATTAAACAGTCGATGGTATTATTCTGATCGAGCTCGTGGAATGCTACCGTGACTTTTTTTCACACGTTGACATCGTAATTACACACCTACTCCTTAAAATTCATCAATTTTTAATCGAGGTCTTACTACTCGTGTAGTATTTCATTTGATAACTTATTTTTCTTCGTTTTATAAACAATATTGTAAACTGAATTGCGATATACAACAATTTACTCAAAACGCGTACTGCTAGTCATTACAACAACTACTCGAATCGATTTACCATGGTAATTGTATACGTATACTGTTGGTCCGGAACGGAATAAACAATCGTCGTATCGTTATCGCGTTGAATGACATTTTACACGTCGTCTCTCGTTGATAAATAAATTACGCTCGATTGTAGTTTTTTTTATTATTTTATTATTTAAATCAACGTGATTTGTGAGCTTAATCGCAGCCCGCCCAAATCGAATTCTTACGTCGAGCCTATGAAATCGGCACGACAAAAGCAGAGCCGGCGCGAAACACGTTTGGCCGCTCGTCGGACGAGCGCGCGTGTGGCATACCTGTCGACTCGTTAATTATAATAATAATTACCGTCGGATTAGGCGTGTTTCGAAACTATAAACGATGATTTTAATACGCTTATTTTACGGGTTTATTTTACGATTGATACAAACTGGAAAATCTACCCGACTAAATGCTAAATACGCAGTGTGTACGTATTATGTTATTATCGTTTCCCGTCCGTCGGTCGGAGTGAAAGAGAGAGGGGAGAGAGAGAGAGAGAGAGATAGGACACGATCGATAAATTACATAAATCGAATTATTTTATTTATTATTACGTAGAAATAGTCACTGTGTTGACGTCAGAGTCGAAAAAAAAAAAAAAAAACGGTAAACGACAAAACGTAATACGACGACCGTCGCGTACGAATTATACCGGGTGTTCCGTCGCGATTTCCTCGATAGATTCGAACGATTTTCGAGTTTTTTTATTTCCGCTTCGTTCAGCCTACTCATACAAATCGATTGTTCGATATTAAATATCGTTATGAGCGGGGTTTCTCGAGTGTACTTACTCCAAGTACAAATAGAATAAACGTCTAAGCAAATGTATTTTTACGTTCGATTGAAACAGTTTTGTGACGCCGAGGTTTCTTGTAAAACGGACGGACGGTGTGATAAAATGCCGTGGTTAGAGTAACGACGAGTTTCAATATTACCCCGCTCCGGTTTTTTTACCAACAAAACAATATCGGCGGTATACCTTCCGAGAGGAGAAAGAAAAAAACGTATAAAACTTAAGAAATCGGTGAGATGAGAATATAATAAAAAAATTAAAGTCCTTCCCCCGCTGAATCATAGTCTACGTAAAACAATAATATTTATGAGAATACCCCGTTCTGAGGGAAAACGAAAAATAACGAAAACACATCATACCAGTGATCGTGAGTAAGCGTAGAACTACCCTATACATTTATCCTATATGTTTATTCAAATATTGGCTTTATTGCTCACCACCTACCGAGTGTATAATTTTATGAAGCGGTTAATACCACTTACCTGCAGGTTTGAGATTTGGCGACCGTAACGGTCAAACACCTCGCTTACAAAAAAAAAAAAAAAAACTTAGATAAATAAATATAATACAATATAAAACGCAAACAAATAATACTCCGCGATTACCGTCGAACCGTGAAAACACGACGCGTACCTATTACAGCACCGCCCGCCCGACACGTCGTGTTTGTATAACGATATTGTCGACATCGAAATTCAGTAGAAACCTAGTGGGGTCGAACACTAGTGTTACGTGATTTACGCGAAACACGATCGCCCGATGTAATAAAATGCGATCTGTACGTGAAGTATAAAATGATCGAAACGTCGTCACTTTTTCCGGAGCTTTGCCAGATTAAAAAAAAAATCGTTCGGTTTAATCTCGTGACACGTTTCTTTTTGTTTTCGCTATCCGTCATCACTGATTTTCAACGATAAACGACTTCAACAGTGATCTGTTGTAATACCAAATGCGAATCGATTTCGACGTTTGATTTCGTATCAAAATGTTTCGCGACGAAATAGAACGACAAAATCACGATATTATTTAGCGTGAAACTATATTATTATGTTTGCGCTTCGCCTAGACGACGACGGGCGAAAATATAATAAAAACGTCGTTTATTTGCTCCGGTCGAATTCGCGCAGAGATTTTTTCGTCGTCGATTTTTTTTAATATTTACAAGTGTTTCTTGTGTGTCCTGGAATCGTATCGGTTTGGTTTTCTTTCGAAACGTTTGTTTGATGACGCCGCGAGAGAGACATCGTTCTAGACGGCTTCTCGAAGTCCGCCTTCGGCTTGTTTTCGTTTTTCACGCATACGACATTCCACCGAATAACAATATTATTAATAAACTCCCGGAGAACGCGTATTTCGTTTTCAACTTGTATTTATGTTATGTTTTTGTTCAACGCGAACGTGCGCGGGTGCTGTGCGTGCGGGGCGCGTGTGAGTGTATTAAAAACAAACCAGCCGGCCGGCCGGCAGTGAATTATTCGCGTACGTGTCCGAAATATTTATTTTATTATTTTCGTGCATTTCATACATCGCACTCGTATAATATTGCGCAGGGTTACGCAATTCGCATACACACTTTTTTCAAATTACATAACTGTTTCTCTACTTGCGAGATCCGCCGTATTGTGATATCGCGCGAACGATAATCGCACGGAAAACATAATGATATCATCGATATTAATGAATAAGAAGTACCTCTAATGTTCAGGGGTGCATCGCGGATCGACGCGCCCTCGTGTGTGCGGATAAAATAAATTAAACGCGATGAAAAAAAAATTAATTCATTTCACCATAATATAATAATCGTGTCGAATAATATACGATATTACTGTATAACGAGAGGAGAGAAAAAGGTGTTTTTATTTTCGAATCATTTTTTTTTCTTTTTCATCCTTTTCGGCGTAATCTTATTTAGGTTTCCGACGCGAATTCAGCTGAGTGCTACATTTGACAGTTATGAAATAAAACCGATCGAACAAAAAGTGTACTGGTGCAGTCGTTTATAAGTACCCACTCGGTTCTAGAGAATTTTCCGCTGAAACATTTCTTTACGTTTCTCCCCGCTCGCCCCCTCGCGTTTACCGATATTCAATTCACCTCGGTCATATCGCCGCCGTCGTCGTCGCCTTTGAAACCATTCCGCCGCATTCCGCGCGCACGATCACAAAACACAAAAATATTTTATCCTCCCTCGCTCGTGACAAGTATATAGTGTTACCGGAGAAACCCCGGGTGGTATGTACCTTTACGTTTATATATATATTTTTTTCCCCCTTCGATTCGAGCTTTATACTTCGATCATCGCGTATAGCGGCGAAAATCTATCCTCGGAAACTACTCTCAGCACTTTTCTCCGACTGTTTCTCGTGTTCCTTTTTACTGCCCCCAAGCAAAACATATACGACTGTTGTAGTAGTAGTGGTTTTTTTTTTCCAGACTACCTCGTGCGTCTACTAGCACACTGGCGCGTTCGAAATATTTGAATGATTTTTTTTTTTTTTCTTTTCCAAACCGTTGCTAATAACAATAATGTCTCTTTTCCGCCTCGAGACGATTCTTTTTCTTTTTTACACACATTATTCGCCTTACGTCCACGCACTCGCACGCACGCGTAAAATACAGAGATAAATTTAATTCCTCGCGCGCTATCTCGCGAACGTGTAAAACTCGAAACTCAAATCGGCAACTGATAACTTTCATATAACTTTATTTATGGTTCGGTTGATTATTGACGTTTCCGGGTTATCGACGTCCCACGCGGAGCCGTATATTATTATTACAAGACGGCTCGTGGCGCGTGGTTCTAAGGACCGCGGCAAACTTTTTCGCAGCACACAACCGAATGACTTTCTACCGGAGATTTTCCGGAGATCGGCTCCGCGTTATGCGCATACGACCGGATATCGTTTGAAGCGTTCTCGCGTAAGAAGAAAAACCCACCGCGGTTAGTTTTTTATATACACTTTGCCGGTTGCAAATTATAATAATATCCGCGCGACGACGACGACGACGAAAAAGCACTCGATATTATGCCGTTTGTGTGTCGGTGGTAAACGTTACTGTGCGCGTTTCGGTCGGTTTTTAATTAAATCCGTTTTATGATATTCGCGGAATGCATTGTTATTATTCTAAGTATATTATATATAAATAACGATTCGCCCGTGCAACTTTGTTAATTAAGCGAAAGTTGTAGAAAAGTGCACGGCGCGCGCGCGCGTTTCGCTCGGAACCCCGTGCACGCATACCGATAATAGCCCTCGTGTACTCGCGCTTATAGGCGAAAAACTGTATAAATAACGCTCGGGCTACACTATCGTGCGAAATATATTAGGTATCCGAAAACTGCGCTACGAACTTTCCCCGGTGCCGGCGCGGCAATAAATACGTTCGTGCTCGATTCCGGGCGATTATATTCCCGGCGCGCGAACCATGTCGTGTGCAATCGTAAATCCGGAGCTTAAAAATTGTTTTGAAAAAAAATCGATAAAAAAATCTCCGCCCCCGCGTCCGACGACGCGGGTGTTTTTCATTTTAGATAGTGTTCCGGGCGAAGCGGTGTTTTCTTTTTCTTTTATTTTTTTTTTCTATTAACGCTTTCGGATGGAAAATCTGGTCAGAAAATGAGTGGGACGAACTTTAAAATGTTATCTTTCGATTTTCTCGGAACTTTTTCCAATATCAACGACAAATAACGTGAAAAATCTCATCGAACAAGCGTTTATTGTAACTATATTTTTTCCCGGTAAAAACATGAAATACGCTTCTTCTTCTTCTTTATGTTTTACGGCTTCAAAACTCAATAAAAACGTCCATAAGTCATTTCAATAAAAATCAGACGATTTCTATCAGCAATATTTTTATTATTATTATTATTATATTTTTATCGATTATTTTCAACAACGGTTGTTGGGCTTTTGCTTTCTTTTTTTTAATCATATACGGTTTGTATGAGAGGAAAAAGAAAAGAGTTTACCACTTTACCTACTTTATAAGGGTTTTATGATTTCGAGACTTGTAGTTTTAACGTAAACTCATTTTACAGAATCCCTTCGTCGCACGTGAACTCGTACAAACGTTCGATACCACTGTGATTCTCATAACGAAATTCTCTCGCGAAATCGTTTTTCCATCGCTTCGGATTATGTTTTCCCGTCGCCGCTTCTAAACTCGCGCAAACATCTCATGGGGTCACTCTGTCCTACCGGAACTCTCTCCGAACGGATAATAAAAGTCGCGCAAAACGATAGCGATTTCGTCATAGCAGATTTTAACGACAAGAAAAAAGACTTTGGTAAATTTTGCCGACGAGAATATATTTATTCGTTTAATAAGAGGCGTTGTGGGGGCGGTGGCGGCGGCGGCGGCGTTCGTCTGCCGCATTTCGCTCGGGTCATTGACAATAATAATAATAATACATTATACGTACGACGACCGTCGCCGCCGCCGTCGAGTGTGGGACCCGCGAACTCGTCGTACGTGCGTTTGCGAACCGCCGCCGCCAACAATCGAAACGACCGGAGGTCAGTGTCCGTTGTGCGAATGTCACCGCCGCCGACGCCGCGTGGCCGGTCGCAGCCGGTATGTGACGTAGACGGTATTGAACTCCGAGCGGTTTTTTTACCATTCGAGACGCGTGGTCTTAGCCCGCGCCGTCTGTCGATTTGAAAAAATAAAAAAAATTATTAACATCGAATAGGCGCGCAGTGATTAAAAACTAATTCGATTGTTAATAGATCGATATTTATTCGATCGTTTCGGACGTTTTGGTTGTTTTTTTCCCCCTTTTTTTTTGCTGTTACTTGGAAGCAATCGTGATTGTGTCGGTTGACCGAGACCGACACGCTACTGCACCGGTAGTTGTCGTCGAGTTCGAACCTTTGAAAACGTCAGAGATCGTTCTGCCGACGAGTGGTTCGCGTAAAAGTACTCGTTCGACAAATGACGCGCGGTGAAAACCAATATTTGTGGAGTGGGCGCGGCGCTACGACGAACGGTCGGACAAAAGACGTTCTCGACGGAGTAACGGAAACGTTTCAAAATATTACTACTACTGTAGTCGCCGTACAGTATGCTTGTAAATAATAATAGGCTCTAGTAATATTTTATGGAACGTTTGTGCGATGGTTTTTTCTTTTCTGTCGACCGAAATATCGTTATACCTGTGATCTTTGTCGTTCTCTTCGGACGGAAAATAAAATTTCAGATTAGGAAACTTGAAATCAGTATAATCGACGAGGCGTTTGATTATTTCCTCAGCCCCTCTCGTTCGTTTGTTCGCGACCGGAGAGAGGATAAAATCATTTTAATCGGTTTCCCCGCCGACACGAAGGTCCCCGGTCACGTCTGCGATAGGAATTTCGAAAAATAAAAAAAAAAACACATCGGTCAGGTGACATTACCGTGGTGTATATAATACTAATATCGGATTCGCACTGGACGTATGATAATGACCGAATTGCTATTCGACGGTCGCGCGTCACGGTCGGCGATATATTGTTATTATTGTTGTTCTTACACACGTTCGTCTTGTACGCGGGCTCGCCGATCGATCGTCTCGTACGTTTTGTTTTATCGTTATCGCAATATTATTATTGTTTCTCACGACCACTCCTCTGTGTAACAACGCGTGTCGGCCGCGCGCGTACGTGCCGTCGTCTCGTCTTTGCTGCCGATCAAACGACCGATTAGATTACACGACATCGTTATATTATAATATTCGCGCGCACGCGCGCGTCGGTCAAACGGCGAATTCGTCGTGTCGACAAACAGATGTCGCGGAATTCGTTACGCGTGTGGAACAAAAGAAAAAGCAAAAATTTCCTCCGCGCGCAGACAATACGAGCGCCAAAAACGTCCAAGTGCAATATCGATTTTCGACATGGATAACTTTTATGAGACAAAGTGGTTAAGTTAACCGTGTACCCAATTAATCGGGAACGTTAAACGACGGCAGATGAAGTGTATTTTAATTATTCGCAAAATCCTCATACAATCGCCGTGTTCCATCAGTACATCACATTTCTGTCTTCTTTCTTTCTTTTTTTTTTTTAACTCTGATCTATTCGTTTGATTTCTTAGCGAATTCCGCTGCGAGAAAAATGTATTTGTACATTTGAGGTAATTTTCCAAGAACGAGTTTTGAAGATAAAACAACGATTTCAAAGACTTCGTCATTTGGCGCGAATAATATAATGCGTACAGACCTTTTTAGAAACGCCCGATAGCCACGCAAACCGTTAATAACATACATAACACGCAGTTTTCATGAAACACAATAAGGATCGGAAGAATAATGTTTTTCCGTTGTTGCTTTTTCGAGCATGACTCACCGAATTCGTCTAAAATTGACTCGAGGCTCAGAGGTCTCCGGCACTATATCCGATCTACCTTTCGCGACTTCGTTATATACTTTGGTTTCGCTTGGGCGCGACGTATCGATATCATGCGCGTGTTTTTCTCGTCGCCGAACGTCTGGTGCGTTTCTCGTCCGGTAGAATATCATAAGCCTTCGCGGGCCCCGGAACGTCTGCGCCGCAGGTGCGGAAACCTCGCAGTGCCGTCGGCCGCGTTTATTGAACTATAGCGTCGTTCGAGTGGATCTTAATCCGGTGGAATGAATGAGCGTCGGGACACTGCTCTCCGTCTTCGTACTCACACATTTATATTACAATATATTGCACGACACACACACACACACACATATATATATACGTTTTGAATTAATAATAGGCGCGACGACTGCGGGGTTAACGAGTATTGCAATTAGCTCTCTGTCTCTGTTACGGCGGCTCGGCGACCACACTCCGAGAGGGATTATGTAATAAAACGGCGCGTATATTATTATTATTATTATTATAATATAATCCCGCGCAGACGAGCGGATGATTCCGTGAGACCCGACAAATGACGGACGTCTTGATTGTCGATCCGGGCGCGCGCCGGTGGCAACCATGGTAACCGCGGTTACCGCGGACTAGCGTGCGCGCGTTGGCCAGGAAGGGGCGAGGGCACCACTCGCGGTTCGAAACCCTCACGGGCTTTGCGATATTTCTCCCCGGGTCTGGACGACGACGGACTTTGGGAGCAATCGTCTGAAAACGTTATCTCAAACGGCGAGAATACCGCACGGTATTATATTATAGAGTAGACTGGTGTGTAGTACAGCTAGACGATCTCGTTTGTACCGGCCGTTATTATTATCTATTCAATCATACGTCCGACGATCTCGTTGAGCGATACAAAGGCCGTCTTCGGAGTATATTATATTATACCTATTCGAATAGTCGTCCCGGTTTCGAGTACATATTATATAAGTTGTATATTCTCGTATATTGTTATTATGTTCTCCAAGGCCGCCGCCGGCGTCTGACGTCAGTGACTTTTGGTGGACCTTTACGGGTTTTGTCAGATCGCCAAGTGGCACTCGGCCGCCCCGTAAATTGTTATCCGCAGCGCGGTTGTCCGATTGGTTTCATACGAGATGACCTCCCCGCGCGTTTTATTTCGTTTTTACGCTCTCGCTAAGCGAACCTCTATCGAATATTATCGACGTTCGCTTTTGGCACGCGATCGCCGTCGTCGTGTTTATGAGCGCCGTGCGCCGTTCCGATTTACAGTTTCCATATACAAATAATAATTATCGTCGAGACTCTTTCGCTCTTTCGCGTGTGGATTGATATCGCCGTCGTCCTTATATCATTATGTCCTCGCGTTCCGCGTAATCCGCCCCGGCTGACGACCGCGTTATATAGTCGGCCGTTTTCGCGAAGTCGTTTTTTCACGCGTATCTCGTGCGCGCGTGTAACGGAAATCTGCGGGCTAAAAGACGTCGTCGTCGTCGCCGCGGCAGTCCGATGACAATAATAATAATTTGATTTAGTTCGTGTCGTAGGTAATATCGACCTTTCAAACGGAGTGTGTACATATCCTATATTAGGAGTATCGTATAATTAACTCGCGAAAGAAAACGACACCGCTCGCCGCGTGCAGGATCACAGATCAAGGATAACGCTATGATATGGATCATTAATAGGTTAGGCACGGGGGTATTAGCGCGCGTCAAAACGCGTAGGTACGCGTCGCCTGCGTTCATGCGCGTCGAACGTGTCGTAATGAAATTAAATAAAATTGAAAAAAAATAAACAGTCGGAGCTGTGCGCGCGCGCGCGAAAACCCTAATGTCACACGTTCGTTTCGCGTGTTATTTACGGGCGACGAGTGTTCGTGATGACACGCGGATCCGTTGGAAATATTATTACCGTCGTCATCATAATATATCGTGGTCCGTCACAGCCATCGTCCGGGATCGACGACGTTCGCAATAATAATAATAATAATAATATATCGTGGGCCGTAACGATTTATGCGATCCGATCCGCCGGCGAACAATTATTATTGTTTCATGCGACACGATATTGTTATTACGTATTATAGAATAATTTATTTACGCACAACGTGGCGGTGTCGTTAAACGATTCAATAACACGCGGCCGCCGCCGCCGCCGCCGCCGCCTGCAGTAAACGGTATATTATAATATATCGTGTACGCCCGCAATGTCGCGCGTATTATTTATCGTGTGCGATTCCATCGTCTCGGGAAAATCGACGTCACCCGAAGACGTTTCGAAATCGCCGTGTGACGAGCATGTTTCACAAGCGTTGCGCGCAACAGACGAAAACATCGTTTGCGATCCGAAAAGCGCGCAAACGTCGTCGTCACGAAATCGCACGAGTACAAAACACGACACGTGTCGACGACGACGATAGGAAGTTTTGAAAAAAATCAATCTTTAGCAATAGTACGCGTTTCGAGCTGAGAAAAAAAACCTGACTCCAAAGTCATCAACATACAACACCGTTGTCCGGAGCGGACAATCCTTTTTCTTTTTCTTTCGCCGAGCAACTGTGCGCGGTGCCGTATTTTTTTAATTTTTTTTTTTTTCCCGACCTTTTTCAACCGCAGCTGCCGCCGCTGCCGCCGCCGCCGTGGTCCCTCGCCGCGATGGTAACATAAACAACTCGAAGCGTTCATTACGAAGTTTATCACGAATACACCTGCTGTACGTCGTATTGTTCGCCGCGCTCGTTCGGGGCGAAAATAATAATTATCGTTTTGTTGACGGCCGACAGAGCACGAGAACAATATGTTTCGTTTGAAACAATGCGAAATTTCCAAAAAGGAAAACTTTCCCCCGTTGACATTCCGCCTCTCAGACTTTTTACTTTAGACATCGCAGCTTTCGGGCGGACCGTTTTATTTTCACAACCGTATAAAAGAAGTGACTGCAGGACACAGACGTCGTACGGACTATTATAGTAGACGCACGCCGCGCCGCTTACACAATACTCAAATTTTCCTCAGATACTCGATTTTGCGAAAAGAAAAATGAACGTATTGGATAACATTTCGAGTAAAAATGATAAGTTTTAAAAAAATTAGTCGTACTGAAGCCGTTTCACTAATATTCACAGAGTTTGTTTTTCTTTCTAAACGATCAATCGTTAACAATAGAAAAATTATCTTTTGTACAGAACGTTTTTAATTCGAGTATGAAGAATCAAGTACTTGGATTTTATCGTAGCGAATTGGATTTATCGTTCATCACGAGCAAAACGAAGTTAGGTTTAATTTTTCGTCAATTTCCCCGCTTACGATACGAGAATCGCTTTGAGTCGGTCCCAAAACGAGTCTTATAAACGGTGTCTATACTGCGCGCGATTTCGCGGCGATTTTCGTTTAAACACTTGATATTTTTACTATAATAACGTGTTGTGGGGTCGAGCCTATACGACGCGATGCGACTACTCGATGACAGTCGATATACGGTCGGGTAATAATATTACGATCGCGTTGACATGGTGACCGACAAATATGCGCGGCGAAGGATCCTCCGTCCGCACGGTTGCACCATCTGGCACGGGCGAAACGAGACGAAAAAACACACACAAAACAAAATCCATAAATTATCAATTTTATCGTTTATTAACAACCGATAACGCGAGTTTCGCGTATTATTTTTCGAGTTTTACGACACGTGATTGCATGACGGTTAGTGAAAGCTGTTGAAAAAAAAAAAAAAAACAAACAAACAACAACGGTCGGCCGCCAAGGGACGAGGAAACGATAGAAAAACGCGCGTATAATAATATAATAATTGTAAAAAACTAATAAAAATCGACAATTTTATCGAAACTATTACGCGCCGCGCCGTGGACCACCTGTTACGCGTCATCCGCGCGTATAATTTACGACCGTAAGTCGATTTTGTCGCCGGTGTTTTACACGAGTTTTGTCATTATTATTATTATTATTATTTCTGTTTGTCGTTTACCGTTTTCGTCGTCGTCGTCGTTATAGCCGCAGTTGACCAATTTGTCAGCAGAATTCTTATAATATATTATAGGCCCGCGTGATGTAATAACGACCGAATGTTGTTTTTTTTTTAATTCTTTTTTTCACCGCCGCGACCGGTATTATATACGTGCCCGGATAATATAATAATATTAAGGCGATAAATTTCGCCCGGTCGAGAGACGTTTTAAGTGTTCGGAAATTTATGTGTTATTTATATTATTTCTATACTCGTCGCGCGAACCGTGTCAAAATCGTCGTCACTAATCGATTATAATAATATTGTGTAACGCATATTATACGGTGGAAGCGAAAACAAAAAAAATATCACCGAATAACACCCGCGATAATATCAGTCGACTGTAAAACGATATTAATTTTTTTCTCTCTCCTACGGGAAAACTTTATTTTATAAATACTATATTTAATATAACGATCGACTTAAAACCGGCGACGGCGCGTTCGGGGTACTCCGAGCACTTTGAGTCACTGGAAACGTACGTCATTCGCATCGAATATCAATTTTCATAACTACGTTATAATAATATGTATTTCGGCGTATTTCGATTTTCATTGATTTTACTCGCCGGGCCCGAAAAATGTAGCCGCCGAATATAATGGTATAATAGTACTGAATTGTAGGTTGACAATCGATTTTTTTTTTTTTTATTACCGACGCAAATCGAAAACTTTTTCGTGAGAGATCTATAACAAACCTTTTCAATTTTTAGGACGCGGTTAAGTAGTTTTGTTTAAATCCGCGTCCCCACTATAGTGTTACGACAACATAATATATCTCTGAATAAAATTGAACTACTCGAGAAAAACACAAACGATTGTGCCTTTTTCGTCTCTTCCGTTGTATTAATTTGGTTTTTCAATACGCAAAAATATTAAAGGGGGAATGCTCGTCATAAAAGAGAGAGAGCTCTCCCCCATCGCTTTATCTCCCCCACCCCAGTATGAGCCTACGATATTGTCAGTAGTTGTCAAGCGCGACTCTGCGGCGAATATTAAATTATTTCAGCCCGAAATCGGAACGTTCGAAACTTAGTCGTGTGTGTCGTGTACATTATGATAATATTTTAATACGTATAACGAAGTCTCGTCTCCGGGAAGACGACAATTCTTTATTATACCGGCCGCGGATTCCGAGAAAACAAAACCGTTTTCATCAATATTCATTATCAATTAAGTGATGATGATTTTTGTTATTATTTATTTTATTTTATTTACCATTTTCGTGACGTGCATAGCAAATGTATAGAAAAACGTTCGTCGGAATCGTTCTTCCGCCGACGTGTTGTGGATTTTTCACAATGGTACCATAAACAGAGAGTATAGGTTTGTTTATTTATTTTATTTTATTTTATTTTTTACTTTTTCGCTGCCGTCGCAATGTTATTTTGTTTTTTTTTTTTTTTTCTCGTATCCCAGAGACATCAATTGGATACATTTTTCATCGTTGTACCTTTTAATAAAAGCTTTCACAAACAATGGAATTCGAATTGAAACGCAGAGATCGATTTGAGTCTCTTTTTTTTTTTCCATTTTTACTTTCGTCAAATAACATTCCAATAGGAATATTACACGTATACGTTCGAGAGGAACAAAATAAAATAAATAAAAAAAAAAAAAAACTAAAACGCGGCGACTGTACTACGAGCACGCGCGCGCCTCTACGCTGAGACGCGTTTCCATCCGGGCGACGAATAAATTTTTACGCTCTCGATGACATTCTTTCGGTTCGGCAATACTATAATTATTCACGTCTGATCAAAATAATAGTAATAATTAGCCGCGTCATAGTGTTATTTGCATGCGGCGGAACGCACGGCGCGACACTTATTCTCGTTTTTTTCGCTATTTTTCCTCGCGACCGGCTGGATAACGACGAGAGGACACACTAGTCGATCGTTCGTTTTCCACAAAAACTCTCAACTGTTCCGCGTAACGATTTCGTCCGAAACCGCGCGGGGTTTATAATATTATAATTCGCCGTGGGATTCCGGTCGCGGGCCACGGGGGTAGGCAGGTACCTGCGGAGGCTGCCGTCGCGCCGTCCACTCGAAACATTAAGTCCCGTCACCTCGTAATCTAAATTAATTAATCAAAGAGTAATCAATTTAAAACGCGACTCGATCGGTTCGCGCATAATTATGTTATCTGCGCCGGCGACGGATGGAATTTCTTTTGTATCGGCTCGGAAGAGTTTAAAGCGCTCCGCAACGTCCAAACGCCCGTGTATTATATATACACAAAGTGTTGCCGCCCCGCAGAAGCTTTTTGTCGTCGAAAAAACTTTGTAGAAAATATTGTCAATTTCCATGACTTAAAAAACGAACAAATATCTCGAGGTATGCCTGGTGTCGAACGATATTTTCATTTTGTACAATTTCGCGTATATTATTGTGTGTGAATCCCACAAAACATTGTGCCGTTTCCAAATTGAAATAAAAAAAAACCGTATTTTTTAATTTTTTACCGAAATAAAATAATAAACCAAATGCCGTAGCTAATCATCAGGGAAAATACAGTGTATTCGATCGTTTCTTTATCGACGGGCGGGATTTGTCGTCGCAGAGTTAGTAAGTCTTCTCGCGGGGTATGGTAGTTTTCTCGCATCGATTTCGGAACAATCGTCGCACAGTCGTTCGTCCTGGTGGAATCACGCGGCGTCGTCGCCGGCGTGTATGTATTATAGGTAATCGTATTGTAATAAACACGATCGAGTTTTACCGGATCCCGGAGAATCGTCATGTTATTACAATATGTTTCCATGTATAATATCGTCGTTCGATTTGGTAATAATGACTGTCGGTTATCGGTAACCTATTTTCTCCACCACCTTTCCCGTCCATACGTCACAAACGACTTCTGTTACATGCGCGCGGCATATAACACACGCATGACTCGCGCGTTTACTTCGTCCTCAATACAGGGTGATATCCAAAAATGGAAATATTTCCATTGTTATTAATTTTTTTTTCCTCGAGTTTTTGTTCCGTTATAGTTTAATATCGTGTCTCAACAAATAGAATAAAATATAATAACTCTTGAATATTGTTCGTTCCCGTAAAGATATAATTATTCGACAGATACCCAAGTGGTTATAAGAACGATTTCGAACGACAACCTCTTCGACGACGACACGATTTGACGTACGCGCTAGAGTTTTCGAAATTTTCGAAAATCCAAATCGATTTGTCCCGCGGACACCGCGTTTCCGTCTTCGGCACGCGCGAGTATTATTTAATCTTAAACACCGAATCGCGTAATACGCGTTATGTGCACGCGCGTGAAACGTTCGGACTCTCGAGATTAGCGCGCGTCCGAAAGGGACCGGGAGTCGCACGTATATTGTTATTATTATTGGGCGCGCGCGTGTAAATAACGTCGGCGCTCGGATTTACTGCAAATTGAAGGGGTGACGTGAACGGGGCGAAAAGAATATAAAAAAAAAGTGTCGGATAGAGAGTGGAAAAAAAAAAAAAAAAAGGAAACGAAAATACCGCGATTCCACCGCGACTGCTCGGCGGGTTACGTACGTGTATTCGCTGCGCGCGCCCCCGCCTCGCGTCTTTCGGAAAAATACGATCGAACCTGCTCTGCGCGTGTATTGGCGCGCGCGCGCCTGCGTCCGGAAACTAATAAAGTGCCTTTGTTAGACTGCAAAACTATGTATATGTATTAACATATACCCCCCGGGCGTGACGGAGACACCGGGGCATCTGACGGCGTTAAACGCGTAATGTATACACGCTCGCGTT
This sequence comes from Drepanosiphum platanoidis, assembly GCA_948098885.1. NCBI lineage: Eukaryota > Metazoa > Arthropoda > Insecta > Hemiptera > Aphididae > Drepanosiphum > Drepanosiphum platanoidis. The sequence continues at coordinate 7,995,803 of OX402529.1, read as the reverse complement.
CACGGTACATCGGCCACGAGGGTCCGGGGCACAGTTCGTTTTTCGGTCGGTCCGTTTCGGGTCGGACGTCGATAATTTTTCCATACGCGCCGGACGGTATAGTAGCTAGTATTACACGCGCTACATAAAAAACCGCTTTACTTTTTATACTCCTCGCGCGCGCGCGCGTGTGTGTGTGTGGCGACGGGGAAATAAAAAAAGGAAACTCGCATAATATATAGAGTGTACGCGAGTATAATATTATATCCAACGTTTTTATTTTTTTTTAAATTTCCCTGGAAATACCGCGCGTCCCTGTCCGCTGCCGCCGCGCCGCGGCGCCGTGACGATGCGAGCGCGACGCCGCCGAGCGGCAGCCTATTAGATTTTCGCTCGAAAAACTCGTTTATATAAAAACGTCGAATATATCATTCGTCTCGTTTTTTTTTTTTTATTTTCGCGACGCCGCGTTTTTATCATAATATAAATGGCGTTTTAACGGGGTGTTTTATTTTTATTTTTTTTCTCTTCTCGTTTCAGAATATACTACGTATCCGCCGCCAGGTCGGCCCGTTGAAATGACTCCCAGGCGAAAACAACACTGAACGTAGATAACGATAATCGAAAGCGTTCTGCGGCCCAGAGCTCCGTCCCCCCGACAAGAGTCGACGAGAAAACCGAACAAGAAGGCAAGCCCGCCCACGTCTCTATCGTCCACATACGTGCGTATCGGTTACGAGAGAATGAGATCCGTCGAGATGAACAAGTTTTCGCTGTGCTTGCTGTTGCTGGTCAAAAGTAAGTGACGTTTTTTTTCTGTACGTTAAAAGATAAATTTTAATCATAAAAACAGTCGTCATCGTGTGTGACGACGAACCCGCGGCCTCGACTATCCGGCCCGGATCGAATTTTCGAGTTTTTAGTTTTTTTTCCGAAAAAACAAACCGCGATAGTAGTGAACCGAATTATTGCGCGACAACGATTTTGAAATGTTATAATCTCGACGAAAAGACGTCTGGTTCGAATTTCTTCGGTCGTCGCGATATTTTTAAGACCCAATTCAAAACCTTGTGCGAAATGTAATGTGATAAAAAGCTTCTCTGTACGGTGCGGACAGGTACAATGTGGCGTCGAAACGTAACATTTTACAATGTCTGTAGCCTTAAATCGTCGGTCTTAAAAAATACGGAAAATTTACTTTCGACAGCGCCGTCGTGGACGTGTCATCGTTACGAACGGTCGTCGTCCGTTTATATAAACTATAATATTGACAGTTCGCCTGTTTTGTGGACATTTCGCGTCACGCGCATTACACGTCATAATCCGTTGCATAGGGAATCGGTAGATTAAAAAAAAAAAAAAAATTTAAAAAAATAATATTATTCCGTAATAATATTCCGTGTAGTGCATTAACATAAGCTTACTAAAGAAATAATATTAAAAAAAAAAAACCGTAAACGTTTTGTGTACATATTTAAGTTTCTGAAAAAAAAAATAGCCGGAACAATTCGCTCGGTATTTTTTCATTTTTTTTTTTCTCGTTCGTTCGTCGGAACGAAAATAAAATTCATTGTGTTTTGTTTTTTTTTTTTTTTTGTTATTTTTTTATCCGGGTAAAACTCTGAAAAAACCACACGTTTCACGTTTAACTTGTGACCAAGGGACTTTGAATTAAAACCGATTTTTTTCTGCGTCGTATTATAAATATACCGTTTTCGTTTTGATTTTTTTTTTCTCAATGAAATTCCTCGAAAAATCAATTCAAACCGCCGCGCCGCCGCGCCGCCGGTATTCAATTATTAATATTATTATTATTCCGTTTTCGAGGAAAAAAAAAGAGTTATTCGGCTCAACACACGCCATACTTTATACCCTTGGTCGTCGATATTTTCAAAAAAAGTGAAATATTTTAATTCTCTCTCTGGCGATCGACATCTGGGAGATTTTTTCGTAGGAAAATTTGATTGATGGGCAAAAACCAAAAATAATAGGTTATCATAATATTTACAATCGCCATCGATCGATACATTTTTTCTACTATCGACCTGTATTCGTTGAAAGATCGACCGGTCGGCCGACCGCCCTATACGTATTATTCTGACCGTGAAACCGAGCCTAGGGTTGTATGTTATTGACGTGCTTTATCGAAACAATTTTATTACCTACATATCATACTAAAAGGCGAAAACAATTTCAAATTGAAACGCGCGCGTCGCTTAACCATATTTCGACTTGATTTTTCAGGGATCTTTAGTCGTCGAAACGTTGCACGGATCGTTAAAAATAATTAGCGTTATTAGCAAAATGTTATTCCGTATTTAAAAACGTATTATAACTGTAAATCATTTACTACGTTTTACTGTTCTCGCTTTTTACCCGGATTTAAATATGTATACCGGGCATAATATCGTCGTCGTTAAATGCGCGTACGCACACGCCGCTGTTTACTTATTTCTGTGCTCGGCCGAAACACTTTTGATTTTCATCGCGACGACGCGACGGTACGATTATATTTTCCCGTAACGCAGTGTATGATTAATGGATCGTTTTTAAAGCTGAAAAAAAAATAATAAAACATTGATTAATCGCTTTCGATTAATCACTTTCGATCGTGCTAGACGGTCGAACGGAATTATTATACGATCATGCGTTACAGTGGAAAAATAAAGCGCTACACGGTCGTCGTCGCGCGTAGTAGTAAGTGATAGTACGCATTACGATGAAGACTTTCGCACTTTTCGCTTTATAAGGCACGCCGTAACGTAGTAATACTCGGCTCCAAATCGTTCGCCCCACCGTGGCGGGGTTCCCAAGTCTTTTTTTTTTCTAATAAGGCCGCGTCGACGAATATTATTACGCCGAAAAACGCGTCCGTCACCGCGGCGAGACGATAACGTATTTTTGAATATATAATATATTTATTACCTGAGCGCGCCTATAATACGCAACGGACTAATGGCAAGATTGATCACCTCGCCGCCGCCGATCGTTTAACGTAATAAAACCTCGTCTCCGGAGCGCGAATTCTCGCGAATTCTCGCGAGTTTTTTATTTTTTTTTTCTCTCGCGTCGTCGTCGCACAAAACATAATACGCGACAGACGTTGACGACATTATACGCGCGCGGATGATATTTTAAGTTCAGACGTGTGTGCGCCTAGGTTTTTAAAGTCCGGGTCCGGGAGTGTGCCGACAAGAGCGCGTTAAACGGTCGTTTGCCGCCCGAATTTTTCGCCGTCCCCTAGGTCGTGTACCCTATTACGTAATCTATAGGGATATTCGCGTTTATCCGAAGAACCTCGCGAGATTCAGTCGTAACAATCGACCATAACGAAGACATTAGCGACGACGACGACGACGGGGTTTTGTTTGACGAGACATTTTCATGACCATATAGGTCGCGATTCGGTTCGTCGGATGCAATTAACGGATTAACGTTCCTATTAACTCTGAACGTTAGAGTTTGTAATCGGTGACGTGTTATTATTATCCGATAAATAATCACAAGACGCGTGACTTGAGCATTTTTCTTTTTTATTCTTGGGGTGGTAAACTCTGTTTAATACGCACAATACATTGAAATATACATTCGATCAACACGGAAACCGAAAAAACAGTGTTGATCTTGTGGGTGAGGCAAGAGAAGTCGTGTTTCATCTGAATTTTCGGAATCGATATTGTTCTTTGAGTAATTTTTGACAGCCCAACATTTTTCACCTATTTTTATTTTTTTTTCTCTCGTCTTTTAAGTGAATAAAGCGATATGAAATTCAGATAATATAATAATTTCAAAAACGTAGTTTGCCGTCTGTGGTGATGAAACGAATGCAGATGTTATCAAAGTTCAAAGTCCAGTCGTTATTGCAACACCGCCGCCTGCAACCTACGGGTAGAAGAGAGAACTCCAGGGCGAGTCGTGTCTAAGGTTCAAACAACGAGTAAACAAAAGGGGCCGGTCGTTATTGTTACGTCGCCTATTACCCGAGTACAAGACAACGGGCTGAGGTGAAATCGCCTGTTTTCTCTATTCAACCTTTGTCGATTCAGTCTCGTTCGAACCGTCGCGGTCGTCAGATAACGTCGTCGTCCGAAATATTTCGTTAATTCGTTCGTCGTTATACGCGCGCTCCGTAGTTTTTTTCGTTGTCTCAAGCAATCGTTCGAGTTCGTATTTTGTCAAGAACCATTACAAGTCAACATTTAATTTCATTATAAATCCGGTGGTTGTGACGGACATGTCAGTCGCATTGTAGCAAACGCCGCCGTTTCGACGTCACAATTCCGGCGACAGCGGCGAATCACGTAAACATAATATTCTTATTTCGTCGTTTTATCGTGTTAAAATTGCATAATTATTCCGGCTTGGATTTTAACTCCATTATTTTGAAGCGTATCACCTCACCTAAAAATATATATGGTTAGAATCTCCACTGAGTATGATAAAGTATATTAAAGTTGTCCCGGGTATAATTAAATCGTAGATTATATAATCACTTTTTTCTTTTTATGGTAAAATAATTAATGTAAAACATACGTGTAGTAGGTTTTTTCGTATACTTAATTGTTTTGACTTTAAGGAGCGACCATTCTCCCTTAAATTGTCAAAAGGGCGTGGAGTCACTCTCTCGTACTCTACCCCGATCTCCGTCATTGATAACATTCGATTCTGTTTCGCGTTTCTCGATTCAAAAAAATCCGATCGGGCACACATCGATTATCACGTGCTCTCGATCGCGTGTTTCCGCAGATTAGTTCTCATAAGATCGTTCCCTCCCTGCCGGAATCTTCGCCTCGGTCGCGGCCGTACGACCGTAATAGCGATCGCGCAACGAGGGCGAGTTCAATACCATCAGACACATTGTCCTCGGCGTTAGACCGATCTCGCTAACCGGCCGCACGATCGTCGTCATTGTGTTCGCGGCCGAGATTCTCGGTCCCTAATTAGCCGGATAATGTCGTCGGCGGATTTAGGTCAGAGTTCGGGTTCGCGCGTGACCTTTTTTATGCTCTCCTCTCTCGCTCTCTCTCATCTCTCTCTCTCTCTTATTATTATAACGCGCCGCCAAACTGCACCTGCCGCAGCAGGTCGTCCTTATAGACCAAACGATATTATATTTTCGCTCTATGAAATACCATTAACCTCCTCGCCGCCGCATTTTCTTTCGGTTTGGAAAACTTCGCGCGCGTCGTCGGAACAACGCGGTCGTACGGTTCTTCGCTGCGATACGCTTTTTCAAAAGTTTAAATTGATTTTCTCCGTCGGGATATTATTATTGTATACTTACGCACGAAACTCGGTCGTCGTTTCGCGACGGTCGCGCCCCACGGAGAGTATATAATATTATAGGCGATGCGCGCGCGTTTGTCGTGGTTTCGCGAGTGTAAACCACGTGTCGAAGGACAGGTATTAATTTTATGAATCGTAACTGTTTCCAGTGCCCGAGTAAAAACGGCAGATTTCTAGGGGCGGCAATTTTATTTTTTAAATTAAAAGCTCTGTAGTTTTCTCGTTTTCGCAATAGTATACGTATAATTACTTTAGGGTGGATCGTTAAAATCGTCGTTGAAAAGATGCGTAATTATTTGATTTATATATAAATCCCACTCTGTTTCGGTGTATTTTCGAGGTCGTTACGGTACGGAATCCGGGTCGATTAGCACGAGTTAGAAAAAAAATTAAAAAATTATCTCCTAAAATTCGATTTAATCTCTCCGCGTGCGGGACGAGGGTAGTATAGTTAATAAAATCCGCTCCCAGATGACGTGTTCGTTAACGCGGCACCGGATTGCCACCGATTATTGCTCGTTTTGATGTGTACCTATTTTGCGACCACCGATAGCATTTCGTTACACGCGTTCGTATAGACCGCGGACGCGACGACGGGCGAGATTGAGCGTTAAACTTTAAAGGATCTCGAAATTAGTTTCGCGAGCCGTATATCGTACGCGGCGGACTAATTGTTTCGAGGCGGCCCTCGTTCTCTCGGAAACCGATATTGGACTGTCGCGCCGCCGCGGCCGATATCTCACGACAACGCGTATTGTGCGCGCGAGTCGATGAAATACAACGAATTAAATCGAGTCGACTCTAAATAAAACGGGGCGCGCCTCGATAATAATTGAACGTCCGTAAACGAACGCGCGAGTTTCGAGTGCGCGAAACACCCGAGTGCCGCGACCATTTACGTCTAATAAATTCTATCCGCGGCGGCTGCAGCCAGTCGGACGTCGCACGGCTGGCCGGCCGTTTGCCGAGACTCGGCTCTAAGCGATATTTTATTGTTATTTTTATATTCCATCGATGCCGTCGACGAGCGCGCTAAGGCTGTGGAGAAATTAATTTTTTTTTTATTTCCAAAAATAAGAACGGACGTTTCGATCAGAACCGTCTCGACTGTTTTACGGAGAAACCGACTATAGTTTTAGCTTTCGCGGCGCATATTGTCATTCAGAAATCTCGGCACGTAACCATAACGACGTTCGTTTTCTCATTAGTTATTGTTATAATACGTGTACGTCGGCCCTCGGCAACTCGTCCGTTCGAGTTGGATTTTCGGATAGAAACGAACTTTATCGTAATTTTAATTTTCGTATTTTTAGTAATCGATAACAAACGAAAATAAATACATACTATACCATGTGCGTAGGAGTCGGTCGACATGTTCCAAAGTCTATATTTAGCTGGCGAATTTATTATTCTGTTAGAAGTCTCTTATACTATTCGTTGTAAATGAAACCATTTACAACTTACACTCGTCGTCGACCGAAAACATACGACGCGAACCGACGACGCGCGGACGGCGACGATTGCATTTCTCACGCGTTTAAAACGGGCGCCTCGGGCTCACGACGCCGCCGTTTGTTTTTCTGACTCATACGCGAGCGCGTGCGTTGTTATTATAATTATCGTAACAATTCGGGTCAGGGAAACGCCGCCGACCGGCCGGTTCACGGTCGACGGAGCATAATGATTTATAATATTTATATATATTATGTGCACGCGCGTCCGCGTTAAACGCTCTTCGCGGTCGTAATCGTTGTCAATCTCGCGCTCCGTCCGTCGTGCGACTATTATAACTCTCCGCGGATTCGAGCTCGGTTCGTTTTGCGAAAACTAGGGCCTCCGTATACGTTTTGTAGGTGTAGGTCGTACGCGCAAACGTTGCGCGCGATTCGATCGAACCGTTCGATCGTGTCGATCACGTCGTGTGTTCGCATATCACTCGCGTTATATTTCACAGACGGAATCCTGTTGCACGACCGAAATCGAACTACTTTGTCTATTAGAAATATCTTTCAAAACCAACTCTTCCAAATATCTAAACAAACAAGAGGCTCGTGTTTTCGGAAATAATTGTCCGTTTATTTATATTTTACAAAGGTGGTATCTACCTGTTTTGAACACGAGTAAATTGTCATTTTTCATTAACGTTATAACGTCTGTACGATTAATCAGAAATAAAAGAAAATCCAATACATCCAAAACGACTATACTAAACGGAAACGGACTCGATCCAACACGACTAGTAGAAAAATTCAAAATTCAAAATTTGTGACCACGTGTCGACACATTTGAAATCAACTGCATTAGAAGTTCATTTGATAAAAACAATCGGCGATGGCACGGAGTACATGAAATTTTCAACGCTCCCCGGGCGAACAAAATTGTTATCTTAGAAAACGAACGTCTTCCGGGCCAAACGGAAGAGTTCTTTATTTCACCCCGTCCAATAACTGGAACGCCGTTTCTCCCCCGTCACGCGTCCTGCGCACTATTCATCTCCGCTATTGTTATCGTCGCACATATTTTCAGGTACGTCGCCACCTCGGCCCGGCCACGTCACGCCGATTAAAAGATAAGTTAATTTCACATTATCGGAGTTTACCAAGTTTTAATGTATTTTACGTGTTTTCGGTAAAGTTAATCGCGACTGCGCGGCACATCTGATGCCGTTGAAATTAATTTCACGCACTCGGCAAACAAAAATCGTTATTTCATATTATTTATTCGGACCCCTAATGTCCCGCGGAGGTTTTTATTTTTGTTTTAAGTGCACGTTATTATATGACTACCCGTACCTGGGTAGTCTAATGCCAGAACGGTCCGCCAACTTTTATCCATTAATCATAAGAAAGAAAACACCATGTGCTCGTTTTTCTAATGCAACGAGGTAATTAAATGTTTTAATGTTTAATAAACGTGATTTTCAGAGAATTTTTATTCCTTTGGCCGTACTGTAAATATTTTCCCTATTCCGCAGGGAACGCGCAAACAAGTAACAATACCCATAATAATATCCTCGGCGGCACTTGGCCGGTGACCTAATTTATAGAAAACAAGGTTATGATTAAATTTGGAGGAAAACGTTTTAGAAACTTTGGACTTTTATAATATTTATATTGCGTTCATAACGTCTTGGTCTTGGCAACGCGGAGAAATATTCGAACTATTTCGCGTTCTTTATGAAACCGTGTTTCACGTTATTCTTTGTGAGTGTACGTAATAATATGTAAATAAACGAGATAAATATTATCAAACGTACGATAAAATTACATAAATAATAAAAAACATTCTGGTCGTACGTTTTCTCGTGCGAAATTAAATTTTCAATATAATTATTACCATCGCGACATGAATATTTCGACAAACTATGAGAAAATCTTCTGGGAGATTCGATTTTCTTCAAAATGACTTGACGCGCGTCAGTCCGTTTCCCGTCAGCCGTGATCCTGCTGAACTTTCTTCTTTTCTTCGAGTTTTTTGACTCAACAAAAAAAAATAAACCCAAAACAATTGAGTAATAAATAATTATTATATTCATAAACGAAATAAAGAGAATATCGTCTTCGGTTCCATTCGTCGTCACGCGGCCATTGAGATATCTATAAAAACAGAAAATCAAATTTAAATATTAATTTTTACAAATGAAAATTAAAAACTTTGCACGCGAATATAATTCGATGTCGATATTATTTATTGCCGTCGGGGGAGTATGCAGTGGTGTATGCGTCGACGACGGCGTTAATAATTTATACCGCGCGTTCGTGTTCCGAACGTTAATACGTTTATTAATCGATCTCGAATAAAATCGCTTTCGAATAATAAAATCGTACGTTTTCCGGGGCGCGACACGCGTGTTGTTTCTAAAATATCACCGCGATTCGATTCGTCCGCGGTTTTCGCGGCGGTTCCGGTCCGGGACCTTTTGAATTCGCATAGCGGCGCTCGCGGATGAGGTTGTACGCGTTTTTCGATCTTTGTTTCCATTTGTTTTTTCTCATAAACAATAAACCGTTTGCATATCATTACCGACGACTCGACGTTTGCTGCGAAATAGTGACGAAAACTGAACAAAAAAAAAAACGAGCGATATATAATTATATATGCGAAATATTATTTCGTTCGGTCCGTCGCGAAACGGTTTGTCGATTGTTCCGCACGATCCGGACGGAACTCGTCGCGGGCACTTTCTGCGCGCGGAAAGTTCGTCGTTCGTCGCGGCTTTCGACGGAAAGTTTGAAAACAAAACGCCAAATGAAACACATATAATATATAACATACGCGCGTATCTTTTTGTACACGACAGTGCGTGCAGCCGGTACACACGTGTCGTCGTAATGGATATTTTTATTTTTATTTTTTCCGGTGAATTTCGCATTTTTTTCTGCGCGTATCAAACGAACGCGGAATAGACTCCGCTCCGCGTCTGGTGACTGTTCGTAGCGCGCCAACTCGATAATATTCGTGCGCAGAAACGGAACGATAATGAAAAAACGAACGGCATGTGTCATACGCACGCGACGAAAAGAGTGTCGAAAACCAAAAAAAAAAAAATTCGCCCGGTTTTTTTTTTTCTTTCTTTCTAATGTGATCTCTACGTTTTTCGTCCGTCGAAACCGCGGCTACGTCTTCGCAGTCGCCGTCGCGATTTCCGAAAAATATAATATGTCAATTCGTTATTATTTCGATTTCAATTCGAAATACGAAACACGTGTGATGCGTCGTGTCTCGCTAGAACTACATTATTATGTCCGTGCGGTTAATAGTGATTTCGTTATCGTCGTAAAAAGTCGCGCGTTTCTCGGCGAGTTAAGCTATAAACGTCGTTTGCATCGACTGCATACTCGTTTCGTATTGTTTCAACGGGGCGGCGAGAAGAACTTTTTATCGGCCGCGACGACGACGTTACGTCGAACGAGCAGGTTTCCCGGTTATCTCTGCTCGTATCTCTTTTTCTCCACACACACACACATACTCGCTTATTGTTGTATTTCTCGGAGAAGACCTGCGGACGTATTCGAATCGCCGCACGTACGCGCCCCGGAAACTGTCGACAAAAACTTTCAAAAGCCAAACGGTCGCGTACACTCGCGGCGGCGGAACGATATACGCCTGCACGTACGACGATAAATTGTCGACGATTTAAATAGCGGTCGTAATACCATTACTGTTTCGCGAGCGCGACCGTTACGACGCGTCGCGATAGAAATTTATCTCGGGGGTTTTATTTTCAAATTAATTCATGTTCGCCGGCACGTCAGGAAATCGAGTCCGAAGAAACGGAGGGGTACAACTAATGTCTCCCGAACGGCCGTCGACGTCGCGCCGATATTGCGACACTGCGACATCACTGTGGTTAAAGTTTTGAAACGTTCGAATCGTCTCGCAGTGTTCCGTGCGAGTGTTTGTGTGAAACGTATTATCCGCTCACGTCCTAATTACTGTCGGCGATGATAACCGTCGGCGAAAGAAACGTTTCAACGTCGTCGCTTCCATTTATAGCGAAACGCAAATGTCTTTCCCTCGCAGTCCTAGCCGCGAAAAAAAATTAAAAAAAACCTTCGACGTGAAAATAAAAATATATATTCAATGTAAAAACCCTACATTCGCTCGAACGTAACTTTTGTGTTTCAGACGGACGGTCGGATTACAATAATATGTTCCATTTATTCGTTTCGTCATAACGTGAAACGGGGCTAATTTTTAACATTATTAAAAACATTAAATCGTCCGACGACGTAACGTTAAAACGTACGAGTTAGAACGCAAAACAGTCATTAGCATCGTCCGCGTATTGTTATTATTTGTCATGTCGACCGGTGGCAAATTACGATTTCGTAAAAGTTCCAAGACGTATCGACCGTTTATAACATTGGCTCGCTAATCACTGTTAAATTATACTCGCGTTCACCATACGAAAAGTATAGTCACTGGAACGCGCAAAAATTCTTATAGACGACTATTGGAGCTGAAACATTTCGACCCGAAAACCATGGGTAAAATCGTAGCGCCTACAGTTTAAAACCGCGCACGTCGGCCACACTAATGTTTTCCGGCGGCCGCGTGGTTGTTTTTCATATCATACGAATAACAAATCGTATTATACCGAGAACGGGGCAAATAAACGTGGCCGGCGCACTGCTGCGGAAAACCCGTATCGTCTCTACGTACACATCGACGCGACAAATCGACCGTACGCCGCCGCAGCGGTTATTTCGAATGGAAATAATTATCGGGCCGAGACCACGCGCGGACCGTCGCCGTAAAATATGAGCGACGACGCCGTCGTTTTTTCCTCGTTGCGTAGACGTCGATCGGACGATGCGACTGCGCGCGGTCGGATTCTCGCCTGCGGGCGTGCGAAAAACAGATTGGACATCGACACAGTTCGTGGCAGCGCGTTATCTCGTGGCGCCACGAATCCCGGGCGAGATCGTGATCTACACGAGCTCTCGTAAAAGCATCGGGCCCGTTCAGCGCACGCTCTATTGAACTCGAAACGCGATTACGGGGAAAAGAGAGAGGGAAAAAATGATAAACAACGGACGGATAACCAACGCGTGAATTCGGTCGGTCAGCTCCGGATTGATTTTTCGTCAGTTCCGGTGGAATTCTTCGATATTTTCTCGGAAAGCTTTACACGACGGCGCGCGGCGGCGGCGTGAGTGAATAACAAGCAGAATAACGTACAACGAGACGTAGTAGAACAATCGTGCGAACGCGCCAACGAGTCTATAATATTATGTACGAATCCGTCGAAATCGAATGATAAACATCACACGATTGTTAATTGAAAATTCGATTCCGCGTTGAAAATAGTATTATTATACGAGTTTTGACGTAGGCCGTACTTCTTTCTATTTCGAGTAGGAAAACACCGCGGAAGATTGAGAAAAAAAAACTTTTTCTTCCTCTTCGAACCGTCGCGTACAATACCCGCAAAAATATTGTCATTCGACCGCACGCGCGGGATAAAAAGGACGCGTCCTGTTGTCGTTATTATATTATCGTTCCGCTGTCGACGTGTGACAGAAATAAATTCACGCAGCCGCGAATTCGCATCGAGTCCAAAGTTAAACGACCGTCTATTGTTCGAACGCAATAGTGCATTATAGTGTCCCGCGTTATTGGAATACGCACCCGAACCGACGACGACGGCGTTTCGTTTGCCGTTCGCCGAGCGTTTATCTGTCGCCGAAAATAATTTTGCGGACAACGACTATCGATTTCTCGCGTTTCACGTCGCACGCGGTGACGCGACGGGTGTCGCGTATCGCGCGGACGACCTTTTCCCGTAACCTATCGGTACCTAACCCTATCTACTCGCCCGAGACTTAAATATTTCCGACGTCGGACGAGTGCGACTTAATCGTCACGAAACACCGCGTCTCGATATCGTATCTCGACGTGCGTCGGAAACCGAACTTTTTCGTATTGTTTTTTTTTTTTTTTATAGGTTTTCAGTTTAAACGCGTGCAGTATCATTCGATCATCGATGACTTATCTCTGTCGTTTTTATTTTTCAGTCGCAGTCTTGGGATTGGCCAAGGCCGATTCGCCACCAGGACCCGTGTACATCAATCCGGACCTAGTCTATGAAAAACCAGAACCCGTGTCTTCGCAAGTGGTCTCGCCCGATTCCCAAGTCACGCAAACCGTATATGGATTTTTGGACTTTACCACGACGATCGGAAACACCGTTATGGTTTTCATGCCGCAGAGTGCTTCCACTTCACCAGGTAAAACACGACGTGTTATTTTTGTTCTTGTTTTACAGAAAATATGGATATTTTACGATATCGTATTCAAGGCAATGTGTGTACAATGGTTGTGTTTTGAAGACTCAAAAATTACTCTATCGAAAATTTCAAAGATCGTTTACGACAAAAAAAAACTTCGATTTCGTCGAATGCCCGGCGGTATGCCGTACAATTTGCCGATTTTTTTTTTTTGCGAATTTTTTATCGGTTTTTCTCAATTATTCGGAAAACTACTGGGAAATTGAAAAAAATGACTTTTCAAATACACTACGCGACTGGATAACAGATTTGCCCACCTGAAACCATATTGACGGTCTGACGGAAGAATTTCGGTTTAATAATGTGTATATAAAAAAAAAAAATTAAAAACACGTCGTGGTGAAATCAATATAAATATCTCGTATAATATTAATCTTAAAATCGTATTTTTTCTTCCCTCGACAGGCACTACGACGGCCGAAGAAACCACCGAAGCCGCGACAACCACCGCGACTATCGAAGAAAAACCAATAATGAGAGGGCAGTTGGAAGCGGAACCGATCGGCCACATTAGCCCCAGCAAACCGGTGAACCCGCCGGCGGATTCGCGAAACGACGAAACGTTTACCACGCCGAACGAGCCGCCGACGACGGCGGCGGAGGAAACCGCGTCCGAAGAACCGGCGACGACGACGACGACGACGACAACGACGACGACGACGACGACGACGACGAAAGAACCTCCTACGACGACGAAAGAACCTTCGACGACGACTAAAGAAGCCCCGACGACGGCGAAAGAACACTTGACCACGGCTAAAGAACATCTGACAACGGCCAAGAACGCGGCGGCGACAAAGAAATCGGAACAGGACAAAAAGTCGAAGACCTCATCGAAACCGAAGCCGGAGCACAAAGAACCGGCGCAAGTAGTGAGCTCGAAAGTCGTGGTGCTGGCTGGTTCGAAGGTCGTGGAGAGCTCGGTCGTGGAGGCCGTTGGCGTTCCCGAGCCGTCCGCAGTCCGAGCCTACAGCAGCCGCGTGGAAGTGATTTCGTCCGGCGAACCGGTCGCCGAAGAAGTGGCCGTCAACCACCTGCAACCGACGCCGGAATACGATTTTCTGTCCCGGCAGCCGTCCGAAGTGGTGGACGAAACGTTCAAGGTGATCGACCTGAAACCCGGTAGCGCGTCCTCCAGGCCACCGCACGCGGCGCAAAAGGGCCGCGGCCCCGACGTCAAACTGCGCGCGTTCAACTCGGTGTCGGGAGACTTTAACGGCGCCGAGGGACCGAAAGCGCCGAAGAAAGTGGCCGTGAAGGTGTCGCCGGCGTCCTCGTCCGGCGTGGCGCGCATACTGAAAACGGCGGCCCCGAAACTCGCGACCGCCTCCAGGACACCGGACGTCGAGCCCACTCCGGCCGCGTCCGGCCCCGGGCTGGACGACGAATCGCTGGAACCGTTGGTCGGCTCTCAGCCGGGCTCCGTGTTGGTCCGCCAGTCCAGAAGGCCCGCGATCGGCGCCGGTTTCGGCAAGAACAAGTTCGCGCCGCCGCAACCGTCCGCCCCGAAGAACGGCAAAACCGTGTCGAAAGAGTCCGCCGATGATTATTCCACCGTCACAGCCGACGACGAACAGCAGAGCGATTACACCCTGCCCCAGAGTGAACCGACCACGCCCGGCTACAGGAGCAAGAGCGGATCCAAGTTCTCGTCGTCCAAGGGTTCCGGCACGACCACGACCACGCACAGGGTTCCCGGTTTCAAACAGAACAGATTCAACAGACCGCAATCGTTCACCACCGCCGAGCCCACCGAGTCGGCTACCGAAAGCTCCACCCAGAGACGATTCCAGCCCAGCTCCAAGCGTTACGATAGCAACAACAACAACAACAACAACAACAACAACAACAACAATAATAACAACGCGGCCGTGGTCACACCGGCCAACCGCAGGACGTTCAAGAAACATTTCCAACAACAGCAACACCAGCAACAACAGCAGCAGCCGCAAGAGCAACAGTCCAGCTCTCTGCCGGTCCCGACGGCTCCGTTGGCGTTCAAGTCCAAGCTCGTCCGGCCCGCAGGACGTTGGGAGTACAAGACTTCTCCGAAACCCCGCGTCACCATACGCCGCATTGACGAGAACCGACACGGCCAGGAGAACGCCACCACGCCGTTGACGCCGCGCTTCCCGGACGTTCAAGTCGATTCCGGAGACCAAGCGTTGGCCGGGTCCGGCCTGTTGCCGGCCCTGCAGCACGACGACGACAACGACGTGCTCGTCCGCGACGTGAGCCCGTCCGCCAGCGCCGAGACCATCCGCGTGGAAATCTCCACGCCCGCCGAGTTCAAAGACGTCTACTACGAGATCGCCACCATCAAATCGCCGTACTCTTTCCAAGTAAATACATAATATTTTACATTATTATAACGACCGCGCGTTTTTATATTTATTCGATCACTCGCCAGCGGGCTCCTCCGTTTCGTCCGAATTCGAATGTCACGCGAATGTTTAGATAATTATATTCGTTAATTCCTACCGAAATCGTTTTGGTGCGTATCGAAATTCGAGTCCGCTTGTTACAATAATATAGTCTCATATAGCAGCGATTTACGACTACGACACTTTTAGAAAATAGTTTTCGTTTTGTAGAACCCCGATTTTCTCAAATCAACTTGGACTTTTCAATTATTTACTGAAAATGTTCAATTATACGAAAAAACAACTCGAGTTTGTGATCATACTCGTATAATATTATTGTGTCAACCGTAAAATCTAATATATATCAGATATTCGACCGTTTTCAAAAAAATCTAACATTTTTATGAAAAAATCGATTTTTTATTTTTATGAAATAAATAACTCAAACAATAAAACTGAACGATACGTGAATATAATCGACAAATCGTCATTTTCGACGTGTTGTCCGGATATAAAAAAACGCGTTCGATTTATTTTTTGTTTTTCTAAATATCATTTAATGGAAATAATTGACATAGTTAGTTACATAATTGATTAACCTACGTAAGCTCATGCAGCTTGTATTGGAGACAGGGAGCTTTGAGTACTGCTAAATATAATAATTAAGAACACAAAATAAAATATATAAACGATTAAATATTGATAAAATTACTTTATTTATTTATTTTCTATTTTTTATACAAAATAAAATATATAAACGATCGTTGAAATAACAAAATATTATGAAATATATAAAATTATTTTAATACAAACATATTGAATATATTTAAACAATAATAAAATAAAATAAAGGTGTTGCCTCGAGTATTATAATAAAGAGTGGAAAAAATACGAAAAAATCGAAATCAAATACAACGAAATCTAAAAATATTCAATCAGAAAAGTATTATTTCGTACGGAACGACGATACATAAAACAACGCGAATCATACCGAGAATAATTAGAAAAATTAGTTTTCGTTTCGAGTAAAATCGTCATAATAATAATCGACCATTGCGTGGCCTTTTGCGTTTCAGGTGGGCTCCGTGAAGAACACGCGGTTCATCACGGTCACGTCGACGATCCAAAAGAGCCTGGTCGAGCAGACGGAGACGCCGCAGCCTGCGCGCGCCGAGCCGCTCACCGAGAACATACTGGCCGCCAGCAGCGCGCAGCCGGCCAGCGCGTACGGCCGCGGCGACCAGCCGATCGACTCGAGCGTGGCCACGCTGCCGCCGCTGTCGCTGGCCGCGGACCAGGCCACGCCGCCGCTGGAGACGATGACCGAGAGCTTCAGCACCACCGAGCTGATGCTCAAGACGCACGTGCTGCCGGTGGTGCGCGGCGCCGGGGACACCAGCAGCCTGACGCTCATCCAATCGTACCGCGTCACCAGGCTGGTGACGGCGGTCAAGACGCTGCCGCCGATGGACGCGTACCAGTTCGTGCCCAGCAAGACGCTCAACGAGTTCAACACGCGGCTGGACGAGGCCGGATCGGAGCTGCACCTGGAGCTGGAGTACGGCGACCACAACGACGGCGGCGCCGACGACGACGAGCGGCCGAGCGCGGCCAAGGCGTTCCTGGACAGCCTGGACCTGGCCAACGTGGGCTCCGGGTTCGACGTGTCGCAGATGGACAGACAGCGGTCGGGCAACGGGCCGCGGTCCAAGAAGGCGCACAGGGCCCCGCAGGGCGCCGCCGCCGCCAACCTGACCGATTTCGCCCTGCCGTCCGCCATGAGCCCCGAACAGCTGCAACAGCTGGCCCTGTACAGGCTGCTCAACCCGAACGCGCCGCTGCCCCAGACGGTCATCACCACGTCCAGGCCCGTGCTGCGGCTGGAGACGGTGTTCGAGACGCACGCGCTGCCCGTCGTCAGCGGCGGCAGCACCTACTACACCACCCTGTCCCGGCCCGTCGGCACCGTCACCAGGACCGAGTACGAGCTGGCCACCACCACCGTCGCCCTGCCGCAGCCCCAGCTACTGCCCACCCCGCTGCTGCCCCAACAGCAGCTGACGCTGCAGTTCCCGCCACAGCAACAGCAGCAGCTGCAACAGACGCTGCAGTTCCCCTCTCAGCAACAGCTGCAACAGCAGACGCTGCAGTTCCCGCAACAGCAGCAGCCACAGTTCCCGCAACTGCAGCAGCCCTCGTTCGCCGTCACGTCCACGCCGGTCGTCACGCAGTCCATGGTCACGCAGACCGACAGCCGCGTGCTGAAACTCACGTTCGGAGCCAAGACGGCCTACACGACCATCTATTCCAGCTCCGTGGTGCCCACCCAGGTCACGTCGTACATCACCCAGTCCGTGGCCGTGCAGCCCACCGTGGCGCCGTTCGCCAACTTCATACCGTACGGCGGCTACCCGTTCCTGGGATGAGAGAGCACCGTTGCCAGCGTGCCATTTTTCGTTTTTTAAAAAAAAAAAAAAAGAATTCTTTATTATTATTATTATTATTATTATTATTATTATTTTGCAATACCGACCGCACGTGCAAAATATATATTATACCGTGTACATAGACCACTAGCTCAATGATAACCGTGAAATCGTTCGGCGGGAGCGGGATTATATTATTATTATTATTATTATTATTTGTGTAAATACGTTTTTTGGCCGCCGCCGGACTCGTCCCGTCCTAGAGATAGTCTGTTACGCCGCGCGACCCGCGTTGTTTTTACGTTTTTGACTTTTTTTTTCTTTTTTTTTTTTTTTTATCGTTTTACCTCTCACGCATACTCGCCCACGTCCGATGCGTACGTCAGACCTCGCGACGGTGTCGTCGACAAAGATTTTCTCGCGTTCGTTGTACTCGAAACAGAAAAACAAAAAAAAAAACCACTTCCAAAAATATAACGCGCGATAATAAAATTCAACGACAATAGAGTGTCATTGAGTGTCGTACGCGACCACACGTCGTAAGCGAATTTTCTACCGCCAGGACCTTATCAGGTGTGGCGTACGCCGGCCGAGAGTTGCGCGCGCGCGTCGTCGAACGCTCATTCGTTCATTTATCACCCGACCGGAATCAAACTTTGAAAGCCGGCCAAAAGTTCGCGGCGTATCTCTTGCCCTCCGCTCGGTTCGCTTTGCTCCTGGTCCATGCTGATTTTTTTTTTTCCCCGGGTTTAAACAACAACAAATCTGGATGCCGGTCGTGATTAATCGCTTTTTCCCGATAGAAAATAATTTCCGAACACAGAGAGAGAGAGAGTGTGTGTGTGTGTGTGTGTGTGGTGCCAAATACTAAGAGGTCAAAAAGAATAACTATAAAAAAAAAAAAAAAAAAAAAAACGATATCGCATAGCGTTAAACTATCATTATCGTAGAGTATACGAAATATTCTGCTTAAATCATAAATTAAATCTAAGTGTAATTATGTTTTATATTATTATTATTATTATTCTTATGATAATAATTATTATTATTATTATTATTATTATATTATTTTTATATTATTATTATCATGTTTATTTTGATATTTAATGTGTAACTAATGTTTTTTTTTTTTTTTTTTTAATTCGATTAGTTAATAAAAATATATTTGTACAGTTTAATCGTAATATGCGTAATCTATCAGCCAGTTTGTTTTTCTTCTCGTTTCCTATAGATTGCCGAGAAAAACAAAAAAAAAAAGAACGAATACGACACATACCGATGAAAATAATATCTAGAGCGTTGCAATGATCCATCTGTGTTTGTGTGTGCACGTGTATGCGCACTCGTCGCGTAACACGGTAACCCAGATATCGGGCGGCTTTCGATTGCGACGACGACTGGGCGAAAAACGAAACCGAAAAAACCTTGAACGGAGTCGACGCGCGAGAAACGCACAATAATATCGTTACATTACGCGTCCGGGGTCCCTCGGGCGCGTCGTGATCGACGCGTGGCGACCTTGGTCGTTATATCGGATCGCGCGATGCCGGTAGCCGCCACGTAATGGGACGTTATAAGCGATTGCCGACGACGAGTCGCGTAAAACACGTGCGCGGCCAATTATCCGCGACCGGACCGAAATCGGTTCGCGCGTACGGAAAAGGACACCTGCAACGTGTCTCGACGCGCGTATCCTGAATATCACTATTGTTTTCAGACGTTAACCGAAAAATGATTTCTAATCGTCGTCGCGAGCAAGCGTCACCTGTTTTTCCATAACAACCGAGTAAGAGTTGCTCTAGTCTGCAGTAGGAAAACATTCGCCTGAACTCGCCTAACGAGAGTGCTTTATATTTGGCGGCCTCGACCACGATCGCAGAGACCGTCTTCAACCGGTGGGTCGCGATAAGTCTTCTTTTTCAAATAAAAATTGAGTTTGGAAAATTATACGAGTAATAATATAAGGTATAAAAATAATTTTTCAACTTGTAAAATTAATAAATGAAAAATACAGTTGAAAAATGATTGTAATATATTTATGTATTTTTGTTTTTCTACAAAGCTTACGTGGGTCGCGAAAAATGTTGGCCTAAAAAAGCGGGTCGCGAGTCCAAAAAGGTTGAAGATTATATACATAAGGTATCTCAAACCACGGATTAAAGACGGCGCAGTCCCTCAGGTTTTCGAGGCCCCCGAAATCGTGAACGTTTTGAAACGACGTTTTTGAACAGAACGCATTGGAAGTCGTATGGAAGGTACTCCTACGAATTAGCGTTAAATCATTTTTTATTTTTGAGTAAAATTAGTGCCAAAGTGGAAGTATATTATAATTGCGCGCATATTAGTAAAAAAAATGGTTTAGTTCTTCGTAAGGATTCAAGGGGTTTCAAAGTACATTTTACACACCATAGAACTAAAAAAACCAAAAATCAAATAAACATTTAATTTCCGTTTTTCGTTTTATTTATATGAGTATAATAATATATTTTTTCCCCTTTTCTTAACCGAGTCGATTTTTTAACGCACTGAAATCCGCGACTCGGTCATAATAAAGTTACGTTTTTTTTTTTTCAACGACATCGAACTTCGAACTCCGACGAAATACGAATAGCAGCCTCGTCGTTTATTCGACGAGGTATTAATGACGAGGTATCGTTTCTATTAATTTACAAAAGAAAAATTCAACGAAACGTCTTATATTTTCTTCGGGCGGGCAGCAGCCGCATTGTCTCGCCGGTTTACGCCCGCGGCGGTTTTGTCGACGCAACTCAAATCCTAAGGGACTTCGAATCCTACGGTACCACACGCCGAGTGAATTTTTCAACGAAAACAATGGGGAAAAAAAAAGAATCGTCAGTGTTATAGTGTATATAGCCAGTGGATAGTTCGCAGAAGTAATATTATGCGTTGGTAAATGCCATTTATACAGAAACGCGAGGGTCGACATTTGTATGCGTTACGCCGCCTTCTGGATCACTCCCCGGCGCTAATTATAATAAATCGTCCGACGAATATCACAACAATCGGTCGTTCGTCTCACTGCGGTACCGTCGTCGGCGATCCGTACGCACCATATACGTACACGCGTCGTCGGACGAGCTCGGCAAATACGTTTCGTGATAGCCCCGAGTGGGCGAGATCGAACGCGACCGCGAATAATCCGCGTCGGTCCGTGGTCGACACGCGGTATCCTCGAGATTGGACTTCCCTTTCCCTGCCCACTTTGTTTACATCGCGCGCGTTGTCCTTAGCCCGCGAGCGTTGTTCGTCGTTTTCGCCGGATCGCGTCGTCCCCCGACGACGACGACGACGTCCGCGGCCAATAATTTCCGGGAAACCTTGAACTTTGGTCTGCCGCGCAACTCCGCGTTTAACTATCATCTACCCACACGTAACGATATAAAATTTACATGATGACGCGAACGTCAATTTACGCGCACGTGTGTCGCGGATTCTAGGACTTTGGGTTTTTTTTTTTTAGGCCGAGAGGAGGCGAGTCAAAATCTAAAATTGACTATAATAATTTTTCGAAATTCGGGATTCAAACGAGCTACGATAACAACGATAGTCATTTGTGGATTTAAATCACAGGATAACACGCGTTCCGACGAATTTAAATTCAGTTTTGTCAGCCTCAGAAGTAAACGACTTTATAATAACTTTTAAGGCTCGGAAATCACCGAAGCCGAAATCGGCTGATTACGCGTGCAAATATAGCCTGAAAATGAATTACAAGTCATATGAGCGTGAAAAAATGTCAAATATGCAAAAACGATCACATGTTTTTTATATATTATGATTATGTTATGTATTTTTTATACATACGTCATCACCTTTTAAACCTTAAAAAAAAAACATGAAATATTATTTAAATAAAACGTACCGTTTTTTTCGCAGTCGAGAACGAAGTCGTTTGACTTGTTTGAGCATGTCACGGGACCGGAAATGAATGAAACGATTTTCACGGTTAAAATATTTCGTAAGATTCCGCTTTTTATATTTTCCCCAAAGAATCTAGGAAATAATGGTCGCGGGCAAAACGACAAAACACTAAAGGTCATTGAAAAAGGTAGGCGGCGAAAAAACCAACTCAACAGACGAATAATCGACCGGGTACGGGAAAAAAAAAACCCCACATAATATTACGTACGAGTACACTATTGTACGTATCGACTTATGAATGTAAATATAAAATATAAATATTTGTTATCAAGTCGAAATAAATAAAATACAAAAGGAACAGGAAGATGTCACGAGTTGGCGACAATACCTCAAACTGTTGTCGCTTTGGTAATTCGTTCCCCACGTTTATATTTTATAATTTAAATACTGTTTTTAAAGATGTAACTTTTTTTTTTGTTTTTTAGATAAAATTTCTTTCACACATTCCTCGGTGTTTAACAGGATACGACTCCTCGCGTATGACAAAAAAAAAAAAAAACCGATCGCGAGTAAAAACAAATCGTCTCGTTTTAGTGTTTCGAAAATTCTATTAGAACATACTCAAACGGCACCGTCGATTGTATAACATGTTCTGTAAGTCAAACATCAACGCGCGTTATCTTCCGCGCGAATCACAACTAATACTATAACCTCGCAAATAACTTTTTACAACGATCGTTTGGTATACGACCGCGCATAATGTTGTTGTTAACGACGCGCTCGCATTATATATAACATGGTCGAATAACAGAAGAAGAAAAAACAATCGTCCGGAATCGATCGCGGCGTAATCGAATTGTAAACCGCACGAAGGATATGGTTTGTTTTGGTTTTTTTCAATAATTATACGTTTCGTTTTTTTCCTCTCTCTCGGACTGATTCATTTTTAGATTATAATATTATAACACGGCGCGCACGCGCGCGCGCGCGAATATTATAATAATTATTACGTTCGCTTTAGCTCGAACAATATGACATCTTGTTTTTATTATGCGCTCTGAAGCGACCTCGATTCCGTATAATTTATTAATTTCACCAAAGGCGGGCGAATCAAAATATCATATTTTTTTATATTTACGATAACATATTCTACTCGGATCGATCGTACTGTCCTAACCATACGAGACGATGGAAATTATTTTCAAAATTATATTATGCAATGCGACCGGAACACCGGAATGGCTTCTATACGCGACGTCTAACGTCTTGGAAAAAATAATACCAAACCGACCGAGCATTGTGTCGATACGACGACACAGGAATAGTAAAATATTACGAAATGGGTTTCATCAGAGAACATAATAATTTGTATAGTTACGACACGAATGGTTTTCATAATTTAATGTCATTGGAATTCGAGAGAGAGAGAGAGAGATAAAGTGTCTAAAATTGAAAAAAAAAACAAATCCGCGTATTGAGATCTATCGAGAGGCGTCGTCGTCGTCGAGCAGCCGTTCGGTTTCCGAGTGAATCGTTGAAAAATTCAACTACCACGATTTGTCCGTTAAATAAATAAGTGGCTGCGTTTTTAAACGCTGTCGTTTATAGAAATTCGCACGTCATCGTACCGACGATAATAATAATATATATTACCAAAGTGAAAAAACGAGTGACGTTTCGATCGTGCCAAGCCGTTCGTCGTATAATTTAGTTTGAAATCGTTCCGGACCCAGCGACGCTATGCACGCGGATCGTCCGTCCTATCGGCGATACTCTAATGCGTGACGTTTAAGTCGGTCGGATCGGAGTGGAGAATCGCTGCAGTTTACGCGTGGCAGTGACGTTTTGCGACTGCATTTTGTCGACGTGAAAAGCAAACGATCGTGTAGACGATGTACGAACGTGCGATGGAAAATATCAAACGCGCTCCGCAGAACTTCGCCCGCACAAAGGTGACGTCGAAGAAACGACTGCAGAGTCACGTCACGATTTTGTTGATCGTTTTCGATTTTCGCAAACGCGATAATATCGTAAGTATAGGTGCTCGCAGTGGTGCGTCGAATCGTCGACGAGCAGAAAAATCCCAAGACCTGACCGGACGACTCGAAATACGAACACGAACTCGCACAAGTTATTGGAAAATAAACCGACGTAAAATTCCATTCCATTTCCACAACGCGGCGCGTTTTATTCCACGATTTTGGGCTCGGACGATGGGGCGAATCGAAGACCGCGTGTTTAAAGAAAACCATACGCATTCGTCGGTCAACAACCAACGACGCGGTTTCTGTTGATTACCAAGAGAACAGTAGTACGACAGCAGTTCGAATAATCGGACTTCGGACAGATTCAAATCATTTTGAAGTAAAAGAAAACTCCCACGATGATCGCATTCGTAAACTACACGAGGGTCGTCACGGGAGTATACGCTTTCTTTCGATATCATTTCGACCGATAAAAACCGTAACCTTCGACGCACGCGTGTTCGCTCCAAAACGCCGACACGCACGCACTCAAATACTATCATAATATCGTATTTTACATCCGTACATCTCCGAGTACTCATAACGCGGCGTGGGAGACGTGAAACGGCGGGGTCCCGCGTCTTTTTCTTTTTTTATATTCCCCTTAGGGTTCGAGTTTTAAAAGTCACACCGAATATTACAATAACATAATATCCGTCGACGCCCCGCGTCACGATATTATGACATTATGGTTACAGAAATAGTATTACCGCCCCCTTTTCGATTACCCCGCCTGCGGAAAATATCCTCTGTCCGTCTCGCGAGATTAGAACCGTCGTCGTCGTCGCGCGCGGCGCACGGCTGTCAAACGACCCGACGACGTCAAATCAACTCGAACGAAAAGCCATGACACGCGCCCGTTAAAAGAACGTCACGACGCGTTTAAAAAAACGCGCGGTTACGCGAACGGGCGTGATACTGGGAATATTTTTCCCTGGCGATGGTACGAACGCGCGCTGCGTTTCATACGCACAGTCGAACACCGCGCATCAAATCGAAACGACATTGTAATCAGTGGCCTCGCCTGATTTTCCGGACCAAATATCGGCCAGTGTTCTTCTTCTCGGCTCGTCGATCGGATAAACCACACGCGGTTTACTCATAACTTTTTCACCGTCATGAGAGTATAATTGTTGTCGTTTCGTTTGGGAGATTTTTAAGTGTACAGCGGACGACACGTTTGAGAAATAACAATAATCGCGAAAACTTTGTTCGTCGTCCGACATGGTGAAATATATGCAAAACAATCCAAACGTATCCGGTCGTTACCGTTACACAATTGGTACTCTGGGGGAAATCGATTCGGACGAAAATCTACGGCTTTCTCTAATCGTTCTTCGCCGTTTCTTGTCTCGTTCGAATCGCTGTCGACCGAGTTGTCGCGTTTATTTGTTCGTCGTTGCACGACGCGTTCTTCGTAGTCATTTTCACTGAAATTTACCGAATTAAAAGTCCTTCGGGGACATTCGCATCGACAGTGTATTTACTTTTTTTTTTTAATCTCCTTTATTTTGACGAGTTTAACTTTGTCTTGTGTTCTTTGTCCAAAGAATTTGGAACTAAAACCGTCGCGCGTCGGTGGGTAAAATAATGCGCTATAAAATATATTCTGATACGATTTCGTCCTTTTAAATTGTTCACGGGGGGCCCTATCCTGCGGTTTACTCGTTTATACGGTTCGATTAAAATATTTAAAACGAAAACAAATTGCTTTATTTTAATTATGTTATAAGGCCATCCACGCTCCGGTTCAGAATTGCATCAACTCGAAACGAATGTCATTATGAAAATGTTTGTCGCGTTTTTCGATTTGTGACAATGAAACGGCGACGAGTCTTCAGACTCTATTTAGTCGAAACAGTGGGTGAGTATAATAGATGTAAATTATATTATTATTTTATCTGTCACTGCGGTATTATTTTCAGCTAAATAGAGTTAATTTCTATTCGATTTAAAAATGAAACAAAATGATCTATTGATAATCAAAGTTCAGAAATCGAATCGTTGATATTATTCGTACGATGTAATAATTAATAGTGTATCGTAAATGTCGAACAAATGAAACAACAAATATTAATATAAATAGGCGATGACTTCTGCTCATAATAAAATCCATTAATGTAAACAATTTTAAATATGCGGCGTCTCGAGAGAAGTTTCCCGTCGACGACGAAAACGATATAGATTAAATAAGGGTTTCCGTGTCGAATGAGATCGTTTCGTCTAGATGACGTTGTTACGAAAAAGTGAACCGCTCTTACCGCCGGGAAATAAAACGTTATATTGATCCGAAGAGTGTTTCAATTTGTGTCGTTTCTGTGTCGAAGAAAGGAGAGGAAAAAAACATGTTTTTATAAGATTTAAGATTTTTTTTTTTCATTTCCTCCATTCGTTATTTTCAGCTAAATGTTTTCTCGTGTTATTGCAGTTTCCAACACGGGGTGTCGACGATCGTAAAATAATAAAATAAAACACAGTTGAATCTCGACGACTCGCGGAGCGTGACGAGTGGAAATCGTTTTCGAACCAGTCGACGGGAAAAAAAATATAAAAATAAAATCCCCTCGAAATTTTTCGCGCGCTCTCTATAACTCGCTTGATAATAATATAATATCTCAAAATCGTTTTATTTCCCAGTTTTCGAAATCCCACAGCGTCTCGCGCCGTTAGACAGTACTCGCTTAAAAATACGCAACGACTGCTCCAGATGGTTACGTTTTTTTTTTCTTTAAAAAAATCAAACATTGAAAATCGTAATTATTTATATTTTATTTCCGATTGTTTCGCCACAGAACCCGGTATTTACAACATCACTTTATATAATATTATAATGTAGAGGCTGAAACGATGTACGTTCGTCTCTAATGTCGATCGTAATTTTGCTTAGTTGTCAATCGATAATTTGTACAATAATATTTGTATTCGATAAGTCTCGTTAATGTCGCCAGAAGATTCTTACAGGTGTAATTATAACAGGATTCAAGTACGACACTCGTTGACAATGACGAGTGAAAAAGAAAACAAACTAAATTTGGGCACCGACTTTGATTTGTCAAAAACCGTTAGCGTCGTTATAATAAATACCGTTTATTATTTCATTTCGACTTGTAAACCGAAGCTCGTTTTTTCGTTTTCGCGCGTCCATTTAGATATTATTATAAAATACCGTTCGTTTTGCCGTCTCTGCCATCGCCAATACGCGCAAACGGATTGTTGTGTTTCGCAAATAGACGCGTGACAAAGTGTCAAGTGTGCACGCCCCTCGCGTCCCTTAAACGACGCCGCCGCCGCCGTCTATCACCGACCGTCAGCCGACGGACGCAATAATACGGTCTCCCGTAACGTCTGGCGGAAACCCGCGAGCTGCATTAAGCACGAATAATAACCGCCGTCGGAACAGTTTCTTCGTCTGCCAGATAACTCTTGTACGTACAATATACACTAATCATGATATAGTATAATGCAGTTATACCGCGCGCAACTACCACTACTACTACTACTACTACGGTTCTCAATGGTCCTTGAACTTTGCGTTTTGCAAATTATGGAACGCTCGTCTTTCGTTTGCAACGTACTGGGTGATCAGAGAAAATGCGACCCCGATTCATCGTGCCGAAAGCGCAAAAGTAAACGAAACAACGGCAACAAAGTTAAATTAGTATTGTTTATGGTATAATCGTGTGTGTGTGTGTGCGCGCGCGCGCGGCAGTATTTCACGTGTAATATTAAAATATTGCGCTGATGAGACGTTCGCTAACGAAGCGAAACCGTCGAACCGCAATGCGCCAGAGAGCTTTATTATACGTTTATAAAACACGTCGTTCGGTTTGGACGGGATTTTCGCGTCCGTATCGTAATGGTTTTCTCTTTTTGTCTCCAATTTGTTGATTATTATAGCCACTTACTCGAACGACGACACTGCCACACGACGAAAACGAGCGCGTCTTACGGGTTTTTTTTTTTATTGAGTTATAAATTATAATTATATAACGCGATGTTATAATAATAATACGAGTATAACTATATAATGTTGGTGGCCCGAGAACGACGAAAAGTGTTAACAACGTATAAGTCGTGTTCTTTATTATTACCCGCGGTTGAAATTGCCATAGAAATTATAATTTATTATTTAAAAAAAAAAATAAGTGTCTTTCGGGTCACTCGTATGTGTGTGTGTGTGTCGGGTATTTTCTTCTGTTTTTTTTTTTTTTTTTTTGACGCGCGTTTGATAAACAAAAAAACATTTTACTAAATATTTAAAAAAAGATAACGAGTAGTTGATTTCGACCACACGTCATAAACGTCTGTTTTCCTAGCGGTCCTTTAACGTTTGTTCGCGAGTTTCATTTTTCATTATTACACGGGCCGTTAGACCGTCTGAACGGTCTGAGGTGATAAAAACGAAGCCGATATTCCAATAACCGCCGCGTAAACATGAGATAATGCGCGCGTGACGTCACGTCTTCGGGCGGACGTTCTCCGCGGCGGCGCCTAAAAATCACAAGACCAACGTTTTTCAATAAGCAAATCACACGTTTTCGCGTGCAAATAATATTAACCAGTTTTTATTCAAAACAGCCATAAACATATGCCTTCGAACAACGAACATAATAATCGTCGACTCAAGACTGAGCAATGACGTCGTCAAAGCCGCAATAGGGAAACAAGTTTCGTTCTAGTTTAGAAGGTTAGGAAGGCGGTCGTCGTGAAATTAATTTTCATGAAATATTTCATGAATGGAAAAAATTTAAACTAATGTAAAAGGAGAGAGAATGTTTTCGTATAAAATGTGCACACGTTGTTATGAATTCGTACGAAATCACAAGACATTTACAGATTCAATTGTTAACCGATAAAGGAACAATCATAAACGCGTTCATAATTTCTGGGCCACGGTTAACAGAAATGATAAATTATTCAGAATCGATGTGTGTTTTTTCATAAATCAAAACTATGTTTCTAAATCGTACACAACAAATAGGTATTTCAGAACTCCGTTTAAACATTTCAACTGAAAAAAATTTCAAATCTAGAACCTTAAATACACCTGTTTGTCTATTGTATTATTCGTCGACGAGTCTCGCGCAAGACACATATTCGGAAGTATTTATGGGAATTTACGATCGAAATACTATTAAATTTCATAACATTTTTCGAAGAGGTTTTGCAAATAATTTCGAGATGCAAATCGAACGAAATTTGTCAATCGCATTGACATCGGCTTGCAAGGAAAACTTTTTTTTCGAAATCAATCGTTCAACCGAAATCAAGATCGAAAATAATATGATAATAATATTTATTGCTACAAAACAAAATTGCAACATGTAAAGCATAATATTCAAATGAACAAGTCGCAGGCTCGTCCAATGCTTTTTGCTTATCATATTAAGCTCGTGAACGGACGAGGTATATTATAAAAATAATTACACGGTTTTAGACCGCTAATTTAAATAGAAAGGAACTCGATTTAACTAAAAAGTGCATGATGTTGCAGTGGTTGTGAAAATTACATTTCGCAGTCGATATTGTAATGAAATTTATGCCACGAAGATTGAAGAATATCGAAACAATGGATTGCCGAGAAAGGGAAAAAAACGCAATAGAGATAACCGTGTACCGACTTGTGACCGAGAAAAATGTAAACTAAAGTTTTTAAACTTTCGTAAGTATTTGCGACGTTTCCACACTCGGAAAGAAAGACTCTTCTGTTGAATCTATTAAGGAACGAAAACTTATTACTTGTCAACACGATATTTCGAACGCGATTTGATTTATGAAAATTGATTGTTGATCAAACAGCCCTACTGCGAGTGATAAAATATTGCATCTTGATTGACGATTAGTATTTTTTAAACAGGTCGAGAAACAGTCGGGCGACTACGTTAGAAATTCACATAAACGAAAATCAAGTGTGAATATCAGTCTCGCACAAGTGAAAAAATAAAGATACAAGAAAAAATTCGCAATTTGATTTCGTTTTTTTCTTTTCTTTTAATCGGCATATCGCGTAAACATAATATATTTTATCGATGTTGACGAAGACTAGAATGCAACGGTGCCGAACTCGTGTACAAGGTGTGGCCGCAGAACTTTGCACCGAAAACACGAAGTTAATTTTGAAGATGAGATAATACAACACGACGCATTATAATTATACGACTAAAGTAGGTAGAAATGTGTTAAAGTAGTCCGCGCGGTCTGACCCGCGAAGCCTCGTTAAAATCTTATAAAGCCGTAGACGTACCTTTAAGGAGTACGCTCTCGAAAGGGGGATTTTTCCGTTTTTAAAAAACGTCTGCTTCGGCCAGTGTTGGGAAAGTTCCTCAAGCCACACAAACCAGTCAAAAGGACCGGGTTTCCTACATTTCCTCGGGAAAGAACGCTATCCACATCCTAAGATTCAGTTTCTCTATAAATGCAACTAATTTCACTGATCGTTCCTTTTTTTTTAACCAACTTATTTAAAAAATTAAACAAAAATTTGCAAAATAATACCTTTTTATTTACAACTTAAAATTAAACAACAATTTGACAAATTAATTAATATAATATAAAGTTTAAAATGTATAGTACAGATTAAATGTGGTTTTTTTTTGTTATATTTTTTCCTTATTTTCCTGTAGGTGCTTTTGAGTAATAATATAATAATATGAATAATTAAAAAAACATAATTTCTTTTAACGAAATCTTATTAAATAAGATCCAATAAAATTAAATAAATACATTTTACTCATTCGTGTCACAGAAACAGTATTTAAAATGTAAATATATTATCGTTATTTGTTATCAATTCACTTTTAATAGTTAACGATATAGGCTCGGGGTGTGTACGAGTCGCCTCGTCATCAATAGTCAACGTAAAGCATATTATAAAAAACTTTCTCATATTTTATAATGAATAGAAAACTAAGGTGAAATATATTTGTATTTTTAAAGTAACTGTTATTTTTGCTCGCGTTCTTAAAAAAAAAAAAAAAAATCGTTTTTAATATTCTCGCTCCTTAATAATTTTCAAAGGAAGCAGTTCTGAGCTACGTTCTTAAAAAAAATTAACTCGTCCCAGAAATCCGTTCCTTTCGGAACGATTTCCTTTTCGACACCGACTTCGACGTGAAACTCTATAAACCCATCGGCATGACGAACGATGATAATATTATTATTGTTATTATAGCTTGGATAGTACAGCGGTTCTTTGCCCGCGTCGAGTAAAACGCGCCGCGTTCGAGCCAGTCGATAAATCACTCGACTAGCTCGGATATTTATTGCTCGTGAAATTGGCGTCGGGCGGTGGCGGCGATTATGTTATCGCAATAGTCTCCGTGACGGACGCGCGACTACTTTAATATAATATATTATATTATTTTTATTATTATTATCGGCCGTCGGGGGATTTCTGTCGGAAATTCGTCGAGTTTTTTCGCCCGACTTTAGGCTGACCGCGTGGGCTATTCCCCGGTCTTTAGAAGCGACAGCGAAATTGCTCGCGTATAATCGCCAGTAAAAATTAAGACCCATACCAAAAAGCCTAAAAGCTAACCAACAAACTTCTATTGGAAACCCGAAGCTTCCTACCAAAACCTCCTTCATTGTTTTCATTTACACGTTTGTTCATAAAAAAACGTAATATGTTTGTGAAACAGAATTTCGTTCCAAGAAAATTAATCTCATAGTCATATTATGCCGATAAAAAATATACATTTATTGCGACACATGGTCCGTAATGTTGAAAAAAAAAATTGTAATTTTAATATTATGTTTTCTAGTTTTAATTAGTTCAACGACGGAAGAACAAACTCAAAGGCGCCAAAACAGGTAGCGAAGGGTGTCGGCGATCGCTGCCCCGTTTTTTTTATCGCGGGGTTGCGAAATCATATCGTCACATAAAATCACATTTTTCGCTACCTCACGAAATTATTGTGATTTTGCACCGGAAACAGATATCGGTAATTAGTAGGTATATCTTATTGTAATCAATAGTTTGTTATGAATACATAATTATTATGTAACGATAGTAATAGTGATAATAACACAAATACGTGTGTTTACGTGAAAGTTTACGTCGTTCCGATACTGCGTGGGAAACCGCTCGCGCCACCCGACCAACGGCAGCCGAGCTGCGCGCGCCTTCCGACCGTTACCAGTCGACGTGCGGAGGGTACGCTGATGCAGACGATCAGTCTAGTGTCGACAGCGGTTCGGAACGTTCGGTTCTCGGTGCGGTTTTTATTTTTCTCCGTCACATTCAATACACGTAATAATGTTGTTAATTATCTCCTCTCGTCCGACGACCGATCAAACTTTTAATAGTGACTTTTAATTTCAATTGTTTTTATCGAGTGAATTTTGCATATTATCCGTTCGGTTCTCGGTGTTCACAGTGCGGTTTTCATTTTTCTCCGTCACATATTTAATACACGTAATAATGTTGTTAATTATCTCCTCTCGTCCGGCGACCGATCAAACTTTTAATAGTGACTTTTAATTTCAATTGTTTTTATCGAGTGAATTTTGCACGTCCGTTACTATACTCACTCTTTTTCACAAGCCAATACGAACACCCGACAGCAGCCCACCGACAGGCCGTAAGTAGTACCGATTATATTTATTTACAGTCTATAGATAGATAGGTAGCGCCTTTTTTTCGCGAGGTAGAAAAATCATATTTTCGCTACCCTAAAAAAAAAAATCCGTGATTTTTGCACCAGAAACGTATGATTATTTGTAGGAAGCTGATTATAAAATGATATGAGATAATATGACCTCTCTTTTTCTATTTTTTTTTTTTATCGCCGTCGTAATAATTCGTTAACATCCACCGTCAAACTCGTTTTAATTTTCAAAAATATCTGTTGATCGATTAAATCAAATCTAAAATACCTATGGATTTTTATCGTTTTATTAATTTTTTTCAATTTCGTTACGTTATTTATCTATAACTAGTATTACCTAATTACCAATTAAAACAAGTTATATGAGGTATTTTACGGTTTTAACACAAGTACACTGTTAATCTCTCGTTTGATTGAAAACTTGTTAACGATTCGTTATTATTTCTGGAGGTTTTTTCTTCTCTCTAACGATTTGCTACCTCAGCAGTTTTTTCCAAACGGCACTCTAACTTATCACTGAAATTTATTATAAAATATGGTTCAGAACACTGTTTAATTCTATAAATAAACCTAACAAAATACTATAAATTATCAATTTCCCTAATATACATATTGTATTGTAACTTGTAAAAGTACACCACGGGTACCGCCCAAAAACAATGACTTATCGAGTAATATTAATTGTCTATAACGATCGTTTTCGTGATAAATGTAAAGTAGCCATTATTATGTGTCTGGTCGTCAGTTGGGATTTGTTTGGGCTGATGTTTACACGGCCTTTGTGTAACGTATGGTTATCTACACGAGCGCCCGCGGCCCGGAATCTATCTGTAATTAGATTTAATTAAATAAATCATTTAAATAACCCCCGACGTACGTTTATCACACGTCCTCTTATCGTTTTACTTTTTATTTTTCAAAATTTTATTCATTTTTTTTCGCCGTTTGCTCAAATCAATCGATAATAAAGTTCTTATAATCGTATTTTGTATTTAGTGACTAACGTCTTTCGAGCGTCCCCCCGGACTTTGGAGATAAAACGTTTTTAATTAAATTAAACTTACACGTTTTACAATAATAATAATTACGATTGGTCACGCGACTGTTAGGAAATCGTTCAAAAAGTCTATTGAAATAATATTGTAAAAGCTCTTGACGCGCTCATCAGACACCGAGATCGACACTGGTGCGAGAGGATTTATGTGCTCGCGACTAGTTGTTTTTGGAAAAAATTAAACGCGTCGCGCACAACGTGCACTACGGGCACTAAAAAACAAAAACTCTCCGTGTTTATCGCCGTCACGCCGTCGTTCGAAATCTAACGATATACCGACCGACTAGAGGATTTTTTTCCCCTTTTTGTTTTAACCAACTATACCCCGGCGTACTTAACGCGTTTACGAATAACGTCATGTAGTCGCATTGTTATGAGATTCTCCGAAGCGTATTCACGAATTATTCTGTTCGGTGCGTTTTATAGTTATGTAATATATTATAACATACTGTAATATGTTTTCATGTGTGAGACAGCGCGAGACAATGGCTGGCGTGTACAACGCGTTTGCGGAAAGAGTTGTTTACGCGCGCTGGTTCGCGACGCTCGCGCGAAAAATAAAACAATTCGCGCATTTTTCTCCTCGTCAAACGGCGCGTTTGATGACGATTTAGCGAACAGTCGTTACATTATTATTTGAATCCTATTGTGCGCGAATGTTACCCGGCGAGCTCTCTTCTTCGCGTATTCTCTATCGCGCGTCGCGTTCGTCCTCTTTGTCTCTCGTTCTCTCTCTCTCTCTCTGTACCTCTCGTGAATCGGGGTAACGCGAACGCTCGAATTCGGCTGCGGGGGATTTAAAATCGAACGAGTTCACGTCTCGCGAATCTATTCCCGAACGAAAATTATATACATCGCAAGTCATAAATACGTACACATTACGGCGTTTTTTTTTTTTTACCATCAGAACAAACTATTGTTTCGCATGAACAACACAAACGTCGGTCTACGAAACGTGCGTGCTCTCGTTGTTACATATTAATCGGCAATTTCTCGGAGAGAATCGATTTTTCGCGATTTATTTACCGATTTGCCAGCCGCGATTAAGGAAAATACCTTGTACCGAGAAAATCCGTCTGTTTTCTCCGTAACAATATCCCGTTGCGACTCGTGTAGTCCGGACGAAAGTTTACCGTCGAAAACAAATCGACAAAGAAAAACATCCTTGGAAAACCATCGTGCACGCATTACAAGTAATAATTTACAACGCAATCAAGCATACGCGCGTGCGTTTGTAGTAGCATTAACGTATCGCCGGGAACGTGCGATTACAGATGAAAAAAATCTACTTCCAAAGGGGTTTCGCTAGTTTTTCGATGTTGCTTCATTTTCCAAAACCGATTGATGGTCGTCGTTGTTCACAGTGTACTGTTATTTTACGAAAGGTGAGGTTTTTTTTATCCAACAGGGCTGTTACAAAACTAAATATATTATTATATTATGAATTCGGTTCTCGTAATAAAATCTATACAAACGGCCGATATTCTTTCTTTCAGCAATTATAAATTAATAATATCATTTGTCATTCGTCATCCGTCCGCGCACGTCTCGGTTGTGTTTCGAATCTTTAAAAGACTTCACCAATCGTTTTATACGTACATATAAAATATATCCAATTATATTTAATGGAATTCTACGCGAGTTATAAAAACTCACATTGTCCGCGGGCCATGTCTTTCCATCGCAATCACAACTTTATTACCCAATAAACAATATCTGTTTATTATTAACTCGTTTAAAAGGAGAAAATGATTATTCATTCAAAAGGGTACAGGCCCGCCGGGACGCTGAAAACTTCCCCCGGCGGGTTCTATTCCCCACGGCGGCGGTGGCGGCGGTAGGTTTTTTTCGGTCGTTCTCCTAATATTTTTCCGAGGAAAACGGGAACATCGTATTTATTCCGCCGCAAATCCCGCGCACGCTAGGGTATAATTATGTTTTCGAGCGGCGGATATTTCTATTAATATCCAAACGAACGGACGTTTTTCATTTATTTTTTTTTTTCTGTTTTTTTCTTTAATATCGCGACCGTGTTTATTCGACTACGGCTCGAATAATTTGCATATTTCAAACGCGCGAAATCCTCACCGAAATCCGGGGAAATACAAAATATCTCAACCGGTGTCGGCCGGCGTTGTGTAGGTACGCGTTTCGAGACTTACAATCGTTCGATCAAAACCTATTCGATTATGATGCGTACTGCGATATTATTTCGCGACATCTAAAAAAAATCGAAATTTCCGATTCGCGCGTCGCGACGCGTCGGAAACCGTTCTCTTGAAACATAAAAATGCGCTTTTACGTCGTCGGTTTCGATAATCGACCCTTCGACGCCACCCACACTGGCCGGGGGTATGTAAACGTAATAGATATATTACACGCGTTGTCCTATGATTTTCGTCTTGTTTACTCTACTCGGCTAGCTGCGGCGAAACCATTAGCCGGGGTCGAGGTAATCTAATATCATCCTAATTCCACGCGCCGACGCGTGTCGTCCTGCAGGTCCTATAGGCAAAGAATAGACATTTGCCGACTTTTTTTCAACCATGACCCACAAATTTGCTCTTGGTCGAATAGGCGACGCGTTTATCTAAGTTTTGCTGTTTGCATACTTCAAATTAACCGCAAATCTCATGATTACGAATCGGTGTAGGCCTATCGTCCTCAACGATAGTATAAGTATTGTTTATTTAAGCCCTATACGACTGAAAAATATCTGTACTGTGTGAGTTCTGTAATAAAAATAAAATACGTACCAGTTAATAAAAATGTCTGCAGACGTCGAAATATGGTTTGGCTGTTGTTTTTTTCCCGAATCGGATGCTTCAAACGAATACAATGTTCGAGAATTTGCCGAGATTTTTTTCGTTTTTTTTTTTCGTCGTGCGTTTTCGTTTTTCTCCGCCGTGCCGCGCGTCAAACACGTTCATACACTTTTTCGGATAGAATTTTTGTCTGACCCGCGAGGGAATTCATTATTTTCCGAGAAAATCGATATCGTTTTGATTAGGTATCAATATTTCAATTACGCCGCGGACGTGTATTTTTTTTCCGCCCGCGCATTCTGCGGACAACACACACGCGCGCGCGCCCGCACGCCGCGATAACATTTCAATTAACTGCGTTCGAATATAATATTTTATGACCCGTGGAAATTCTCCATCGTCTGCGCATACCTTTTTTCGTTAATTAAATGGCATTTGTGTACACACGACGCGTAATGTAGGCATATGATAATATCGATTCGCGGCCCGTTTTTGTAATAATTATTTTCATTCGATCGTTTTGCGCCGCGGCGGCCGTTGGTTTTCCGAAAGTCCGCGTCGTCGGTGACAATGTTCGGCCTTTTTTCCCGTTCGTATCACACTCTCCGGACCGTCATTATATCGCGGGCGTGTGATGAGATCATTATCGTTTCGAATTTTTCGATTCCTCCTCGACGTTCGGGAAAACATTTATTGTTTGTTGTCTCCCTCGTTTTGTCAAAACGTTTTGTTACTTTGTGTGTGCTGCAGGCGGTACTCGCTGTGTATGACGGCGAACGCTGCGAACGCTGCGATCCGCTTCGGACGCAATTATATCGGAGTATACGTGCGTGAAAAATATTTAAAACAATTGTACACACACACACACAGTGGCGCGAGCAGAACGGTGTTTTACAGTATTTCTGCGTTCGAACTACGGCAGAATAGTGCGTGTCGGGCACACGGCCACCGAGCTCCGACGGATAAAATCAAACGAATATAATAATATTTTAATTTTGCGTCACGACCTAGGTAACGGACCGAGAGGTACACAAGTGCAATAGATATTTTATACCAATCGACATTCGCGTCTACTCGGATACAAGTGGGGCTCCTTTCATTGAGATTTCTCCCGAAATAGAAAAATATCAGCGACACAAAAGAAATGTCGAGTCGATGGGAACGACATCGAGAACCGATTAGTAATTTAAATTCTTTTTTTTCTGCTCTTTGTATACGATTTCTGATGAAAAATCCAACGTCTTATTGTCGTTGTAATTTCTTAATAGTCATTAAAAATAATTTAACTAATGTGGTCCGACAATATTTATAATCTTAATGATTACAAAAAAGTCGTATACATTTTGTCTTCGATTACTGTTTTTATTTTCATTGCGCAACAGTACCATATTATTAAATATTTTCGGCCCAGTAGAGTTGAACACTACAGAGTGTGACGTACGCCGTTTAATCGAACGAAACTTTCGCCCGTCCTTGCAATACGCTCGGCGTACTACATTTAATAATAATAAACGCACATATTATAAACATGTACTTGTTTTTAATTATTTGTTTTGTTTTGTTCGTGTCGCGTGTTTATAAGAATTCGAGGCTCGAGGGGGAAAAAAAAACAAACTTTAAACCAGATGAGTTCCAGACGTCCCGGTGTGAAACCCTCGGGTGAATCGCGAAAGGGCTCCATTTTTCGTGTTCAATCGTACCTCGCACAAAGACGTACGTCCCTCGACGTGACAAGAGCGCACGGTAGACATTTGTATTCCAGACAACCTGAACAAACCCATTTCAAAAAAAAAAAACGATAACCATGTCCGTTGATACATGCCCGCAGGCGATTGATACGAAGTCCGACAGCAAAAAAAAAAACAGTATTATTTTCAGGTAACGATTTTTTTCCTAATTTACAAGTAGGATTTTCCCCCTAATTTACAGCGATTTTACGCGCCCGCCGCGTTAGTTTGGAATAATTATAAAATTTCAATAAAAAACATTGCCTTTCGCGTAAACATATTATTATTATTATATGTACAGTCGGCTTTCAGAGCGTTCTTTTATGAATTGATATAGTAACAATATAATAAATGCGCGCGATGTGATATTATAATTGATGCGTTTCACGCGGGACGTAATATTTTTATTATTTTCGGAGAGCGGTTCTCTCTCGCTCGGAGGTCCGCTGCGAACGATACGTTTTTTCCCTTTTTTTTTCTCTCTCTCAGTCTCTCTCTCGCGAACAAAGTCGGTAATTCACGCGGCGTTATTAAAAACGCGCGACGACGAGTATTTATAATAATAATGCTATTGAAAATGAAATAGCTAACAATATTTAATGTTTTCATATTATTAAAATCGCTGGTACTTCGGGAGAGCAACGGGACCGATTTTACTTAAATTTTATTAAAACGTAAAGTTTTCGCGTCGCGAGGTATACATAATACCTAATAATAATAATAATTTTCAACATAAATTCTAATGGTATTAACTCGGCCGTCTGCGCGACTATAATATAAAATCCCCAGAAAACGTCTCGGCCAATATCGTAAAAACGTTTTCTCTCTCTCTCTCTCTCTACAGGACACGCCTGTAATAACACTATCTGTGCGCTATATTTATTGCGTCGCGCTACGATATTCGTCCGCCGTGGTTTCACGTGACTTATTTATAGTCGGTAGACAATATATTATTAGCAGTGACGTTATTCCTAGGTTTCGGTGAGGCCCAGGCCGAAATTCGGAACGAGGTCCCGAATGCTTGTTTTGAAACGGTAGAGGAGAGAATGTATTGAAAGTAACGATGGAACTCCAACGGATTTCGAATTATCGGACATTTATTCGCTATTTTCTCAGAAAACCCCAAGTCCTACGTCGTGTAATGTACGAATTAGCACAAAAATATGTAGTTCTAGAGAGCTCGGACGGAAAAAGAAAAAAACGCACCCGAACACGGAGAAACGCTAATTTTCCTCTTGTTTCCTTCCATTATTCGGCACGTCGTCGGGCCGTCTAACGAACGGCGAACAAGAATACCGACGGATAAATCAGTTGGACTGTGTGCGACCGCAGTCGTTCCCGAACGGATGTCACCGTTGAAAAGAAAAGAAAAACATATTATATACATTCGGTACGCCGCGCGCCGCCGCCGCCGTTCGACCGTCGACAAAGCACGACTCTGCGTACGCTATACGTTATTCACCCTTTCTCCTCGTCCGCGCTCGCAGCCCGAATCCATTGTGCGCGCGTTGAAATATTACTTTTGTCCGTCGTAGCCGTACGCGGCGGATCTATATTAAAATAATGCAAATGACCATAAATATCCCGCGTTTTCCGGAAAAACAGAACGGCTAGAACGCAACAACGATATTATGATAATATACATCAGCCGTATCGATTATCATAGCGTCGGAGATCGCGTCTTTCGAAACGGAATATTATGACGGGCGCGCGCGCGCGCGCGCTCTCGGAAACGACGTCGTTACCGTTTCGCATATTTTTCATAAGCCGTTCTAGACTGCACGCGAATTTATTTCGTATAAATCGACCAACAGAGACGTGTAAAACACACCGAACGAAGAAAAAATAATCATATAATTATTGTATATATTGTAACGACGACGACGGAGAGTAACGAGATCCGGGACGGGTGAAGGATGAAAAAGTGGAAAATAAAATCGATCCGAAACGACGGAGGAAAAAAAACAAACGTTTCGTCTCTCGAACCGTCTGTAGTAGGTTTACGAGACGAGTGGGTGTTCTGAAAGCAATGTTTTAAACCGCTCGGGGAAAAAAATAAATATATTTCACGTTTAAATCCACACCCTTATC
This sequence comes from Drepanosiphum platanoidis, assembly GCA_948098885.1. Classification (NCBI taxonomy): domain Eukaryota; kingdom Metazoa; phylum Arthropoda; class Insecta; order Hemiptera; family Aphididae; genus Drepanosiphum; species Drepanosiphum platanoidis. The sequence goes on along the minus strand of OX402529.1, from coordinate 7,955,804 downwards.
ATAATAATTTGCGTTGGAAAAACCTGGGGCCCGGGAGTAATTTATTCTTCTATGCGGCGCAAACAAGGCAGCCTCCACCAGGCTCATTTCGTGGGTCGAACCGTCTATCACGAATGTCCCAATTGTCTATAAAACTAGGCCGACGGACCACGTGTTTCACTGGAAAACGCATAATGCAATGTGATTTACGCTTCGATGTGCGATGTCGACACGGTACGATCATTACATAACGCGCCTTCGACTCCCGACGACTCGTAACTTTTCTCGACAAACTGTCCGATTTATGTTACACTTTATTATACTTCTTGTAACTTTTAAACGATCAAATTTTCGATAACACAAAACACGAAAATCTGCTGACTTTTTGTAACTCTTTCGTCACATTTATTTTTTCGTTTTTAGAACAATGGTAGGTATATTGGTTTTAAAATTTATAGGACCGTTTCGCACCAGTATCTGAAATCGTCCGTCATCTATAACTGATCCGAGTTCTTTTTTCCCTTAGGGCATTTGCAGTTTGAAATCCACAAATGGCGACCAGTGAAACGAAGCGAGCCGATTTTCAGCGTACAATTCATCACTTATATTTATACTTAGCACAAGTGTAAAACGCGCAATGTTTTCGAGAACTCGGCTAAACGAATCGTTCCGACTTTTGGGTAATATATTTACTCGTGTTTTACTCATTGTTTATTTCGCAATACACGCGCACGGGTAGGATTTACAGTTGGAAAAGGACCGTATGGTTTCGTACGTCGAGTATAGAATTAGCGGAGAAGTATCGGAAGAGAGCGCGGAAGGTTTTTACGAATTATTCCACCGACTGGAATATCGTGGCGGGCTGAAGTTATATCGTATTACGCCGACACACAACTGGGATTGATCGGGCGAAAATAACGTACAGTAATCTCTAGTCCGTCGGAGCGGGGATCGCGCGAACACCCCCGACAACAATGCGCCGCCGGCGAGACGCGCGAATACGATTCGCAAAATCGCACAAATAGAAAAATCAATTATCCCCGACCGCTTAGGGCTCCGGGCTCGGAACTCCGCGGGAACGATCGTTATATAGAGATCTCAACTCGCGCACGTTTCTGAAACTGTATTTTTACGTGTGTTGTTGTTTTCGAGTGTCGCGAACCCCCGCGGGGTTGGGGGCCCTCGTCTCGTGTCGTCATTGGACTCGGGTGGTTTTCAGATGTTACGGCGTTTTCACCTGCGCGTGCCGGCCCAGAGGGAAGGAGCGACGTCCGTGCAGACAGGATCGAATCGCTTTTGTTTCTCGTCTTTTTCGCGAGTACGAACGCATCGAGTGTTATGCATAGGTAGTTTGATGACGATTTCACGACCGAACGATTTCAGTCCGACGAGTGCGCGCGTGATTCCCCGTTGTCTATAGGATTCCAGTCCGCGGTTTTCTATTTCCGTACCAGGCTGTTGTCGCCTAATTACGAATTCCAGAGTGAAAACAATATGACCAAAATTATAAATCAATGTCAAAACAATAATCCACTAAGAGCTGTTAAAAAAAAACCGAATGACAATTATTTATATTAATCCTAAACGTTGTTTCACCGAAAACGTCGTTCTTTGTCTATTTTTCCATCGAAAAATATTACTCAGGACAGGTATATTATGTCCTTTAATTAGAAAACAAATGAACGCATCGACACTTTTCGGACCGATATAAGTTACTGGACGGGAAGGTTGAAAACAGAAGGTTCCTCTGATATTCTTTACCCAACCTGCGATATTACTACGTCGTCGTCGGCTTATGTGTTATCAAATATTTCGTCTGCGTCTTATCGTACACGTTCGGTTAAAAAATTGACGATTTACAAAATTGCGTGCGATATAAAATCGAACGAAAATTCAATACAACGATCTTATGCGAGTAAATAGTTCTTTGTAAACTATAAATTATTATTATCACATCGACTTACGTCGAATTTCTTGCCATAATTATTTACCTTCTCGTACACTCGTATTATTTGATTATATTTTAGTGGTATTCGCGCGTTCGCTTTTTAATAAATTTAATATTATATATACAAATCCGCTTTATATACCTTGAACACGCGATGCCTTTTCTTTTTTCTTTTTTTATCCAAAACCTTGACGTGTTTGACTCTGGTTTCAAAGATTAAATTTAAATTTTCAGTTCGTTTATCCAGTGTCGACTAATGCCGATGAACATTGTGAATATCTTATTGTGAACGAGTTGTATTTCGTTTGTTTTTTCTACTCGCCTACATCATTGAAAAGGCGAAATTTCCCGTTGTTCGGAAATACAAAAACAAAACATCGCGTCACATATATACTATTTATATTTGACTTTTACTATATTATTTACGAGTATACTGCACAGCCAGCGGCATATTCTGATATTCCGGGCAATTTTTCAGGAGGCAAAGAGGCGTCTGAGAATTTCGGAATGTTTTAAAATCAAACACCGAACTATATCCAAGTACAATAAATTATTAAACTCGAAGAAAAACACCGGCTTGAAAATATCAAAAAAAAAAACACCGATTCAACACACGACCATACGTTTTAACATTTGAAACCCATACTGCAGGTATAGTTGGTACATAATATATTAGGTTTACTGATCGTGAGTAACCACAATAATAATAATAACACGTTTTAGATGAATAGAGTCTGTGTTTGTCGTGGACGCGAAAAAAGAAAAAATCACGCCGCCGTGTACTAACGTCGTCTTTTGTTTTCGCGCCGTTCGTTTCACCGTCACACCGCACGAACATACCGAAACGCGTTCGACAAAACTCTCTCCGAAACGCACTATAAATATAATATTATTAGGGCGGCCGTCGCTCGTTTCTATACGACGCATTGTTGTACCTTAAACAGCCGTTTAACAGGCGGCGTCTCTACCGCGCGCGTATTATCTACAGAGTCGCCGAATTCTCCGATTGCCCGCTAAACGTCGTCGTGTGGGCGCGCAATAAATTCAAACGTCGGTTCGGCGCAAACTATACGAGCCAAGTTTGCAGCAATAATTATTACGATATTCACACGCTCCGTAATAATAGCTACAATAATAATAATAATAGTTATTATTATTATTATTACTATAGTACCGGCGACAAAGGTAGTAAAGGCGATACGGCAATTTCCCTTAATAAATCAAACAGGTCATGGGCGTGGCGGCCGAGTTGAACTTTTAAGCTCCGATAAAATGTCTCTCTACCCGCTCTTCGCGCGGCCCCGTCCGCCCCGCCCGCGTGCCGGAGCCGCGGTCTTGTTAGGACCCCTCGTTTTTGAATGAATACATAATTACAAGGTTTCCCCCGTGCAAATAAATGGTCTAATTAATTGTCGCTTATCTCTGGGCGCCGCCCGCCGGGCAGAATTGTTAATTTAACTCGATGCCGTTGTAATTATTCGTCGTGCCTACCACGGGCCGGATCGACGAACGCTGAGGCACAGTGCATTAACGCCGACGGTTTTATTCAATATTATAATTATAATAATAATAACAATAATTATTATCGTTGTTGTTGTACTGTCGTGCCGACTGAAAACGCGACGTCGCCCTCGCAGAGGTGCGAAGGAGACTCGTCGCCGCGTCCCCGTCGTCGTGACGACACTCGAGGTCTGTGGAAAAAAAAAAAAATTCAAAAAGACGATAAAACTATTCGTTTGCTGTGCGCGCGTCGTATTGTGATCGCGCGATCGGTCGTTGTAATATTTTACGATTTCCCGTGCACTCTTCGCGTTACGATTTTTTCGATCGAGTACTTCGAACGTGCAATCGTTCCTAAACCGCCTTACGATTTGCGCCGCTAGTTTCGCGATATTGTTTTTAATCCGCTCGAGATATACGTATCGTTCGGAGTGGTTAAAGCCGTTGTGTGTGCAGTCGAAAACGACAAAACCGTCGGGAAATAATGACGCGTCTTATCGCGAACCGAACACCTCGAAACGTTATATTATAGTATTATACCATGGCACGTCGACGTCGTTTCGCGCTTTGTGTGTCGGCCAAAGATATATACCGCGGCGGAGGTTATTAACGCGGATATTGTGGGGGTATATGTGTGAGTATTTAGTCGCAGATGGAATAAAAAAAAAAAAAAAAACTATAATAATATAGTAACATGTGCGCGCGCGAGGGTGACAGGAGAAAGAGAATAAGCTGCTTTGGTTCTTTTTGTGACGGGAGCGGGGGAGAGATCCCGTCACGTTTTTGTTGTCATAAAAGTCTAGAAACTTAGAAACGAGCCAAGTGACATTTTATCCTTCTCGTCGTTGCCGTTAACCTCAAAAACAAACGAGAAAGAGTAGCGAACGACTGCGGCACGGCGAGCGAGCGAGAGAGAGAGAGAGAGAGGGAGAAAAGCGGAAAAGAGAAACCGGAGTTCCATTATCGTGGCACGAGGCGATACCATCTGGGGACTTCATTACTTTCAGCCCTAGGGGCTTAGCCGGTCCTGGGTGGTTACCCTCGGTCCATTTGTACTAAACAACTCCGGGAACAATCGTCAGTCCCGGGTTTCATAACCTGCGAGTGTCTTATTTTTTTTTTTTTTTCCCTTCTTTCTTTCTTCGTTTTTATTTATTTTATTTTATTTCGTCCCGTCGCGCCGGTCCCCCGGACCTTTTAGGTGTTTTTATGGCGTACGTGCAATCGGTCGGACGCACGTACCCGCGTTAACACTGACTGCGACCGGACACGAACGCAGCGACGAATCCGGAGACGGGGGGCGATGGGGATCAAGGACCCCCCCCCCCTCGGACATCGATTTTGGCTCATTTATGTTTGTTTGAAAACTACACTTTACGTGCACGGAGCTCGCGTTTTTTTTTTCTTCGTATTAAAAACGATAACTAAAATTTACTTATCGTAATCGTTTTTCCTTACGCGACCACCGTTCCTCGTTCACGAAATCATAACACACGTCTTACTTTACGGCGGCGATTTACTATTTAATACGATTAACGATGATGTACACCAGCGGTCCTTAACCTTTTGTAGGACACCGATGAAAGATTTTTACAAATCGCGGACCCCCTACCAATTTTTCGTCGAATTTTATAATTTTATACGAAAAAAATAAATAATAATCCAAAAATATTGTAGCAATGCACTCATGTCACGTATTGACTTATGTTAGGTGTTAAGGCTGCCGCGGACCACCGACAAGAGTATTGCGGACCCCCAGGGGGCCGCGAACCACAGGTTAAGAACCGCTGATATACACGATAAACCGTTCGACGAGAAAAAACAATTTAAAAACAACGTCCACTACATTTTAGACTTGGATAATATTGTAGTGATTTATTGGAATTTAGTCATCGGGGTGGTCTAGATATAGAAATATATCATACGATAGGATAAAGAGTCTGAACGTGTAACATATTCTGCCGGACGGCGGTTCTTTAGCCCACAAGTTGTAAATACGTTTCCGGTTCCGACGGACGATACGAATGCTATAGTTACACGCGAACGGGGAATTTTTTTGAAATTAATTATTAATTTTGTTTTTTTTTTTTTTTTCAAATTTAGTGTACTCTAAAACAATACGCCACGGAAACTACAACTTCTGACTTACGACTATAACGTTTCTAGTGAAACGTGGGTTGTTTTTTTTTTGCTTTTTCACAAAGTGTTCGACAACAGTTATTTTATTACTTGGTATTTTTGTTAGAGAAGCGAATGAAATGGTAACACATAAAGTTCAGCCCTGAACAAACATCGCGATTCAATTTATATAATAATATATTAATATAGATTGTATTTTTTGTGTGTGTGTACGTTCCGGCATAACTCTCGAACGCCCGGAGCCATTTCGACCGGACTCGGCGGCGGTGTCCGCGTGACTTTCTATCTAAAAGTCCCGTGTGCGGAAAACGCCGACCCTCCCCGTACTTCGCGGACGAAGCTCTGCTATTAACGAGTCGAAAAGATGAAATCCATCCAAAACCATCGTCTGTCTTTTCGTTTTTTAAACGATTGGCGAAGTGCTGTCGAACGAACACGAACGTGTTCAACGGCGCGCCGTTTGGATTATGAGAGATGTTGCGTTGATCTTATAAATAAACATTTTTCCTCTCGGCATATATATATATACGATATATGAACGAATTTGAATTACACACATCAATGAGTCGTAGATTAAACACTAGTTGTTTCAAACAGCACGTTTTAACGTTTTTAATTATTTTACAGATACACTTTTACGACGACGTGATACTCGTGTGAAATTACGTGGAAAAAAAGAAATGAAAAAAGCGCACGACGACGAGAGAGAGAGAGAGAGATACGTTCGGATAAAGGAATTAATGTTTCTTGTAAAAATAATAAGAATTTACCAGAGTAAATATAAATTCATTTTATTAAATAAAATTAGATTTTTATCAAAACGTGCGCGTCACGAATTTTAATTACTCGCGCACAAAACGAAAACTTTCGCAGAACAGGGACGCGAAATTTTACGTCCCGCTACTCGTACAAGAGTTATATAAATGTTTAATAATATAATCAATGAATGTGGGCGATCCGCGCGTTTTAATAATATGTATACCGAAACTATCCCGTCGGCGATTCGACTAGGTCAATAATTATCCGGACTACGCTAGTTTTACATACTTTGAATTAGAAATAAGACGTATTTACCTGGGTTGTTTCGGCTATTCGGCAACAGCAGTCGGTGGTTGTCGATTAAAGGGCGTGCGGACGAAACTCAAAGGCAGGGCCGACGTGAATGGCGGTCGTGGAGGGTTGAGACATCAAATTATTAAAGGTAAACACGACTGCAAAGTATGATTTTTACTGTCGATTCGACAAATTTGAAATGAAAACAAAAAAACAAACAGTAAAAACTTTTTTTTTTATAGGGCAAAATGTTAGAAGAATTTTCTATGGATAGAACATATTCGTGACAAGTCACTTTATATCGTTCGTATAAAAATGTTCGTAAGTAAACGTTCACTTAACAAAAAAAAAAAACGAGAATTATAACGTAAGAATTATATTAGAATTAAAATATTTAATTAATACAACAAATGTACTCACTATACGTATCTCCCTTTGCCCATAGTCATTCGTTCGCGTGACCCTGCCCAAAGGTGTTGCGAAGTCGTCATCAGAAAAGCCGTCCACTATCTCTCTAAAAAGCTGGTTTCGTTTATTTTCACAGGATCGCGTATGCAAAACAGACGATATGAAAAGTGAATTACATCAGGTACGATATTTATTAAATTTTTAGATTCTCGGTGAAACGTGAAATCTATCGCTTTGACCATGATATGTATCCAAAATATCGTTTCGCCGCCCGAAAACGAACTTCGCGTTTTGAGTACAAAGTTTGCGGAGCACCCGCCACCCGTATAGGTGAGGTAGCGATCACTCTCTATACGCTGGTTCGGCACCGCCGGAGACGTTAAACTATATAAAACTCGACGCCGCGCCGTTTTGTTTTTTTTCTTCTACTTGTCGACCCAACTCGAGTCGAACCGTTCGTTCGCGGCCACGTCCGAATACTTTTACGGTATTTCACCCTCGCCAGCCAGTCCGTGCGTTTATTTATATAATAAATAAATACGTACCTTACGCCCAGTTGATACATTTATTATTGTTGGACGCAAATCACCTCGATACGTCTCGGCCAACACTGGTGATTTCCGTTGTGTTTTTTTTTTTTTCAAACTTTCGAATCCCTTCCGATCGCCTCGGACGACCGTTGGAAAACAATTATTAACGATTTTACCGACGAAAGACGGACTACTATCGCGGCGATTTAAATAGTTATCGAGACGTGTTATTCTTATTACTAACTAGCTGAATAACCCGGCTTCGCCCGTGTGCAGTATAGCTTTTTATTTTATCAGTTTTTTTCATTTTTACCCTTTTTACCCCTTTGAACCCCGGTAGGGGTCGAATTTCGAAAAATCCTTTCCCATGGGGTCTCCACTATATAAAACGAAACTGCTGACCAAATTTCATACTCAAAGCTCCAGCAGTTCCAGCCAGGCGAATTTTTCTAGTTTCACCTTTTTTACCTCTTTTAACCCCCTTAGGGGTCGAATTTTGGAAAATCCTTCCTTTAGGGGCCTCTGCTATATTAAATGAAACTATTGACAAAATTTAATACCACAATAAGCTCCAGTGACTCAGGATTTTTTCCATTTTTACCCCCTTAGGGTTAATTTTCTTAATAATTCTCTCCGTAAACACCATCCTCGTACTTCAAGGAATATTATAAAAAAAGAATTAGCGAAATCGGTTCAGGGGTTGTTGAGTTATGCGCTTACAACACATTTTGCGATTCATTTTTATATAATATAAGATAACGCTGCGTTTCGTCGAACGCGCAAAGTATATGCTCGCGCATCTCGGCCCAGACGCGGAACGTACGTCGTACTTTTCCGCCAAACGCGTTGTAAACACACGCGTCGCAATAATATACGCCGTATTATCAAACGACGTCAAGTATCGATTTGTGTGCTTCAAGCGTTCGTATTTGTGTTCTGACGACGAACGATCACTCGTAGGCGAGATTTAAAATCAAAGCGCCGCCGCTGTCGGAATACCGAAAAATGTAGTTCCGCGAAGAACGGACAACCGGCCGATCAAGACGTGACGAAAAAAAAAAAACGAAAATCATCGAGCGTCCTGTATTCACGGCGACGCGGAGCTTTCCTTGTTTTTAGGTCACACGCACAAAAACACTACCCCTGCGTCGTCATACCATATAATAAAAGCCGTAGAGACGCGCGTGTGTGTAAAAACCAATGGACGGCGTTTATGATTTGAAAATATATACGTATGGATTACTATTGCATACATGTAGAAAAATAAAAAAGGTTTTTCGGAAAACATGTTGCCGCCGGAATATTGCTTTTGTGCGCGAGGAATTTATTATTGTTTGTCTATGATGAAAAAAAAAAAAAAAAAACCTCCGGCAAAAAAAGTGTGCAAAACGACTTGGCGCGCGGCGGTTCGCGTGAACCTATATAACGTGGCGGCGGCGTTCGTCAAAAGACCGACCGTCGTCGCGGCAACGATAGTCCCGCGCGACCGGATAAATAGATCGTAAAATCGGCCTCCGTGGACGCGATACGAACCCGGGGTTCGGTTTTAGACCGTAAACGCTCGGTGCGTTTCGACTCTCGGAACGCGTCCGTTAAAAACGATTAAAAACAATCCCGACGACCATTATAATATATAAAAGTTCGACGGTTTATCACGTCCGCCGTCGGTTCGGCAGCAGTTCGGATAATAATAAGCTATTTGTAGTTGAAAGCACGCCGGAGTCATAAAAACGTCCGTCCGAGGAGTAAATTAATTGTCATTGTTTACAAGTACGAACGGTGTGTGTGTGTGTGTAAGAGTCGGAGTAATGAAACGACTGCGGGGCGGCGTGACCGATAGTATATTAACCGAAGGCGCGAAATCATTTTAATTTTTTGTAAAAAAATCGCCGAGACGCGTTAATTTCACTCGGAGTCGAATCGACCGTCGCGTTTTGAAAACGAAAATCGAAAACAAAAATATTCCCAGAGAACCGATATTAGAAATCCCACAATACGAGGTGCGTTTTGATTTATTATTATTTGATTTACGTGACAAAACGATGCGAGTCTGTTGGCCGAAAATATCGGTCGTTTCGATACGATAATTTAAAACGCGGTTTAGTTTTTTTTTTTTATGTGAATTTTAAAGTATACTCAAACATAGACTTTTAGAGAATTCGGTGCATGTTTTACCTCCTCTATTCGAACACATAGAATCAATTAAAATTAAAAAATATTCGATTTTTTTTTTTTTCGTTCACTAGAACTGAAAATATTTATCTCGATCGTTTGATGTTTTTTTTTTTTTCAGATGAAATTAAGTGGTGTTCGGTATTGTTCGTGGAAAAAAATAAATATCAATACATTTCTAGTAAGCATAAACAATGTATGCAATATTAATTAGTAAGTATATGAGTGGTAAATTAAAACCGTATAGTAGTTTTTCATGTTGAAAAATAGTCGGAACACACAACGTTATTTATTACCGACAGTCGATATAGTTTTTTTATTTTTCCCATTATACGTATAAATATTTCCGTTTAAAACGAACTCGAGCGCGCGCGTTTCACCGGTGCGTTTTTTAAGTGTAAATATTCCAGCTCCGAGGACGATATTATACTCGTGTTATTAATAACAGTATTATATTGTCGATCTCCCGAACGGCGTTCGTGACGCCGATTTTCGTACGACTAATGCGATGATTTTCTACAAAGACTGCTGGTCGGCACGTTGAAAAAACCCGCGTCTCTCACCGGAAAAAAAAAAAACAAAGTTTCACGAGTGGCTTATAGCGACCACTCAAATCCTCTTATCCACTGTCTCGTCACTAGAAAAAATTCCAGGTGTCCCGTCCGGACGCCTGAAAACGAACTGGTACGGAAACTTTTTTCCTCCTAGAGAAAAAAAAAGCCTTCGCGTCAATGCTTAACGTCGACTTTTTCTGGACACAATCGATTTCTCCCGATCGAATTTACTCTTACAACCGACGCACGAGTAGAAATTAATTTCATCGGTAAGCACGATGTTTGCACTGGCCGTCTCCGTGTCGTCCGTGTCGGCGTCTCACGCCGCAACGTTTTACCGACAGGTCGTACACGATAATTCTCGGAAAGCCGATCCCCTCGATATTAACAATATGTTGCCGCGCGTTTATGTATACACAATGTATATGAGTGGACGTTTACCATGTGGTTCGTAAAGAAAACCACGATTACCCGTCGGACGGTTTTCGTATATGATTTTTGATCTATTTGAACGTCTTGAATGTCTAGGAGTTCACGTTTGATTAAATAAAGCACAGAATATTCTGTATTTACGATAACATTTTTAATTAAAATACGCGCGGTAAATTCGACGTAATCGTTCGTTTGATAAAAATAATCAGTAAACATTTCCCGAGCGATAGAAAGCATCGCGCGTAAAATTTTATTGGATTCGCCTAGCGAAATAGTAATATTCTATACGGTTTTTATATTTACTCATTCAATAATTAACACAAATTTATAGTATCGTACGTTATACATTTTAATTCCATCGAAGGCCAACTAAAATAATAATTCGATAAATAAAACACGATTTCCATAGTTACGGTTGATGAAAATTACATAATACTGTTTATAACAATCATACAGAGGTGTACACGTCATAATACTATTCAATCGATCGCAAATACATAATATTATTCAATTTTTAATTATTTAAATATAATACGACTGTTTAATATTCTCGAGTATAATTGATTAAATAATTTTATCCTGCTTTTTGTTTTATAATCTCTTCTTTTTTTTTTTGTGTTTTTACTTTTCTCATAAACGTACGATAATTACGTATTACTATTGTAAATACAATTAATAGTTTTTGAAAGAGATTTTCATTGTTATAACATTGTGATAATGTTTTGATGATCATTCCGAATGTTTTATTCTTCTGGGGTTTTCTTTTTCCCCCGAACACAGCACCGCACAATGATACCATACACAATATCGTTTTTACATATTATATACGTATATATGTCACGTCGTGTGTTCTCTGAACCGACGATGTGAGCGTACGCGTCTCGCACACAATCGTTTTCCGGTCGGCCGAAAATATTGCATCGGAGTGAATCGCGCGTGTGCGTGTGTGCGCGTCTCGGATGCCGCGGCGACGGGAAGAAAAGGATCCGACCAAGAGGAGGACCAAGAAAGGAAAAGTGGGTTGGTAGGTAGAGGAGACGAGACGGGCGACCGGGGAAAAAAAAAAAAAACTTTCCACACACGCTCGAACGGCGTTCAATGTGCCGTGAAATGTCCTGACGGTTATTTTATTTTTTTTTTTTTCACCCCCGAACGACGACGACGACGACGACGGTGAGGAATTTTCGTCCTCTGCCGTATACGCGTACTATACGTAGTATACCTGTATGCCTTTCCGCCGGTCGCGTTTTTCGGTCGCCGCGGCAAATACGCGTATGTCCTTCGGGATAATATATTCCGTTGCGGGTGACGTCGACGACAATACGTCACCGGACGCGCCAAAAATAGACCTTCGACCCCCATAAACACCTCCGGCGGCAGCCGCCGAGGGACCCAGACCGACCGAATATCGTCAAATATTACGCGGGGGAGGGGGGGGGGAGGAGGATGTAGTGTTCAAAAGCTCTCGGTTCTACCGGATCGACGACGGTACTGGTGTACGCCCGGGCTCCGTGTGGTGAGCGTACGATTACGGATTTTCGAGTCCCGGGAGATGGGTTTTTCAGAGGCCTCCCAGATATGAAAATAAAAATAAAAATGGTAAGGTACGCGCGAATATTAAACCGACGTACCAGAAAAACGGTGTGGAAAAAGGCAGCGGGATCGGTTTCTATATTCTACGGATGATTTACAGCGTTATAAACGATTCCGTTAAAGAATAACGACGAAAAACCTGCAATTGTAATAATTTATTATTATCGTTTAACAGAAATTCGTCGAAACGCCCGAGTTTGTCAAAATGTAATTTTCCAACGCTCACAAACAATGGTCCGTGACTTTCCGGTACGTTGCTTTTTAGTCTTTTGTTCGCCAGAACGAGCGGACTTATCTAGAAACTTGTGTTACATAATATGTTTGTTTTTATATTGCATATTACATATTGTTATATTTCGTTCGAATATTTGTTTAATAATTTTGTTTGGTCCAAAGTGTATTTCATGTAAAAACAGACACGATCTCGCAGCGTCAAAGAGCCTATTTTGTCCAAATTATTATTGAAAGTCTATTGTTTTTCAATTTCACACTACAGTTTTCGAATAAAAAGTGAAACGAGAAGAATTCGCTAAAAGCTATAATATTCAGTGTTCAAAATATTTCAAATTTGTTCTTCGGCAACACTATAATATACGCTGTACGTTATTGTTGAGACCAGTCTGAAAACACACGAATCACGTTGAAAGGTTATCGATTATCATAATATAATGTTTGAACATTACACGAAACTCGAAAAGTATTTAAACGTCAGAATAAAAACGAACCTAATCGAATTTGATATTTAAATATAGGCGTAAAACGATCGGTTTGATGGCTATTTTGAATCTAACGGCAACGCAAACAAATAATCCGTAGTCCAGGAAAGGCGAATGTACGTTTCGCCAAACAGACGAACCCCGTCGCGTAGCACGTATTTTAACAATAATTGAAATCGGAGAATCGTTTCCAGTCCGACTCGCAACAATATTCTGAAATTCCGCTGTCGGGATCGATTAAAACAATTAATACAACCTATAGAAAACAAACGCATAAACACACAATTGCCGGCCGAGAACTCAAAGATCGTTTCGCTCAAAGTTTCAAAACTGGTTTCGGACGTTTTTCGATCTTTTCTATTCCACTGCGATATAAACCCGCAGTGCTATTTTTTCCCCCGGAAGAGTCGGAAGTTGATCGTTTGATCGAAAAATCGGTGTTCGCGTATAAAATATGTGCTCGGTCGAACACACCGCGGCACCGCCGATTGTCGGCGGTTCGAAATCAAACGATTCTCCACAAACGTTTCCAAATACGTCGAAATAACTCTGTATATTCGGGCGTAGTTCTCCGGGGTAGTATTTACGATCCCGCTATTATTGTACGTTCGTCGCGATGTGTTTTCATACGAACGTCCCGCCGATATAACGCGTGACATTGTTTACTCCGTCGGTTATCGGGTGAAAGCGTTTTATAGCGGCCGGCGCGCGACGTCGCCTCAGACCGCGCCGGATAGTAATAATATAGCCGTTTATTTACAGAACGCGCGGTTAGGCCGCGGCGGCGCGCCTTCGGTTGTGTGTCGTAGACGCATTCTTCAAATGCCTTTCGCGCTGCGTTCCACGTAACACCGACTATTGATCTCGAAGGAAATCATGACAGAATGGCGCGTTAACGATTCAAAAAAAAAAGAAAACTTTCGATTCGGAGTATTCGATTACGATCTGCTGTCCGCTTACGTTTGGCAATTTTTACGTTTTACATTCAGAGCGAAACGAGGAATGTTGGACCAAGATGTACGCGTGTGTGGCTGCGCATACGGTTTGACCAAAAACCTTTGTCCGATCATCGATTTCAGTACGAGTCTCTGGTAGAAAATGTCGTGTAAAAGTCGTTTTTTTTTATAAATTTCCCCAACGGAGAAATTATATATTTTCAAAATAATTGCGAAAAACCAATCGAATAATTATAAGAAAAAATAAAAATACACAGCATACCGGAAATGGAATTTTTTTTCGTCAGAATTAAGAAAACGAGAACCGCGAGGACTTGAAATCATCTTATATTACCATCATTGTATAGAAATGGTGGTACAATCTTCAAAAGATTTTGATTTTTTCTTTCGTAAAATTTCTCGATTCTATACTGACGATTCGAAACGGTTTTATTTCCTTTGAATTCGCGCCATCGACGTACCGCATCTATACTTACGGTATATATCCACTTTATTTGCGCTTTTACAACAGCGGCGTTTGGTATCGTGTTACAATATTGTCTTGAATTACCTTGTCCTGTGTATTTCAGTATGCATAAGCCGCAGGTACGTAAAGAATTCAAGTGTCGAAAAATACTCTATTCAAAACACTGGCCGTTGAGTTCAATATACAAGTATATAAAATAATACGTTGGTTTTCAAGATATTATAATTATATTAGAGCAATTAGAGCCCAAGTGTGTTAGGATGCTGAAATTATGCAATTCTCGCTGTTCTCAGAGCTCTCATGGCTTCCGGATACCTCTTCCTCAATTATTTTAAATTCAATAACTATTTTTTGAAGTCCAACGTAAAAAACGACATATTTTTTACTATATACATAATATGTGTTTTTTACGACATAAAATTTTATTTAGTTACAATTCTTCTATTAAAATATTTATTTAATCTTTAGCCATTTTAACATCGCGCGACTGAAGCGTCTCGTGGTCTCCAAAAATTAAACGTATCGATTTTTTAGCGACCGATAACAACAATAACCACAAACGGTTTAATTTTCCGACAATAATTTAAATTCGAAAGAAAAAAAAACCCATACAGGAAAATATAAAGAAATCGCTTTTTTACATTTATTTCGGGTGTTTCGAACACTGCTGAATTATACGTGCGTATCGTCGTTATAATTCGATCGCGATCGAAGCGCTAAGATACACGTGAAGTTTCACACGGAAAGTTGTACGGCGCAAACTTTTTTACGCGCTTACGACGGGATGCATATGTAAAACCCGGCGGCGGCTCGCCACAAAGTGTCCGAAACGCTATTGAAGAAGGAACGGTTCGTGTTTTTTTCCCGCCCGACGTAATTCGATCGGGTTTTTTGTTTTGCGCTAACTACGGAATTCAATTAAACGCGAGTTTCGTTAAAAAGTTCGATTTTCCGCCGATACGCGTCCGCCGACGATCGCTTTGCGCGAATATAATTTTATCAACGCCAAACAACTCTCGCGAAACCCGAGTGTTTTTCTACGCGCGTTTTACTGCAACCGACCGCCGATAAACACGCCACCGCCGCCGCCGCCGTTAGTTCGACACCTCTCCGCGGCGTTCTCGTGTTTTTATATCATATCGTGCTCCGGGCGCTTAAACTCCGACCGACCGACGAGTTTTTAACGTTTTAGACGCGCGAACGAACGCGAAACGACGGCACATCGTCCAATACGATCGTGTTTATTACCGTCTCTCCGCGAACAACTCGGTTTGTGTGATTCACGATTTCAAAAGCTTTAATTGTTTCTCTCGTCTCTTACGTCTTCGTCTATCGATATCCAATCGATAGTCGCGGTGGAATCTTTAGACGTCGTGTACGCGTATTATTACGACAGTAATAATTATCGCACTGCGATTTTGTTTTCGTGTCATCTTAAGACTAAATCGATTTTTTTCGCTTGTTGCCATAACCGAATATAATATATAAATACGTACGCGACCGAGCAGATAATTTATGTGAAAATCGAGGCGTGAAATCAGGATTCGGGGAGAGGGCGAACCCGGCGACTTCGGTGTGTGGCGAAAAATGTCGGCGCTAGATGTTCTCGACACGTAGACACACAATTGGCTTGGAAAAAGTCCACGGCGGCGCCACCGATATTCGTCGAGACTCGTCGTCACACGCAGAGGACGAACGCGGAACAATATTATTATTCTGGCTATAAACAAAGTCGATGCCAACGGACTTTTCGATTGTTCCGCGTTCGACAATGGAAAGTCAAAGAAACGCAATACCGTCCGATCCGTTACGGTTTGACACGGATCCGAATGCGGTATTATTATCGCACACTATAAAAAAAAAAAAAAAACGTTTGCCGGAATGGGGCGCATAAAAAATGTACGACCGAAAATATTTACGACTCTTATAATACCGTACAGGTAAACACGACGGCGATGTGAAATTATATTTTTAAGAAAACAAGGACGAAATTAAATAAATAAATAAATAAATAAATAAAAACGCGGAAAAGTTCAACGACGAACGAGGATCGGCCGTAATGGCCTTCGGGTTTACTTTCCAAACGGTTCTCAGGCGATATATATATATATATATATATAATATACCAGGTAATAATAATCCACTTTTGGCACCGCCGACCGAAGAAGACGCGTTTCCTGGTGCGTGTGTGTGTGTGTTTTTTTTTTTCCCGAAAGTTTTATCGTCACTATATTATTGTATTATTATAGTACGAGGGTTATTATTTTTGGACGATAAATTTCGAGGGATATTATTTTTAAAACGGCGGCGAAACACTTTATTGATTCGGATAAATTCGCAGTAATCAGGGAATATTAAACTTTGTTTTTTTTTTTCATATTATGAAAATACAAATAAAACCGTTTGTATCTTATTATTATTATTGTTTTTTTTTTTTTTTTTTTATCAAAGACGAAGTGGAATAAATATTTTTAATTTCTCTCCCTTGAAATTATTACAAAGTTTTCAGTTGAAATATGTATATATACATTTATGGAACTGCACGAATTCCAATTGTATTTTTAATAGGTACGATTTAGTTTTTGTCGGAAAGTTATATTATAAATAATTCATGACGTAATCCGAGTTCGGGATAAAATTGAAACCGACAATACGATTCGTACTAGTCTTCCGCGCGTACAATTTGATTAAACAACCGAGAGCGGCGGGGGCGGCGGGGGGGGGGGGAGAAACTGTCTCATTTAACGGAGAGGAAAAAAAATAAACGCGCTACCATAACGATTTTCGATTTGCCCGATATCGATTTCAATCTGGCGCGCGTCGCATGTGTACGGAATGCGACTGCATATATTATTATTATTATTATTTGTGTACCGTTCGCGTCGGAAATATCTTTGAAATTACGCGATTCGATTTATTGATAAACGAGCTCGTTTATCGAAATGTCTGAGGTACAAATGGTAGTCGTGCGCGCGATGATGATTATTCATACCGGTCAAACGCGATCGCGGTATAGTACGAAACGGTAAACACCCCGTTGTGTGACTCGCGCGAGAAATATTATAATAGTGAAAAATATACTCGTGAATTGGTGAAAATAATCTCGTAATTATTATGAATAACGTAAATTAATTAAACGACTCGAGTATTCAGTATAGACGTTTTATAATTAAATCAAATGGCTGCAATATGTTATGAAACTATGAAAACTCATTGGTTTACACGTTTCAACAATTACATCTACGAATATACGTGACAAAAAAGCCATTCTAATTTCACGCCACTTTTAATGATAATCGCTTGTAGTTTTCTTTTTTCGTTGACGATTTGTTGGTAAATTAAAGCGAGTGAGTGTTCTTAGTGTGCATTTATATTTACAATATTTATATTTACATGATAAACTCTACTGCCACGAATCTTTACGGACGTATTTATTTTATTTCGACGCGTCGCGACGTCGAAAAACACAATCGTAATGTTTTTTTATGATCCGACGAATTATCCGGCTGGGAAAATCGCGAAAACACCGCCGTCGTCTTTGTAAAACTTACAGTTATCGTGACGTTCGATTTTTGGCCGCTTAACCATAGAAATCTGCATCGGAACGAGATAAATGTACCTCCGGACGTGGCGAAATCCTGCAGGACGACGCGGCTTTTCAAGGGTTCGCGCGAATGCACGCTGTATACACCGTACGCGCGACACTGCTCCCTCGTTAGTATTTCACTCGGAACATACTGTATTGTAATATGATTTCAAAAAAAACTATTCACCGACGACGTCACGAGCACATTGTCGGGAACCCGGGGCTAATTTACCGTGTGACAATTTATTACTGTTGCATTCAGAAGAAAGAAAAAAGATTCAAAACTCTCGACGCTCTATAATGATATACAGTACACGACCCCAGAAACGGACGAGCTGATTTCGTTAAAAACGACAGCCGCAGCTGTATACCGACGCGCGTGTCTTTCCGGGTCACCTAGTCGTTTCTTTTTTCACGAAAAACTCCGTACGAATTTCAAATAAACTCTGTCGGTCAGACATTTTATTGTTGATCGGTCCGGCGTTTTGTCGGTCCCATGATTTCAAGTCTCGAAAATCGAACGGAGGTCGGTGTAATAATTCCATTACGATATTATCGATCTTGCAGTCGTCGTGTTTGAAAATCGTATCGTGAAATACAAAATCAAGTTGTATACATTTTGATTTCCTGGACTAATTTTTCCAAATTTTATAAAAAAAATCACTCTTGACGTTCTCGCGTGAAATTTTCAAATCGCGAAACACGAATTTAACCGTTTTTTTGAAACGAAAAATTTCGTTGAGTTTAAACTTTTTTTTTTTTTTCAGATATTTCGTCGATATCGCGAAAACTACTTTTGAGCAAATCCAAGAAAGACTTTTCCGAAATACTTTCCGCGTCCAATTCCGATTTAATGTGATGCGAAAATACGATGCTTTTGGTGTGTAGTTTTATAAAACCTAAAAGTTTGACCACCAGAAACGGAAAAGTTCGTTTTTAAATCAAAACGATTCGATCAAAATGTAAAACGTCTTATCCAAAATACCATCTGCATTCCCGTACTCGGCGGTTTTCGGCGTTGCAATTTAATATTTTTAATTCAAAACTTCGGAATCGTTTCGCCGTTATGTACAGTCCAGTTTGTACGCGTTCGGCAATCCAGACGATACTACGGGACAGTTGAAATTTATCGATGAAATCGAGTATTCACAATACAACGACCCTCGTCGCGAGTTGACCACCCGTTGTGACAGTTGATTTCGAAAACCAAAAATTACATCACCAGAAACCCTGTAAATATTCCATTTCGTCGTTTGATATCGGTCGCTTATATCTGATTACTTCCGCGAAACCAATTTCACGTTTCTCCATCAATAACGGTACTCATACTTAATTAAACAATCACATTGAAATTAACAGTTCGAATATTTTGGACAGCCCGATGACGATATCATATCAATTTTATATGAAAAAAAATTAATTTTTTTATCTACATCTCAAGTATAGACGTAAAAACGCGTCAAATATTTGGATAAATATGAAAACATTATGTATAAGCGAATCGAGTTTTAAATTGGTAAATATTTCCGATTTAACGAATTTCGGTATAGTTTTGAATCGATTGATTTTATTCCGAAATATTACATCGATACTTATTTTTCGACTTTTCGATTTCTATGCGCGATCGACTATCCGAATGACACCAAAAGTGATATCGAAACACCGCGGATAATATCCGAATGTCGTATATTGCAACGATTAACTCGATGGTTTAAACACTTGAAATGTTTTACTCCGACACGATCGGGTCGAAAATATTCATTAGCTCGTATTGCATTTGAACGTGGAAAAAACAATGTGTATTGTGTTTCATTTTAGTCGGAGGAGCGATATTTCTTATACCTAACTGTTTCGAGGGCGAAAAAAAAAAAAAGAAAAAGAAAGGACGAAAGAAAAAAAAGAAACTCCCGTACGAAATAATAAATGATTTCAAACAAAACATTTCATTTTGTTTCATTCCAATTGAAATAATGTTTATGAAGTTTTAAAAGCGTTGAACAAAATAATTACACTTACTGTTTGTACAGGAGAGAGAGAGAGAGAGAGAGAGAGAGAGAGAGAGAGCAAAAAAGAAACACTTGATTTTTGGAGCACTTGGACGCGAAAGAGACATTTATGGTTCAGTGAACAGAAAAAAAGAACTTTTTTCCAACTGAAACTCCGCGATAGCGGCGAGCATATAATATAGATTACAAAAAAATATAAATGAAAATTTCATTTTTTTTTTTTCGTTCCTCCCGTTTTCCTTCCGTCCCGTTAAGACGCGACACGACGACGGGGGGACGGGAGGCGTCGTGTGTAGTATTATAAAATAATAGAAAATACGTTCGACGAAAAAAAAAAACGTTCGGCGCGACGACACGCGACATCGGAGATGGCTCCGGTTCGTTTACATTTTGCTCGCGACTAGATGTCGCCCAGAAAATAGTAAACATACGAAACGTCGGGCCGCCGCTGGATTTTTGTTTGCTTTTAATTCCACGCGTATACGCGCGTTTAGTCTGCGCGACGGCGGCCGATTTGAATAATTCTTTCTGCAAGACGAAATTCGCAAAAAGATTTATGCAAAATGGACGCGGACCGCCGGCGACGGGCTCGACGGCGCTCTTTTTTTCTCCTCTTTTCTCGGTTCCGTGACGTTTCAATTTTACCGAACGACGACGGAGTGTATAATAATAATAATATATGAATATAAAATATCCGATGCCAGCGGAAAGACAAACACGATTTATTTACCATTCGAAACACTACTTATCTACGAAATTGTAATCATATCCGACGATCGGGCGGTGTTTGGAAACGACACTCGAGCTTTCCGACTTAACCGAAGTTCAGAGCACCCTGAAAAACAAAACGAAACACACCCCCTGCAACAAGATGTTCTGTATGAAATCCGTTCGGGTTGACGATGACACTTCTGTCTATACACGATTCCACGAAAATAGACGTTCTAATTATTATATTTTCGAAATGCGTTTACCGCAGTGCGTCGTTTCAACAAATACGACGCGATTGATATTGTTTTTATTGTTTTTTTTAAGTCGAAAACGATTTTTCAACTTCCATAAAAGAAAATCAATCGTTTTTTTAAAGCTTATTAAAAACGACAAATTCGAATTTTATAATCAAATAAATAACCGCTGGGAATTTCATTGTATTGTTAAAAGCGATTCAAGAGAATTAATGTTCTGATAATTGTTTGCCCGAGTGAGAATAACTCTCGATTTAGGTGCTCGAGAAAACGAATTATGCATCGTTTGTGTCAAGTCCGTACCGAATCATTCGTTTCACACACTCGTTTCGATGCGACGTAAAATCTACAATTTTCGTACATGCACTTATGTGTGAGTACGAAATCACAATCAAAGCTGTCCGCGACGATGTTGTACTTGAGTAACGCAACGACCAACGATCGAGTTTCGCTGACCCCGAGGAATTAAAAAAATGTTAACGTTTGAAACGGCACTTAATATATTAAGCGACTTCTCAGTGGTAAGTGATTGAAAAATAGAGAGTATTAGTAGATGGTAAATTTGAAATTTGAAATTCGATCGATTTTAGATTCAAGACCGCGGTTTTCTAAGGATCGAAATCATTCGAAATAATTCGGCCCATTAATGGCGAAAAAACATTGTGGTCGCCGAAAAAAAAACCCTCCACAATATTGTATTTGCGAGCACCAAAAGTGATGGAAATTTTCCCAAAACGCGCACTTCTCTATCGATCCTTGCAAACGGTATTTCGATCCGAAACGGTGTCCTTTCGTGGCGCCTATGAGACGGGACACATGGAATTTCAACGATACAATTATATCGTTTTTCGTAAAACCGTGCGTTTTGGTGTTTTCGTGCGACGGGCCCGGTAATTTATGTCGTCGGTGAATATTATTTTATCATTTTTTTTTTTTGGTTTTTTCTCTCTCTCTCTCTCTTTCTCTCGCACGGCGTTCCCTCACACTCGAGAAGGCGTATTTGTTTTATTTCGTTTTTTTCTTCTTATTCTTCCTTTGTCACTGTCTGTTTCAGTAATACGCTAACCACGTTGAATTTAACGCGCAGGTTATGTCGGGCGTAAAATTAAAGCTTACCACGCGTATAGACGTGCTCGGGAACGCCTTACGTTTTCAATTAACGCGTTTTGGTCTATACGAAAAACTAATTAAAGAGATGATTAATACAAATTTTAATCACAGGGTTAAATTCGTATTTCACAACACCGTAAGGCCGTCGGATACGGGTGGCTGCGGCGGTCGGATATTATAAAATTATGGAAAATCCGTCAACCGAAATGCTGCGACACTAGTTGCCTGCCGCCCGCGCGTCGATTTCAGTTGCCGCGGCGTACTCTCCAGTCCGTTTACCACGACGTTTCTCAACCGGTCGAGTACGCAATTTTGTTTCGCTTCCGTCCGAGATCGAAATCGACAGTTAAAACTGGATGTTTGTATTGATAGAAAACGTCCGATTACATTTTAAACGTCGCGCCAATAATCGGAGATTGGTTCAACTCGAATCAATTGCATTTTTCGATATAAAAAATTGGTTTTTTTTTTTGCTAAATTGAAACCAAAAACTATACGAACAATTTTTATAAATGAATGATTTATTTGGTTAGCATTGAAAGCACAAAATCAAAAACTCGGACGGTTAGGAAAATTTTTCGGCCGCAAAAAGTTTATGCGCTATTTAGTTGGTAAATTCTGAAACGATTACAGTGCGTCGAGTCGAAAAGTCGAAATCGACACTCGAGTAACTTCAACGTATCAACTCGTTCAAAGTCTTGTCGTCTGTAGTTATAAATAATAGGATGACGATTTCAAAGAAAACGATAACATAATTACATAATATTATTATTTAACCAGTTGCGACTAATGTTGAAATTCTTTGTCAATGAAAATTTTATCACGTAATTGTTTTATCCGTTCGATTCGTATATCGTATATTTATATGAGATCCGACGATGAAAAAACAACCTCTCTAGTTTGGGCGGTCTTCTTATAAGAAGATATACCAATATTTCTTGAAAAAGAAAAGTCAAATTTCGCGTTTAAGTATAGGCTATAAGTGGCTATGATTTTAATGCACTAAAAAACCTTAAAAAATGCATTGAAAACGTCAAAAAAATGCAATAAAATGGAAAATAAAAGTGTTTCATAAATGGATTCGTTGTTACATAATTCAAATTATGTACTTACAAAGCTACGTTTCACAATCACCAACAACAACAAAATGCACTTTCCTACAAATCCACAGCCCTAGTTATAAGTATAGGTTTTTTTTTTCGTCGATAATACGATCGTGTACTCTCGTCTCTAATGCACATAAACAATAACTTATCTCGTGACGTAGAAAAATGGATATTTTATTAAAAAAAAATTTTGTTTTTATTCCGTACGAATAGAAAAAAAAACGGATCACCATTGTGTTTTTCTTCGTAAAAATATTGTATTCGCTCTGCGTTACGGGCATACGTTTTTAATCTCGAACTTGTCCGGGTTCCAAACGCACGGCGGCGATGAAATTTCCTTTTGAACGATTACAGTGTTGGCAGAAATGTCAGCTCAAGATTTTTGGCAGCGAGGTATTTCGAGCCGGGCTTCAAACGACGAGGACGTCTACAAATGAAAAGTTGAATTTTGACGAGTGACGCCGACCGACTCCGACGCCGTTGTTTATTATATTTGAAAACTTTACAGCAAAGTATATATATATATATA
The DNA here is from genome assembly GCA_948098885.1 of Drepanosiphum platanoidis. NCBI lineage: Eukaryota > Metazoa > Arthropoda > Insecta > Hemiptera > Aphididae > Drepanosiphum > Drepanosiphum platanoidis. The sequence goes on along the minus strand of OX402529.1, from coordinate 7,932,056 downwards.
GACCGTACAGGACCTCTATAATAAGGGCTAAAAAAAAAAAAAGAAGGAAATAATAATAGTGCTAACAAAACTTTATGAATTTTCAAATAAATAGTATAACTTTTAACGCAGTAAAACCATGTCGCGTAAAATATCACATCAACTATTGTTGTACGTGTACGAGAGGAGTGTACATACTTCGTATCATATAGTATTTTTTATTTTTTTTCTACCTTTTTTCGTACGATTGTTTTTAATTTTTTTATTTTTCAGAAAACATGCTCTCCGATCAAAAACTTCCCGGGAGTTTACCTGTCGGAAATCGGAACTCGTCGGTCCTTTCGAGAGATCATTTGTCGGATTTCCCATCGGTTAAGTCGAATACGTGAAAAACTGACGAAAACCGTCGCGATCAACGGGTTTTTGACAAAATATTTATTTTTTTCCGTCGTAACTTAAAAACTATCGATCGCACGGACTTGAAATTTTCACACCGAATATTAACATATGATCGTTCTCTGGATTCGATATAAACGTCGAAAGGTTTTGACTTTTTCGTGTCGTTTTTAGACATTTTAAGTTATTGAGTTTTCTTAGTTATTTTTTTCTCGTAAATAACGTTGGCTCGTCAAAAACTCTCGAAAACTATATTGAAAATTCCTAATAAGTCGATCGTTTTTCGACGGAAATATTTCGAAAATACAAAGACACCATTTTATTTTTTTATTGAAACGATAAAATGTTTGCTGAAATTTGATAAAAATACGAAAATCTGCAAACTTTTTGTATACGACCCATCTCGCCCGTTTCACTCAGAATCGTTTTTTTTTTTTTTTAAAGATTCAAATTTAAAAAAACCGATTCACCGAAATCAATCGCCCGTCACCTGTATCTCATCCGCGTCTTGTAACTCTCGCTTTTTTTTTTTTATCATTTAACTCCGAAATCGAGAGTGAAATTCGGCAATTTCAATAAAATAAAATTCCGATAAAACCGATGAACTTTAGTTTTCAAAATCGAAAAAGGGTGAAATAATTGAAAATAAAAACCGCGTCTAGAAAATAACTCTCCTGCCGGGGGAAAAAAAATAAAGAAACTGGTGTTTTTTTTTTTTTTTTTCAAGCCTCCGAGATTATTACAAAGTTGTAAAATAATGCAAAAAGTTTTCCTTAAGCCAGGGTCTCCCAAGTGTTACCGTCGAAACAGTGGGTTTTATGTAGTTTTTCAGAAGATTTAAAAAATGACCCGTTTAAAGTACCATTTGTGTCGAATTTCCAATCTATATTGAGTAGATAATATATGAAACTTTTCGAGCCCTCCTCCGGCTCGGAAAAGTGTCGTCGGCGGGCATTGTGCATAAAACTCCGAGTAAAATAAAAAATAAATAAATAAATAACGCACTGGTGAACCGACCAATCGCTCTTATGTATTAAAACTTTAAAACCGAAAGTTACATTTTTTCAATTGAGAAGGAAATCGTGTCGTTCGACATATTATTACTCCGACTCGGATATCAATTCGGTTTACATAATTTATTTTCGTTTAGTGTATATGACGCGGAACCGTTTTAAATGGAAAAAATAAAAATGAAAAAACATAAATCCACGTGTGCATGATAACATTAAATACGATACCAGTTTGAGTGGAAAAGGGAGACGAACACGGTGATTCGATCACGGACATAAAACCGTCTCGATTAACATGGGCTTTTATTTATCTTTAAGAAATTAGTTTTATCAAATCATTACCGTATTTAAGTTTGATCGCTTTTGATTTAATATCTATAATACCTAATGATTTCGACTAGAGGGCTGTGTTTAATTTAATGCACTGAAACTTAAAAAAAATAAAAATATATTTAAAATTAAAAAAACAATCTATAAAATGAAAAAATTCTAGTTTTATTGAAAAAAAAAAACTTTATCGAAATATTCGATTTCCAAAAAAAAAGAAGAAAAGAATTATTATTTTTGTGAGAGTGCAAGTCTTGATCGATGCATCGAACAACAAGTGCTTTTCAATTATAAAATATGTAAATCGGTCGAAAATTGAAAAAGAAAATACGAAAAACGAGAGTGAACAATAATTGTAATACGCGAGAATTGTTGAAAATACACAATAAAAAGTTCAAAATAACTTGGATAAATCAAAAATTGAAACCGTAATTTATTTAAATTGAAATCAATGGGAAAGAGGCCGGTACGTTTTTGATTATTTTCTTCGGGTGTAAAAACCTATCCGATAAAACTCGTATAAATTATACGATAATCATTCAAAGACGTCGTGTACGGTTGAGTTTAGGTTGAATTTTAATATTTATTTCTTTTCATCTTTTTCGAATGCAACAAAACGAATAATAATAACTATATGTCATTGCGGTTTGTGTTTACAAATGCATTTTATCGCATTTCGATCGAATCAAAAGATATGTGTGTGTGTAAAAAAAAAAAATATATATTATATAATAATTAAAAAATCCACTTGTAATTAATAATATAATCATTTATAGAGTCGATGATTAAAAAAAAAAAAAACCGTCCATCATTTAGTTTGAAATGGACGTTCGTATATACTTGTATCTAATAGTGTTTTCTATTAATTTAATCCCATTAGAACTGATCGCCGTTGGGCGAACATTTCCATAATGCCTTTGAATTACGGTTAGTACTCACGCAGCGGGGAACTCGGAATTCCTAAATTATAATAAAGCGTAGATAATTATTTTATAATGTTAATAACCGTACAGCCGGTATGTATATAATTAACGTCGACCCGCCGCCGCCGCCGCCGTAGCTTTTAATGTTTTTAAAACACTTAAAATTATTATGTCACAAATGCACGTAATATCGCAAAGTGCCGATTAATTTCAAAATTAAATAAACGATAATTCTCCTTACATTAAAATTTAACAGCACCGCGCGGGCTTCGGCAGCGCCGGGGAAATATGTTGTGCTCTTGTCGTAATTGATATTGATTGGACGGCCGGAGCGCGGCGCGGAGAGGCGCACGTCACGTTTTTCATTGCGCGGGGATTTAGTCAACGATAATAATCTTCTCTAAGATTCAATTACGACGACGATTGCTACACCGGTCGCGCGTCTGTGGGCAAGTTTAAAAAAAAGTTCATGTTTCGTCAGAAGATTTCTCGGAAACGGTTGCGTTCGATTTCCACGAGACGCTGTGAATACATTTCGAAATTGTAACGTTCGAATCGACCTGGCGAATCGGACATCGCGAAACGTACAGACAATTTAAACATATATTTTAAGAAATAAAAACTAGTCTCGTTCGAATCCATAAAAAGTATCGAGGAAATCGTCGCGACGAGCATCTGCGAAATACGAACGCGTAAGTTTATTTTTTAATGACATGTTATAAGACCGTCGCGCGTCGTCGTGAAAAGGTTTATTTTTAATTTCAAACGACGACGACGTCGCTTCGGATACCGTAAACGTTTTAACCTATTGTTAAAAACTTTATTTCATTCGAAATCGTTTTTCTAAGGCAACGGCGGTGTGGCGTTTGTTTGAAGTTTGAAAATAATGTATCTCATTAGACTCCGATCCGCGGTCCTGATGACGCTTTTATTGTTGTTATTATCGAGACGTGTATTTGGCGTAATTATGTTTTCGTCGGTTCGATCGAATCGTAAAACCCGTCGCGGTCGCATTGAAATAACAACTGACGACAATAAATAATAATAATAATAACAACGTTTTAGAATGAGAAAAGAAAACGAATTGTCGCGATTCCGATCGCTTTTATAATGAAGTTTCGAATAAGTCGACTTTGAAGGGAACGAGCTGACGAACGCGCCATTCGACTTTCACGAGGCCACCCGCCTGTGCACATTATTGTTTCGAATAGGACAATAGATGAGATACGAATAACGACCGTTGTCAATGGCGCTGCGACTAGTGCCGCAGAAACGAACGTCGTTTTACATTCGAAAATAGCCCTCGCAGCCGGTCCCCCGTAGCTGTCAATGTGCACCGCGATAGAGACTTGCGACGTTATAGAATAACATTATACCCATAGTGGCGATACGCGTTGCTCGGCATCGCCGCACAGATCTGCAGCCACTCAAAGGGCCTACAAAGGATTTCCCGAACGATCTCGATGTGGGCAACTCGACGTCCTTTATACGAGCACCGTTTCGCGGCATACAAACGTGACCGCCGCACCACCGAAATATGACGTCTCCTCTCGATTATTACGTTTTCTCTCTGATTATATATTTTGTCGTTGGCCATACGCGAAATCTCGAAGCGTGCACCGTCATTATTGCTATTAAAAATAAAACTTTTGACACGAGTATCAGTTAAATTACTAAATATACAAAATATTTTTATAGTAAATATATTTTATGAAACGTGAAAACTACTAGATTTAAAATTACTGTTCTTTACTATGGAATTTTCGAGGAAGAAAAAACGAATTGATTTTATATTTATTTATCTCGTAAAGTTTTAGCGTCGTATCGTATCATCAATATTTTACTGTTTTGATCAAACGATTATATTATTATACTATTTTCCCGACGACGAAAAATACGACATTTATGCGCCTAATTCTAAAATACTCGAACACGTGTAAAATTTTAACTAAAACATCAAACGTATTTATGCACTTTTAGACCGCTAAAGATAAAACGTATGAAAATATGATGCACGGTAAAACGTGGCATTTTGATACTCCATATCAAACGAATATTTTATCGTTAATTATTTACACGTTCACAAAAACACGAATACGCTATGATAAATTCCTAGGCCTGATTATTATTATTCGGATAAAGTGGGTCTAACGTGAAATAACGTGAAATCGTGATATGCGAGTTATCAAAGGAAAACAGATATATAGCGATTACATTGTGATCCGAGTCTTTGGAAAAAATCACCGGTTACATAAGTCGTTAAAAATAACATATTAGGTACGTTGTGTTGGGAGAGATCGGGCGGAAAACGCGTTTGTAAAAAGTGAAATAATACGTCGCCGTATAGACACGTGTGCTCGCGACGGCGATCGCTGCAGGGTCTATTATCGTGTCGGAAAAAGTGTGCGCAGTTCGAGTGGGTTTTCGTGACGGAAGGCGAGTCCGAATCCGAGTTTGTTTTATCCAAATTATTGTCGTTTGAATTAGAGGAGAAAACGTATGTAAAACGTTTCTGATGTAATCAGTCGGCGACAACGTTTGGGGATGGAAAAATATTGTCTCGGAGAACGGGCCAGAAACGAAAAACGATTAAAAGAAACAAACTCGTAAACACAACAGTTAATATTTAACGAGTTTCGTAGATTAGCGAATCGTCGAACTTCAATTAAAAAGAACAATAACACGACGCTTGTTATTCGCGGAAACGATCAGATAAGTAATATTTCCGACTTTAAACTTTTAATTATTCTTTTGTCTTACGATTACCGTTAGTCGTGTTAGAAAAACAGCTCGGGATTTTAGTATCTTTGACGACAGCTTCGAACTGTGAAAACCGAAACATCTCGCCGTCTCGTCAAAAGTAGACACTCGTCCGCTCGACGAAACATAATATTATATCGTTTGTATCGTTTCGGTCGTATCGGACGAACCGCGACAGAACAATCGGGCGGTTTGATAATAAATCTGCGTAAATTTCGAGTTCGATTTCGGATCGCGAATGAGAAACGCCGCCGTCGGAAACTTTCGGAAGAGATTTACTACCGAGTTAGGTCGGCGCGGTGGCCGACGAAAAACAAAACGAAACTCAAATCAATATTACGTTCTTCGCCTCGGTCGGAATAATATTATTCGAACGGTGCCAGCCGATTTATCGTCAATTTCGACGCGAGAAATCGTAATTATTATTTTTTTCCAACTGCGGTGTCTACTCGACCGTAGTAGCCGACAATATTCCGAGCGACACTGCCGCGACGCGAGGGAAAAACACTTCCGGGCAAAGATTAATCTCGAACGTGTCACCCGTGCAGTGTCGCGCGCCGATCGTTCGACAAACAAAACTTTCGTACCAGACCGATCAAAAGGGACTTTTTTTTCTTTTTTTCAATAATGTCTGAAAAATAAAATGTGCTCTATCGTTTAAAATGACTTTTGCATTCATCACTTCACTCTCTCGTATATTTCATACACACCGTGCCACTCTCACCCCCCGTCCCTTTACTTGGCACCCCCAGAGTACAATATAAAACTCTAGGGTTCTTGTCCTTATTTCTGTTCATATTTCATCTCGAGAAAAGCCAGTGCCGCGTTAGTTGCAATTTCTCTCTCTCTCTCTCTCTCTCTCGATTTGTTCTCCGCGCGTATTATTTTGTAGATACCAATCGCGTAGGCTTGTTTTTTTTCGGGCTGTTGTGCGTTTTTTCCCTCCCCCCCCTCCCCGTTCCTTTTAAGGTCTCCCTAACCGTTCGCTCCAAGTGATTAAAACGATCGGATTTCAATAGCACACTCGAAACGCGTTTCGCGGATTTCTTTGTCGAGTTTGCGTAAAATAAATGTTTCGACGCTCAGTGCGAGCTTGCGTGTTTTGATTAACTCGATGGAATATGCGACCGTATCGTTAAGTTGCAGAATACATTCAAACGAATCGTTCGAGTGAAAAAGAAAAAAAGCATTTAGAAAAAAAAACGAAGAGCGGACGGCCGTTAGTTTATACGTACGTTCGTAGTTGCACCGAGTCCGTAGTAATGATACGTCAACTAAACATTTAAAATACAACATTTTTATTTTTTAATTAAACCTCGTGCGCACACACGCGTATTATATATTGTCTAGTTGACCTGAATTAAATGATTTTTTTTGTTTTTCCAACGAAACTGTTAAACCGTGTTGAAATTGTAATTCAAACGATAAGCTCCGTTTAGCTAAGTTATCGTTTGTGTTTTAATTAAGGACAATAAGAAGAAGAAAAAAAAAAAGAAAAGATAGAGAGGCAGAGACAGAGATAGTGGACCGGAAATTGGTTGAAATTTCCCCTTAAATTTCTTTAAGGGACAGCATTTGACTTCGCAACGAAACCAGTTAGAGATAATTCAACCGCACGTGTAGATTAGTTGAAAATATAAAGTAAAACGTACAGTAGTCAAAATATCTCGTCGGTTCCGAGTCGAGAAAGCGTGCGAAACTCAAAGAGCTGAAAATACAATTTAAACATAGACGAACCACATATTATATTGAAGTTGGAAAGCGAACAATTTTTACCATCGGAAAATGATTCTGCGTAAAAGCGCGCCGAACGTGAATTGAAAGAACGAAAAGTTTGCGGAATACCGTTAAATAGAATTACAGCTGTATCCGCATTTAATTTTTGAAAAAAACACACACACACACACACACACTCGTATATACGTATAGATTTACGCTGCTGATTGTTAACGTATATAATTCAAGCGAACCTTTTCAACGTGCGAGGAACAACAATTCGGTTTCGAAACACACGCGGAAAAAAAAAAAGTCCCACGTAACAGCGACTTATTATTAGATAGGTACATTCAATGTAATATTGATGACGGGCCATTTTTTTTTTTTTTTTTTGTGCGCCCTATAAGTACATTAATAAATTTACCGAATAAGAAAAAGAAGAAATCGCATTACCTTTATCAAATCAACCGCGCGCCATAGAATAAAACCCACACCAGATGTTGTTGTCGTTGTTTGTAAGTACCTATACATACGTATACGGGAGCTTATAAATACATTTTTCGATTGATATTTCGTTCGCTGCAGTTTTTCTTATTTTTTTGTACGTTTTACCCGATCAATGTTTTAGTTTACTTTATTTTTTTTTTTTTATTCTTTTAATCGTTATGTTCACTGTCCGCGCACAATAAGCTACTTATTATGGTAATAATCTGTGTCTAATTTTATGTTTTACATATTTTATTGAATTCCTGAGGATAAAAAAAGGTCGACCGACATACTGGTATTCGATGCGATTTCTTATCGATTTCGTGTGCACTCAAAATATGTTTAGTCGAAAAATCCAAGACAGTCGACGAGTCTGTGTTCTCGCGGTGTGTCGTACGACGAACGTGTGCTAAAACGAGTCGGATAATTAAAATTACTGTCGTGATTTGTCAACGAAGTATTTTCGAAAATTCCAAATCTCTGTGGAAACACGATCTACGGCGAATGTAAACGTGTGTACCAAGTTTTGAAAGAGAGAAAATTATTTTTTCTCTTCTTAAACCGTTCTAAATGGCAAACGCAATAGTCGATTAAGCTCGACGGAAATAATGGAATCGGCGCTGCGGCGCGCGTTTAGAGTACACGAAATGTCAATCCAATAAGCCGAGACATTAACCGATCGGAGTGAGAAAAAAAAACGGATGGAATAGGCGCCGTAATTCAAATCGACGAATGGGGGGATTCGAAAGAAAATACCGCCGCCACGGCGGGTATCGATGACAGTGCGATAAGATCGAAGCGGTCGAAACCCGATCTAATCGTAAACCTAAACGGGCAAAAATGACGAGAGAAAAAAATCGATCGCGAGACGTCGTCGTAAGATGTCACGGGAAAAGAACACGAGAACTTTAGGACATTGTTTGGAGCACGATGGGAAAACGATATTATCCGGTGAAAAAACGTGACGGAAAGACTTTGCCGTCATTAATTCGAACAGAAAAAAAAAAACCGGTTCAACGGTTGTCCGCGGTTTCGTGCACGTTCGACTGATACGTTTGGCGAAGTATGAAAAAAAAAAATTGCGAAATTCTCCGCCGCTGGCGATTCTCCTCTACTCGTTTGGCAGTTTCATGAGAAACGGTGGCATTTCGTACGTTCCAATAAAGACGAGCGATAATGATGGAATATTTTCAAGGTTTCCGATCGACGTTTTTATGACGCGGTAGGTTAACTTTTGACGGAAGGCCATCGTGAATCGTGTTGGTATATTAGATTACAAACTTTTAATTTTTTCTTCTTAATTTCAAATAATAACTAACCGTCGATTTTTATTTATTCATTTTTCTATGTAATTTCAGTTTGGAACACGAACTCTCCGGTCATGTGATTATACTAGTATTTACGTATCACGCGCGCTGTCTCACTGTAAACGTCACACCACAGATTAATTTATTCGAATTATGTTTGTATATTTTTCGTCGTCGTGTTGAAAAAAATGACGTACAAAACCGACATTGATAATATTACGCACTTTGGACCGTCAACTATTAAAGTTAGAATAGTAAAAAAAAAATAGTAAGTTTTTTTTTTTTAACCCCGACCTCTGACATACTGATCTCTGAAAGTAACCCTGGCCGGCTGGCTGTCACATTCGGATTGAAAAATTACAAAACCCACAAACTCAAACGTTTTCTGAAAGTTTTAACGACCGGATAACGAACGGATGAGCAGCGTTTATGCTATCATTACAGTGTAATAATGATGTCGTCGAATTTATAAAACTCGTACGGTTGTATATCAGAGCGCGCGATATACGCGTATGACATCGTTAGTTCCGCGCCACGATCGATTGTTCGCAAATATTATCGTTTGGAACGTGCGAAAAAATTCCACAGATTTTTCGTAAATCCACAGACGTCGTCGGTTCTTTTTCCGATCGATCTATAAGGAGATTTTTTTATTTTTTCATCCATCAGCTCTTGTTAAACTCAAACGTTTCCAGCGACGACGTTTCACGGCGGCGTGCGCGCGAACGTTTATTCGTATACACCGAACCGCCGCGCGGAGTAGTAATACGACTGCTGTCGAGTGTAGAGCGGACATTACTACGCTGCGGCGGCGGGAGTAATCGAGCGAAACGTCTAAGCAAATACACGCCGGCGTCACGTACTCGACTTTCAAACGCGATGTCATAACGTAAATCGCACGCGACGTGTGCGTAGGCGTATATGCGATTATAGTTACGACCGCCGCAGGCCGAATTTCATATCAATCGCAACGTTTTCTTGTTGACACTGTGTAATTATATTAATACAATGTTACTAGGGGGGACATTATTACACACAAAACCAAACTGCTAAAATATGAATGAAAGAAAGAGAGAGAGAGAGAGACAGCGAGAGAGACCCTAAATTATGTACACCTACACGTTTGTGTGTGTGCGTGCGTGTGTTATTGGCCTGCCTGCCGGTGGAAGGGACATTAAAATTAAATTTCCACTTTGGCGAGAGGACTGAACAACGGGAGGGGCGCGAGCGCACGCACGAAACGATATAATATTATTATTATTATTTCGACTTTTTAAAACCAAACGCGAGACGTATAATAACGGTGGTTATAATTATTGTTATTAAACCGTCGTCGTCGTTCCAATTTATTCGAAATATTTGTTGACGCGTTTCGAATACTGGCCGAGATTCTGCGCGCGCCAGTAAATAAACGACTACAATATATAGGTATTATACGTTGGTCGGCGGGAGGGTGCAAACCGCAATAAAAATACGACTGTTAATCCGACGCGAAAATAACCCGTCCGAATGACTCGCGACCGGCGGCGGCGGCGGCGGCGGCGACCGCGCGATGTGTCGCGCATCAAAGTTTATGAACCTCGGATTATGCGAAATATTAACGGCAAAGCCTTTAAGTCTCCGATCCCGGCGCGGCGATGGTAATAACACCGACGACAGCTGCGGCACGCGTGCAGGTATTTACGATTCGCCCGCAACACATTAAACTGCGCCACTCCGATCCACTCGATTCCGCCGATACGGTACCCATTATTACGGCCCGGGGTGATGTTAACATTCGCGAACAACGCCGACGACGTTAGCCCGGATAATATGAAGATCAGCCGACCGTGTTTCGCAGCTAATGCGCAACGGTTTTCATCCGCGAACGCGAAACGCCTACGGCGCGGCGGCGGCGCGTCAATTGTATTTTGCAACAGTCCGGATCGCGGACGACAAAAATTACGTATCGGAAACGAAGTTTTTGCTTTGCACGCCTCCGGCGTCACGGCTCACTAGCGACAACGAAACGTGTCAAACAGAAGACGAATATTAATACGAATAATAATTCCGTTCGACTCGTCGGCGTTTTATACATGCCAATCCGTGTCGACGAAAAACGTCTAAAATATGTTTGACAAATTGAAATCGTTTTTATTATCTCATAACCGATACGTGTGCTCTCGTTTTCCCGTTATTCTCGGCCTATGATGTTAGCGTTTCAATAATATTTATGACGATAACACTTGGATCACGTTATACGTATTATCCGGTCGGCGTAATCCAAGTGTTAACATTACACGAATCGTTTAAACACCTGACTAGAAACCGTGTCCGATAATCGACCGGTCCATATTATTATTACCGGCGCGTATAAATAGCAAATACTTACTCGAGGGTGTGTAATTTCCTACTTGCCCGTCGAATAATTAATTGTGTTTTGGCTCCGGACGTTTAGAAACAACGCGATACCGTATACACGGCGTGTTTTATGTCGGCTTCCGAAAGTCGACGTGCGCGGTAAAGACGACGAGGAAAAGCCGCGTTTTTATCGCAACAATAATAATATTTTGACCGGAGCTGATGGGTGCGGCCAGAGGACCGATTTTCAAAACTCGAATACGCTCGCGGGCCCGAGCGAAAATTATATGAAAATATTTTTAATTTTTCTCTCGCAAAATATACCGACTGCGTAGGAATTAAATACGAAATTAACGCGATGTTGACGTTCGTTTTGCATTATGTTAATTTTTTTTTTTTTCATCAAAACTCGATTGAAATATTTGAAAAATCAACCGCCACTCGACTCCATCCTGGGATAATTGTAGCTGAATATCGTCGGACTTTTGTCGGAAAATTATTTCAATGCGCTCTGAAAACACTATAAACCGAAGCGTCTATAGTCAATAAAAGAAAACAAACTCACGAAAAACGAATCGCGACGATATTCCTCGTCGCATTCAAATCGCAAAACTCGAAATTACTCATTAGAAACACGTTTTTCCTTCACGAGAAGTCGACGCATAAATTAATAACAAAACAATGTCCGACCTATATACTCGTACAATTATATATACCTCGGAAGTCGGAACCCGAAATATTAACAGTCTGTTTTTTATTCTTTGTGTATTTTTTATTGTCTAGGTATAAAAAATACCTGTCGGCTTATCATGTTATCCGGATAATTTCAAAGTTATCTTTGTTAAACACCGCGCATGCGAAGCGCGCGCGTGAGATTACGTACACGCGGGTGCCGTAATCTATATGGATAAACGTTTTCTCGAAAATTTTCGATTCGTACAGCATGATATTGCGTCGCGAAACTTTTCATCGCGTTTTCGAGAGATGTAAACGACACGCGGACGGACGAGCCCCCCCGAAAAAAGCAAGAAGGCCAATTTGAAACCCGGCTCGTGAACCGACGATTGGTTTTTCGATTTATTTCTTTACGATGCGATGCGCCGTATGAAAACGAAATACGCACGCGGTCCGGACAGTATTTGTACATAATACGTCGTGACGATTTAATTTTTAATAGCGAACGTGTCTGCGGAGCACATTTTCAGAATCATTGCGTTAGAACACGATATTTAAACGTCAGATTTGCGAGCGCACGAGTAGGCGGCTATGCGAAATTTTACGCGACGGGTACGCACGAAAAACTCACCGGCGGCGCGGCGTATATATTTCTTTTTTACCCTGCGGCACACCTAATTAAAAACGATAGCGACGAAATGTCAGGGTTTCTCGCAGCGCGTATTAAATCCCGTCGGCGACGGCGCGAGAGACCGGGATTAAAGTCGCATTGTTTTTAAAAATACAATACACGTACGGCGGAGATAAGTTCATATAATATACGTATTTCGTCGTCGTCGTCGTGCAGCTGGCGGCGCATTAAAATTCTGTGCGACGACGATCTTAAATCGGACTTAATTACGCTCGCTCGCGCGTAGAAAAACATCGCGGATCCGCACGAACTAATAGCGCTCGCGATGAATATAATAATAATAATAACGATATGACGAACTCGTACGAGAGCGATGTATTCGCGTGACGATAACGCGTCGGCGCGGCGGCGGCGGCGAACAATTTTTATGAAAACGATTTTCCTTTTGATTCGATCTTGTCTGCGTACAAATAGAAAACGGTCCGGTTTGTCTTTCGGCTGACTGTCCGCGATAACGAACGATCAAATCAAATGACACTTGAGACGAGGACGCTCGAACTAGACACGCCGCGCCGCCCCGCCTGCTGACTGCGTCGTCCTCGTTCGTATAGAATATAGATCGTAGGAAAAAAATCGTTTATATTAAAATATTTCTCTGTAACTAGAAAACGTTTGTCGATATATTATTTTTTCCAGGAATTTTGATTGTGACTACTAAAAAAAAAAAAAATAAAATAAAATAAAAGGAACAAAAAGCGGAGAATTTCGGGTTTTATTATTAATAATAAAAGAAACGATAACTTTTGTCCGCTATATACGTTCTCGCGTACATGTAGAGTGTATGTATCTTTTAATATATCGCTTTAGATGCTGACATTAAATCTTCTGTTATTACACCGAGTTCCTCTGCACGGTTCATAATAAATATTACACGTTATAACGTTGTACGGCGTCGATTTATTATCACGGCGGCGGTCGTATCGATCGCGCGAGTTATTTCGATGTCGTCTGCTGCGATTTCGAACGCGTCTCGTCGTCGCGCGGTCGTTTCGTTTTGCATCCGAACGACGACGACGGTCGCGCGCGAGGACGATATCGCCGGCGCGGCGGTGGCGTCTCGCCGGCGGCGGCGCGTCCTTTTTATTTTCCCGCGATCAGTCGACGTTTGAAAACCAATACCAATATGTTCGCGACACAACCACGAGAGCGTGCGCTAATTATAATAATATCTCAAACGCCAGTCGGCTTACCGTCGCCGCGAACTCGAAATAACGAGACGCCTACCGGTTCACCTCGATACGAGCGAAACGAGACAAACGAAATTACCACTTACTTAATAATATACGCGTGTCCTATTTGTACATTTTTGTTATCCCTATTACTCTCGTACAATATTCCGAGTACGATTTCAATGTATTTTTTATAATACTTTGGGGGCGATCAAAATTATTTGTTTTTTTTTTTTCTCATAGCGACTTGTTAAACAAGAGAAATATACATTCTTCTGAAACGCACGCGTGCAGGATTTAACCGAAACTCAGCCGACGTAATTTTTATAAGTATTATTTATTATCGTTGCGGTTGAATTTTAAACTCGAGTTTAGTACAGTTTAACGACACTCGCGACAAAAGACTATGACAAAACAATCGCGCAACAAAGTGAAAACTATGAAATTTCTCGATCAACCGAACGTTAAGTATCAAGAGAGGCATCACGTTCAATATTTTTCGGAAGCGCCGACTAGAAATCTGTTGTCTTTCGAACGGCTCGACGACAATTATTATATTATTGTCAAGTTTCCGTTCAAATCAATCGAGAACGCGATATATTTTCGCATCGAAATAATTAAACGGAACCCATCGGCACCGATGGCAATTATTTCACAGAGTTTTTTTTCTTTTTTTTTTTGGTCGATATCAATTAATAGATTCGACGAGATGATGAAATAAATATGTATTTGATTTATCGGGAAAGAGGGAAAAAACCGTACGGACGTCTCGACTGGCAAAGATAAACAATTTAAGACTCGCGTAAAAATAATAAAAAAAAAAAAAAACGTCATCGCCATCTTCTTCTATGTTAAAATAACAAAAAAAAAATAATAAAATAAATAAATAAAAGGTCGAATAAAATCGATCGATTATTTCCAAACCGTCGGAAAATAAAATACTCCTCCGCCGCGTGCCCCTCGATATAGTTAATAATACGAATTACGACGTTTCGTTTCTTTGCTCTTTTTATTACGTTATAATTATTTTTCGCTCGCGATAATTTTTCAGGGTATTCATAACTTGATTTCATTACAACGCCCGGGCAATTATATAATATATATAAATATAGTTTTTTTTTTTTTTTCCTTTCCACCAACAACCCTTTTGGTTTTGGTCGGTGCAACGATTAATTCTTGTTCAAACGGTGGCGCGCGGCGGGGACGTAAAAAGAGGCCGGGACCATTTGAAACGGAGAGCGAGCGAGAGAGAGAGAGAGTTTAGGTTATTAATATTAATCATCAAAACGAGGCCGATATAAATACACTTAAAGAGAGAGAGAAAAAAAAAACAGTAAATAAATAAATAAAAATTACGACGAAAGGCGTGAAAGGAAAAAAAAAAATTGTTCGTATTATTTCGGAAGACGAGAAAGCGAGAAGAGTGAGCGAATAGAAACGGAATCGCAACTTTCAGACAGGAAATTTCATACTACTATATCCGACAGCGGGACGTCAAATTTGAAAAGTTACTAGACAAAGGCGTAGTATTAATCTCTTGCCTCCGCCGTACGCGAATAATAATAATAATAAATTGAACATAACCTTTTGTTGGCTTCCGTAAAGTTTTTTTTATTCAAACTATATACGACGTATACTTTTGCAGCCCGCACGCGCGTCGTCCGAAAAGTTCTCAGACACCGCAGACGTTTACAGTCATTTTCGTTGACCACCGCGTGAGTTGGATATTATTTACGTTTTCGAAACAAAGTTTTTGTTGTCAGTCGACTGCCGAGGATAACGACGACGGACGTCGCGACGTCAAAGACACGCGGCATCGTACATAGATGTTTGTGTACACGGAGATTATTCAGATCAAACCGTGCCCGGGGACCGTTGGCGTGGAATTTCGAGCGGCCAAGGGGTGGAAAAAAATTCGCTCGGATCACGTGCGAATAATAAACTCGCAGTGCTCGTGCGATCGTTTTTCCCGGTCGTTACGCTTTTCTGCGGGGAAAAAAAACACATCTATATTAGAATTATTCTAGAGTAGGTGCATTTCGGTAGGTATACGAGTGCAATAACGTCGCGTGCGACGACGTAACGACACGGCGGCGGTCCTTTGAAACATACCGTTTTTTTTTTTTTTTTTTCTTCCTTTTTATTATTTTTATTTACTCTCGCAATGATATCACTTTGTATCGCTTAACCGTACACGAAATCTTGAGGCCGACAACACTACTATTATAATGTCATCTCGCAAACGGTCGAAAGCTGTTGGAAAACTTTGTAAATCGCCCGCCGCGGAAATAATAATAATAATATTATATTATTGTTTTCCGAGTCGCGAAGAAACCGGAAAATCTGTAATTCGAAATTTCTTTTGCAAATCCAAAACACTCGAGTCGGGTTAAAAACTTTGCGATTCGAAAAAGAAATCGAAAGTCGACGCTTTAAACTCCGTCGATAGTTTGACGATAACGTCACGCGGTCGACCCATTGCAATTAATGCCGTCGTCGCCGCCCCAGCTGTAATCGACGAATTTAAATATCGGACAAAAAGAAAAAATCGAAAACTCATTTAAACTTCATTACGACTGTAATTAACCGGTTTCGAACGCTTTCGTGTACTACGAACTACAGTTTGGAAGTTATTGGATGCAATTAAATGCGAAAAATATTTTGCAAAATACATAATAAATGTTATACGCGTTTGACTCGTCGAAAATCACGATCCGAAGTATATAGAATCTGACGGCTCGAAAAATCGCGGAAGACGATAAAACGTCGGCGCGAGTAAAAGAAAAAAAAGCGATTGTATTTCGCGTCGCTCGCGAAAAAATCTTTTTCCGGGCCTCGCGAAACCTTCCGTCTATACCGGAGCCGCGACCCGGTAAAAAGATCGAACCCGGTCGAGCAATCCGCGCTAGTGACGCGGTTTTTTTTTTTTTCACGACTCTCGGAACGGCCGTTTTCAGGCGCGATATTGAAAAATCGGTTTTTAACGGGGTTTTCGATAGATTTAAACGAACGTAGAAAAAACACCGAGTTTGCACATTTTATAGGCGCCCGACGGAACGTTCCAATAGTAGTTTATAACACGGACGACGACGCGCGACGTTGCGTTTGATCACGACGACGAGGTCACGTGAAATAAATAAATAATAAAAAAATAAATACTAAACAACGCCGTATAGCCGACGGTGTTTTATTAATATTGTTAAATAGTTTCGTAGCAGTGTTGTGGAACTTAATTAAATTCGTGAAAACCGTTTCATGTTTAACCGCCTATACCTCTCTATAATATATGTAAACGAGATTAATAATAATCATACTAACGGCGTAAATAGTTTCCCTCTGATAACAAACGATATGATTACGGCGTTGTGCGCGGAACACCGGTGTGTGCATATTATAATATGTATTTAAAACTAAACGTTACCCATTCATCCGCTTTAATTCGCGTTCGTCGTACTACTGTTTTACGTCGAAAATCGAATCCGCTCCCGTCGCGCGTCGTCGTTCGAATAATAGCGAAACGCACGGATTGTACCATACACACACAAACTATACCGCGTATAACATTTCGCAAAACGAACGACGAATTCTAAAAGACCGACACTCGCGAACGTCCGTTTCAAATGCTTTGTATTTTCAAATTAGTAAATCTCGTGTGGATTTTTTTCACCGCGTCGACTTATAGATCAACAACAAACATACCGTGCGCGGGAGTGTAGGTCTTTTTGTGCACGTTTTTCGTCTCGAAACGTTTTTACCCGTGTTCGGCACCGTGATTTTTCGAAAATCAAAACGTATTGTTGACATCGGGTTAGATCTGAAACGACCGTCGGTAATGTTATTATATACGAACGTATTTCTTCGAGATACTACGACGTCGTCGTGACGCACGTTGAATTCGATGGAAATAACAGTAGCTTCGCTTTTCCACTAGGATAACGTTCGTTCCTGTACTCGAGCCGTCGTCGATTCCGCTCGCGAACTACGCTCGGGACACTTAACAAAGTAACGATTGGCCGCCTCGTCCGAGCACTGAATTTGAATGAAAACAAAAACCGATTGATTCAATAGATTCGTCTTATATACGGTCATTGGTATCGGTGAATTATTGGTTTTTTGAAATTTTACACCGATCTGAAACTGTTGCATCGGATTCCGAGTGAAAAAGATAAGCTAATATTTCGGCCGATAGTTTATATTAGCCAAACTTCTTAATTGGATAAGCCGAAGGAACTTACCCAGAAATATCACTGATTTTCTCTCGTTTTCGTGATAAAAAAAAAAAAAATGGGAAAATAGTTGTGATAAAGAGTGGATTCGCATTTTTTTCATAACTTATAATATGCTTTGGTCTAATCAAATCCCCGTGATTATTAAATGTCCAAAACCCGAGAAAAAAGCAAAATTCGAATTTTTTCCGAAAACTTGTATTTTTTCAATTTACCCGTTTCTTTTCTTTTTGCGGCAACTTTTGGTCGTTTATTTTGGGAAAACTGTTGGGAAATTCAAAGAAATCGTCTCCCGAACGTACGTACAAAAAGACACGATTTCCTACCGCAGACTCCCCGGGAAGTTTTTGATTGGACCACGTTTTCTTGTCAAAATCGTGATGACAGACAGAAAAAAAAAAATTAATTTAAAAAAAACACACACGCACACATCATATTATGGTATAATAATATAAAACCAATAGATTGCTCAAAGTTTCACACGAAATCGAAAAAAAAATAAAATGTTTTAATATCAAACGACAAAAGCAGACGCGAGTATACGCTTGAACTCGTCGATACTAATTACAACGATTGCTTATAAAATACATATTGCAAACTCCTGCCCAAACCAATGTGAGAAACTACGCTATAAAATTCGGAGACTAGGACAAAAAATATAAAATATATTATCGACGTTTACGGTGTTAACAAGGGTGTTTTCAAACAAAGGTTTTGGTAGGCAGTCGATTCCTTCGATCATCGTATATATTTTATTAATTTATCAACAAGTCGTGATTAATTGAAACGCGATCGATGTGGTTTCTAAAGAACGTCGATTGATCTCGTTAGTCGACTGCAAATTACTAGGATTTTACTCCTTGTTTGTACGATCTGAAAATCGATTAAAAAGGAGCCAAACGACGACGGCGCGTATCTAAAGCGGAGACACGAGGAACGAAAGAAGAAAACTCGATATTTTTAGACACCCTCGTGTGTCTGACACCAGCCGCAACGACTCGAGTGTATTGTAAATAATCACTACATCGGAATTATACGTTTATCTGAAAAGACGGTTTAGAATTGGACGCGAAGACCGAGGTTTTCATCTGGTAATCGGTCCGAACAACAGCTATAAAAAGGATCACCAGAGAGTGGTTACCTCGGCTATGATTTCACTCGTCGCGATCTCCTCGGAACGCGGCGAAAACGCTTCACGCCCGCGCGACAAAACGTATCTCGTTATAATAATATTATCGACGTGTCCGACCTCGTTTTTTTTTCCGATTTTTTTGTCGGCGACTAATCATCAAAACGCGTCGACGTAATGACGTATCGCCCCGGCGGCGTGTTATTGCTTTTCCGTGTTAACCAACACTTATCGCGTACCTGTGGCTAATATTATTCGGATTTTCCATTAGCATAATAATAATAACGTCAGCGTGATTACGGACCGCGACGAACGACATTCGATATTATCATATTATTTTTTTTTATTGCTAAACGCGTGATATAATAATATCATTCGATTACGCGAACGCTCGCGTACACTTTTGTCGCAATACGTATAGCGACGAGAACAACAGTATGTAATACGATGTCGGATGCGAACGCATCGGATTAATATTATATTAATGCCGTGTTTACGATAATCTATTTACTACAACACGGTCCTCGGACGCGCGCGATATTATTGTTATCGGAGCGAATTCGTTCGTCGCCGATTAGCGTGGACACGACGACGGTTGTTTGCCGTCCTGAGAGATGAAACGGGTGTTTTTCGGGAGATCGCCGAGTAGTCGCGACACGTCGTCTTCGGTGTCGGCTTTTTTTTTTTTTCGCGGAGACGATGATTTTGCTTTCCCCGTACGATTCGATCGGTCTCCGTCGAGATAAATCGGAGAAACCGCACTCGCCTCTACTAGGGTTACCAGATCGTGCCTTTAAAAAAAGAGTACATAATATACAAAACCATACAAGCAATTTGAAAAATCTACATCTCTCATATTTATTATTTATTTAGTTAACAACTTAACATGACATTTTAAATAGATTTTGAACCACTAGTTGATTGAATACTTTTTGAATGTTTAGACGAAGACAAATGTTGTATTAAGTCAGCTTTGCCTTTATTGGCCAATGAAACAATTATACAACAAATTTTACAATAAGCCTCGTGTTCATTTTCTGTTTTTTTAAACATTGGAAATTCTTTAATTAATTTTTCATTATATTTACATTTTCGGCGAGACATTTTTGATAACCACAAATCACAATTCACGAATACCGACACAGTACCAACTACAGACATACAATGTAGAAAAGTTCGTTCTGATTAAATTTATGTTTATGATTATGTTATTACTTTATTAGATTGGACGTGTGACATTTCGATATTTCCAGGGTTAATTTTAAATAGAAAAAAGAGTACATTTTTGCCAATGGAAATAAAGAGAGAGTACAAAAATTTTGAGAGCTCATAAGAGTACATGTACTCTTAGAAGAGTACTAATGGTAACCCTACCCTCTACCCAAGTAATCCGAATCAAAGTAAAACTATAAAAACGTATACTATAATAATATACATGTTATCACATGCATTGCTGAATCACTCGGATTCGCCCGTGCGTCGACAATGTAATTGTTTAATAATTTATACTGTAATTTATAATTTATAATGTAAAAATAAAGCGATCGGCGGCGTTTTCCGTACGCGTACACGTCTATCTTTATATGTGGAAATCGTACGAGGACTACGTCTTAGAAAAATAAACGCGCGTTGTAATATTTTTATTTTAGAAGCATATTTTAAAGGGGTGTGGTTTTTTTTTGTGCTCAGTATAAACCCCGTTCCCTATCGAAAAATATATAAAACTTATAACAATAACGGTAAAATCTTTTTATTTCTGCTTCCGAGTTTCGAATGAAAGCTGATTTATTGGATTTATCAGGTTAAATAAAAACTTTTTTCCAACAAATGTTTTTCTTTCTGGTGGAAAATTATTAATTATTTTCAACATTTGATTTTGATCCCCAATCGTATCACAACAACTTCGACGAATGCGCTCAATCACCTAGGCAACCGTCTACACGACGACGCTTATACGTATACTTACATATTATATACATGTATATTTTATACTCGTTTATATGTATATTTAACACGTCGGTGGACAGTAAAAAATGTTGTGTTTTTCTCTTGGGCGTACCTTGAAATGTAATTTTTCATTACTGCTAAAACAGTAATTTTTTTTTTTGTCACCTCTATAGCTGCAATAGAGGTGCTGCACTGACCTCACACGTCAAATGTTTGATTTGCATAAGTCGAAAAAATTATGAAATCACTATAGCAGTACCTACCTCTATATTCGTTATTAATCGCGATTGCTGCGATGTCCCGCGGTTTGTTTTTTATTTTTCGAATGTTTTTCGTCGGTAAATATACGTAGTAGTCTAACTATTTATAAAGGCGTTTTATAACAATATCAATTATTCAAATTACTGGCTGAAAATAAAAATTACCGTTTAATTTTCATGGTGTTTATTAGGAAGACATTGTAACAAATATTGACGCGCTTATTCTTATAAGAGACTAAATATCGCTGCTATGACGATTTGAGGACGCTCTTTGCTTATTGTTTTTATACGCCCGGAAACGTATTGATTCTTCATGAAGTCAACGGACGAACTCGTGCGGGGTTCCGTTGGGTTCACAAATTATTACGACAAAATAATCGTCAACCAAATGCGCAGAGTCGACGGATAAAGAGAGATATTTTAAATACATATTAAAAGTTATTAAATCATACTGTTTTTATTTAACTCGTCGAGACTAAGCTGAAACTAAAAATCGAGAATGATTATTTAATCGTTTCATTTAATATATATTTAACGAGCGATTGATGCGCGCGTTTTTAATGTCTATAATATTTTGTCCTGTCGACGACGACGGTCAAATTGAAATTTTTTTTTTTATTTCGTTAATTTTAAAAAAAAAAGTACTTTGTTTTTTGATACTCTACGGAAGCATATTGTATACACTCTCTTGTATGCACTATTCCTTTGTCCTGAAATATACAACGAAGTAGATCGTGTTGATTTTCTACGCGTGCAATCACACGGTGTTTTTAGAATAACGTCTACTCCCTCGGTGTCGTTTCTAGGTTTTTTGAGGACCTGGGTGAGATTTGAATCGAGGCCCTTGAGTTCAGATCGTTTCAAAACAACGCAACAGTAGATAATGTATTGAAAGTCGCGACGATACTCCCGCGAAACATCGTTTGTCGAGCTTGTTTTTTGAACGGTTAACTAACATTTTCTAGACAAATTTGCACTCGAGTAATACTACAATACGTGTGTAAACTATCTAATTTATGTGAACATACACATACACTTCTAGAGCTCGGTCGGGTTAGCTTCGGTTGCGAAATGTCCACAAAAAAAATATAAATAAATATAAAAACCCTTAAAAATAACTATACAAATAAGAATCGTTTTTCGAATACTGAAATCGCTTTCAAACCGATCGTAACAATTATTATTATTCACCCGTCATCTGTGTTTCGTCCGAGTTCACGTACACGTTTTTTCGTGTTCATACGAAACGCGAAGGACGTTACTGCGCGTCCTATACTCCACAGGAGTGAGGTTGTGTTTCATATGGCAAAGGAATATCGCGTGACAATTTCTTTTTTTCTTTTTTTCTATTACCGATTGTACATTTTATTTAACGTACACGCTAAATAGAAAACACAGAACAAACAATACGCTGCCAGACACTCGTGTCGCCCGCGCAGCCTGCAGGACTAGGTATATGTGTCATACATATAACATAATAAATATCCGGTCGGACTCGATGTTTTCAGGTTTCGAGTGTCCGGGACAACGGCGTACGAGCGCGAGCGGGGGTAGCATTACAATTATAATATATTTGAAACCTTTCCCGAGCGCCCGTAAATAATGGTGTCAGAACAATTTTACGACTTCAGCTATTTCATTTGAACACGACGCGTACACATGAAGTGTTATTTTGACGGAACGACCTTCCCGTATAATATTATTATAGAAAAAAATGAAAAAAATACTTTCGCAGATTTACGGACGGCGGCGTGTGTGTAACAAATTATCAGACGCGAGAGCCCGGATTTTTCGCAAACTTTCGGGGCGCTTTATTATTCCGGTCTCCGGCAAATGGACGCGATAATATCGTCGCGTTTTATTCACACGTAGTTTGGTTGTTGTTTTTTTTTCCACGTCGAATTTCGCGATCGTTTGACACGGTATATCGTTACGAATACGCCGCGCGGCGATTTCATCGCGAGACGGAAAAAAAAAAATTTCCAAGAAAAACGTATCGCGCGATATTCGAACGGCCGTCGTCCATAAACACACGTCGTTATATTGAATATTATTTCATACTTTATGCATCGACATATTATTTTTCACGGTAAACAAATTTCGTTTTAGTCAGTCGGCTGGAACGAACGGGGGGGGGGGGGAAACATTAATTATCTACCCCTACTGTTTTTGTAAAGCAAAGTTATTACCAGGTTGTCTCTTTTTTTTTTATTTTTTTAATCCTCTGCTATTCAATTACAGACTGTTACAGTTTTTCCGTCAATTAATAATATATCGATTACGTTAAATCCAGTTGAATACGTATGAAAGCTAATTCTCTCTCTCTCTCTCTCTCTCTCTCTCTCTACAACAACGTGAACCAAACGATCGGAAAAATTAATTTTTAAACGTTTAACACATCCCGAAAATATTAAAACGCGAAAACGATAATATTATCGTAATGCGCGTAACGTATCGAACACCGCCGACACCAACGCTTGTCATCGCCGCCGTGTCCAAACAACCGAGCGCTGCATATTGTATGGGCACCGGCCAAACACGCACAAAGCACAAAATAACCTATTTCACGGCCACGCGCACACGATGTATACGACTACGAGTATATAGTTACGCACATAGTATATTATATTGTGCGCGCTGACCAATTTATGAGCGAATCGTATTGATGGCGGAGTATGAATTCGCACGGCACAATAAGCGCTGCTGTCCGACATTACACGGCAAACAAAAAGGTATACATTTAATTAACGCATACCGGAGCGGCCGTTTCGCAATGTTAATTAATTGGACTGCGGTGTACAAAAGCTTCGGATAATGTATATAAGCACGCGTGCGATAGTGTGTGTGTGTGTGTGTGTGCAAATATTCCTGGAAAAATAGTTACATTTAATATGTAGTATTATAATATTTTGCTACATTATAATAATTTCAGCCAGGGGTAGATTTAGAGTGTGCGCTGGGTTGCCGTAGCATGTTATTCGTTTGTTCTTCTTATACGTATACCGTAGCGTTTGTGTCTAATGATTGAAAAAATAATAAATAGTATTAGTAATGTAATAGTTGAATTTAATATACTGCTATTATATTATAATATAAGTATGGATACCTCGAAAAACGAACACGATTTGTTTTTATATGTTATCGATTTTCGAAATCATCGATAAACACATCGAACATGTTTGTATGTATGTACGTAGATAGAATACATACGCCGCCGGTATGCTTTTTTTCTTTACGCGTATATAAAACGATGTTTATTTTAAGTAGTAGATGGGAAAATAAATAATATTTCAAATATTCGATACTGAAAAAATAATTTCGACTTTACTGAGTCCGTAGCGACTCCAATAAAATAATCGCTTCTTCGCCTCGTCTCCGACGATTACAGTGTATTGACTTTGCGTATCATACGAAAAATAATCGTACGTTTTTGAACATTTCGTCGACTTGTACAGTGTTTCGATTTCTATTCGTTTCTGAGACAAAAAATCCGTATTCGTTCAGTTCGCGCGACCAGGTCGAGTAAAATCGAGTTTAATACGCGCGACCTACCGAGACGAGACGTTTTCGCGGTGTCTAAATATGTCTGTTGTTCGCGCGTTGATCTTTGTAATTTGATTCATTTATTATATTATTATAATAACTGGCTGGGTTCAAAATCGATTTTATAACCGTTTACAAAAATATATAAACATTTACCACAAAATAACGAAAACTATTCGTCTTTTTATACAATAAACACGACGGCTAGGCAGAAATGCATGACTATAGTATAATTTCGTATGAAAATAATAATATCGTGACCCGATTGAACGGACTAAATAAAAAACGTTTGGTGTTATTTTTTATTACTGGAAATGGCCTAGAATTTTTCAATACATAATACGATTCTAGGACCAACGAGGATCTAAAAATATACGAACTTCTCGAATAGTATTATACTCTCTCGTTCTCTGTCCATTGTGAACAATTCCAAAGCGCTGCGCACAATCGTCCGAACCCTCGAGTCTCCGACCTCCGCAATACACTACCGCGGCCCAATTAATCCCTTACGCCGTCCTAAGAGAGAACGGTCTGCAGCCGTACTGTAATTATTATTATTACAGTCCGCGGAACCGCCGCCGTAGTATCTTCTTTTTTTTTTTCTCTCCTTTTTTTTTTTTTTTTTTCAAGTGGTGTCGATGGACACTTTCTTTACACTCGCGTAAATCCAGTCTCGTAACAATTATTATCGTTATTCCAAAGGTTCACTTGTTGTTCATCGCATTCGGATTGTAATTTTGTTTTTTTTTTTTTCGAAAAGAAAACGAATAGGTACTAAAAACCTGTACACTGTGTGATTTCGATGTCTCGAGAGAAAACGTAGAAAAAATAAATAAATACGATATACTCTTATTTATAATATCGTTTTCGTATTTTATTTTTTGCGAAATGTCTGATCGCGTTTCCACGACTCCGCAAAGCGTGATTTTACTAATTTCGTCGGACGATATTATTTTTAGCGACGTCAAATTTCGTTCGAGTCGTATGGTCAGAAGGTCTTCCGCTGCAATTGTTGTCACGGGATCAAGGATTCATTTCCTTTGCCCGAGGTTTCAATCGGACCGCGTGACCGATTTCAAGAAAAAAACACATATATATATAAATTCAATATTCGTTTTGTGGGTAAATACGATTTAGATGTAGAAACGAATGTTTTTTTTTATTATTTTTTCAACTTCAAACGGCCAAGAAAACCGACGGGATAACAGTCTCGTGGAATTTAATATGTAATTATGTTTATGTACACAGTACTATAGTAGTACTTTCGACCGAAAATGTTACGACGAAAATATTAAATTTTAACGATAGCTTTCGACAGTGTATATGAACTGAAACTCTACCGAACAGTGAACCGAGCGAGGGATTTGTTCGTTTCGAAAATCTAATGTGAATTTCTTATTTAAAAACTCGCGCCCGCGATGATTTAGAGTACCGTTAATGTCATTATCACGACACGCCGGCCGTCGTAATAATAGCTGTACCTTTATTCGAGCGGGTCGAAATCCACGCGTATGCGACGAGTTTTCGATTACATTAGATTTTCGAAAACGAATTCGAAGCAAACCGAATCCGGTCGCGGTTCCAAATGTCGATGAAAGAAAACTCCGACGCAAAACGGTCGACGATCGCCGATACGAATTATCGAATCTTCGCCGGATAAAGATGACGGTGGCGTGCTGTGGCGGTTTTGTTCGCCCTCTGAAATAACAATATCATCCCGAACGGACAAAAGATTAAATCGCCCGAGCGGCCCTAAACGTATAGTTCTTCGGATTCCCCTCGTGTCGGCGGGCGTATCGGCGTATTATCGTTTTCGTTCTAATAAACGTGCGCGAGCGCCGGAAACGTATTTAAGTTTTCGAGTTCCTTTTCCAGGCGACCGGGGAGCAAATAATGTATTTGACGAGAACGACGTCCCGATGCGCATCCGGTAGAATCCGAACGATTATTTCGCTACGCCGCCGCCGCGATGTGTGAGCGAGGAGCGATTCTCTCGGAACGTCAGCGAAATCGCATTAATACGAAAACCAGCGATACGATACAAACGTATAATACTTACTTAGCGGTATATAAAGCTGTATTTCTAAGGAAAATTGTAAAACCTCGCGAAAAACATTGTACACTCGCGCGGTACTGCGTACAATACACACATATACGTACAATGTATGTAATGACCGTACAGCGGTATATATACACTATGTATATTATATTATGTACATAACTACTCGTTCAAAAATGAATATCCTATTCCGGGAAATTCATATTGTATTTTATTGATATAAATATAAAACTACAATACCTACGGCGCGGGTGTACGCACGCACGCAACGGCGCGTATAGTTTTAAATTCGAACCGTAATGTGTAATACATTTAGTATTTATAGAAAGAAACAAATAAAATACATATTTATTTATTTATTCTTAATAACCGTACGGGGGTTTATTTCAATGTTTATATCGCCACCGCCCGTGTCGAATGGGGGGGGAGGGGGGAAAGAAGAAAAAAACTATTCGTATTTTGTTCTCGAGTCGAATCCCGTACCGTACGAGAGAATGGCCGCGAACTTTAATCGCAATAATATATTTTCGCGCGGTCGCGAAGTAATAATATTATTGCGATATGTGTGTGTATCGAATCGTCGACGGTCGCGTGACAATATGCTATAGTAACCTGCTGCTGATGCGATCGCGTCCTCTGCCAACGGTATTACGAGACGGATTGTACGTACATAATCACATTAATGATTTTCTTTTGCTCGTCACGTGAAAAACAAACGGAGCCGAGTTCAAGTTATTAGGATTAAAAAAAAAAAAAAAACCCTACGCGATTCGTTTCGTTCGAAACCCTAAAACTCGACTTAACGGTACCTACTACGGTAGTTTCGGTTTTTTCGTCGACTTGTAATTTTCAATCGGCGTCTCCGTTAAATCGAAAGTAACGTGATGTCTTTCGACCGTCACGATTATTTGATTTCGAGTTTTCATCACTATTCGTATTCGCTTGATGTAAGATTATGAAATTCGTTCTGAAGAGTCGTTGTCATGTGGTGAAAATAAAAAATATTCCATAACGTCAATTGTTCTCGTTTTGGATCCATTTGGAAAATGGAGCCGAAATTCTTCTTTTGTTTTGTTTTTAAGCGAGTCTCTCGCGATTAAATTAATTTTCGTTGAGAACAGCGACGAGGTGGCTTCGACAAAGGAGGACATACGGGAAACCTACCGCGGTCGACGACGACGGCGCGGCGTCGTTCGTTTGTCGTCAACTTCGGCGAGAGCCAAACGCCGCCGTCCGACATGTCTTACGAATGGGAACCGCGGTGAATATAAAAAAAAACACTACTCGTTGTAATTTATGACTGACGTGCCGAACAAATAGTACACAGTTCTACAGTATAGCATTTCGCAAGTCGGAAATCAAGAATGACGGAGAGACGAAAAAAAAAAAATAAAAAAAATCGAAGAAACCGGTGGAATACGAATGATTTCGTGAATTTATTCCCATTGTGTACTTGCGATATTATGTTATGATAAACGTGCAAAATTCCATTACTACGGTACGAGTGAAAAAAAAAAAAAACAAAACACCGCGAGATATAATCTATTCGATTTGCGTCCGCGAACGGTTTCGCAGCGCTTTGTCGTTGATTCGTTTTCGGAAAATAATGCGCGCCGTTAATGAATACACCGGCGGCGGCGCGGCGGCGCACTCGAATCGTCCGAAAATCTACCGTTTATTCGAATCGCTTGCCATTTTAAACAGTCGATATCTCACAATTCGACATAAATATATAATTGAAAAAAATAAACTAATTACTATACGAGTATATAAACGGTGCGTGTTATAGTCTGTAGCCGTTAATGTAGTTGTATTCGCATAATGTTTTCGAATTTTTTCGTCAAATAATTTTTGACGTCCCGTCTCAGAATAGTGTTCTCTAGAGCTGTTCGTTTCAGACTGTTACGCGTGTTATGCCTGTTGATTTTTTTTTTTTTTTTGTTTCGAACCTTTTTACGCAGGTATAGGAGGAATATCGTGTTTGAAACGTCGAAGCGAGTTCCATCGATTGAACTAGTTTTTGAGTGGGCTTTACGTTTTTTTTTCTCTGCATATCCATCACTTAACTCCATTAAAAAGGTACATTTTTAAATCCAAATTCATATCCGTCGACCATTAAAAGAGTTTTATCTCCTCTTTCACTCGAATTTCACTCGCTCGCAGACATCCGAATAAAATATTTAATCAAAATGGAAATTTCGCGGAATTTCGCACACCTACATGAGTATCTACTTACGCCGCGCCGGGTCGCCGCCGTAGATAACTCACGCACGCGAATCGGTTCAATTAGTAGAATTGGTTTGGCGAAAATTCAATCTGATTTTCTAATCATCATAATAATTAGTCTGACGGAAACCGAAATTTTCACGTGATTTTCAAAATCGGCAAATATCGAAATCCGCGCGTCGACTACAATTGCCATTCGAGTGAAAAAACAGTACTCGTACTCGTATATATTTACGGTGTGAACCCGACCGCCGAAATAATTCCGGAGACGAGTACACGCGTTTGTCTCTCGAAATCTATACGGCTACTGATTTTCGAAACGATAAACATCGTTATTCGTTACCATGACACGCGTCACGGGTACACGGAGACTTTTGAAACGCGTACCTACGTATATCGTATTACACGGGTATCGCGCGACGTAATTGAAAAACACGAAACAAATGTCGACAAGAACGAGTATGAATAATAATAACAATAATACATTTTATTGTGCGCGCTGACAGGCTGTCATATATTTTTTACGAAAACATTTAAAACGAAAACGCCGAAATAGAGTGTACTATATAATATAATATGTCCCCGTAAAATGATTGATTGCTCATTTGCTATTAGGCAGCTGATATTTCCCTCTTGACAATATAATGCCTGTCGGACGGCGGCGTTCAATCGTATATAATATATACGAGTATATACGTATATTATTATCATCTGTCAAAATATTACACCGCGCGCGTGTGTTGAAAAATCCTTTGAGCTTTATTATTTCGAAATAATATGATTTCTGTTATATATTATTTCCTACGCGTGTAATCATATGCTGATTATATGGACGTGTATTATTTAAACGCGACTTTCTCGTTAAACAGATGGCCGAAAACGGGTGTGATATTTGACTTTTACGTTAAAATATTCAAAACTATTGTGCGAACGTCGAAACGCGTACGACGACGCGTAACGGCTAATAGAATATCACACCGTCGCGCGCGTCGTCGTGTTGATAATAATCGTCGACACGGCGGCGGCGTGGCGTTCGGCTCGCGGACGGTTTGTGAGACGACCTATAGCGCGCGAGCCAACTTTTCTGATGTTTTAAACGCGCCCTCTAAACTTTTCGTTTGCACCGAAACTCCTGGTGGGTTTATTTTTACAAAACTATAAAGCCGACGCACGAGTGAAAATCGTTTATCAAAAACGTATCGAATAAAGTGTGCTGTCGCGTCCGAACGATTGTGCGTATGATAATAATATGACGTCTTTGTTGCCGAGAAAATCGATTTCGAAACGGTTATGGAAAATCGGAAAAAATATAACACGTTGTTTTCCCACGCGTCCGTGTTCAATCGCGTTTTTTCGAGTTTGAGTTTCGCGTTAAAAGCCAACGTTTAGTGTTTTACCCCGCCCGTCGGAAGTTTTCAACCGGACAACTGTACGTTATGATATTGTAAATACATACGTATCATAGTTGCGCTTGTCTGTATAGTAACGTCGTTTTTGAAATCCCCCAGAGTCGATACGCCGGGACGTAAACGGACGTTCCGGGAACCAGAACTTTTCAATATTATCGATACGAATTGACGTTGCAACTGAAATGTGCAAAACTATAAAACACGCAGCAGCGGTTAAACGTAGTTTCGTGGAACTACCGGTGTTTCCGGGGCCGCGATTCAATACCGGGTTTTAAATTATTTACTAGAAATACACAATACTGCAGCTGTAGTTTGAAAAAGCAACAAAAAAAAAAAAAGAGATATTGTTCGCGATTATTGCTGTCGGCTGTTGCATCGAAACGCGTTGTTATGTCTATATAGACTGTGTGAAATACAATGACGTGTCAGACGTTTAACAATTTGCACGATAATAATATGTTACCTAGCTTTGGATACTAAAACCAAAAAAAAAAACGACAATTTTTCCATCGAAAATTCAATTATTTAAACAAACGATATTTATTATTTTGTCTTTGTGTAATATGTTTTTGGTACGTTAAATGTTTCTACCGATCAGAGACTAGAGAGAACGTTCGAGAACAAACTTGAGGAATTCACGTGAGATGTACAACACTTATTACGTCGAAATTCGTAACCAAATCGACCTCAGACGTATTTATTTTTATTTTTGAGAACGGAGGGGAATGGATAATGGTAGATCTATAAATGTGTTTGACGATCATCAGCCAAAGTTACGTAGACTACTA
Organism: Drepanosiphum platanoidis; assembly: GCA_948098885.1. Lineage (NCBI taxonomy): Eukaryota > Metazoa > Arthropoda > Insecta > Hemiptera > Aphididae > Drepanosiphum > Drepanosiphum platanoidis. Next base: position 7,900,690 of record OX402529.1, on the reverse strand, counting down.
ATTCTTACGCACGGAACACTAGTATTTCCAGCTATCAGCGATGACAGTGCGTTTAATTAATAACTTTAGTTTTTAGTTTTTCTTTACGATCGATAATTTTATAATCTTTACGAGCACGATAATAATAATAATCATCATAATAATAGTAAAAAAAAAAAAAATGCTCGTCACAAAATTACATTTTTGGTAATGCGGTGTTTTCACAAAAATATTTGGATCCCACATTCGATTATATACTCATATCTGCGTTTTGAAGAGACACGTCGTCCAGTGGAACGTGGTAAATTTCAAAATTTGTAGGTCATACCTACTGGAATTTCAAAAAGGTCAAGAACCGCAACTCTAAAGGGTCCCGCGGAACTCACTTTGAAAACCACCGACATATATCTACGATAATTTATATACACAAACACGCGAGTATATATATTATAATATATGTGTATTTATATGTTTACATAAACACGCATATCCGATGTAATATAACGTCGTCGCGTAACACAGCCGTTGTCAGCGTATTAATCCGTCTCGTTTTATGATGTATTTTCGCAGTAATAAATAAATAAATAAATCACGTTCGGTGACGCCGCAGGGTGGTTCGGTCGGTCCTCCTCTGGTCCTGCGAAGGCGCGGTCGCCCATAACGCGCCGGCAGCAGCGTCTGGACTCTGCCGCCTTCGGTCTCCACGTTATTATTATTATTATTACTATTATTATATCGAGTTAACGTTTTACACGACTGAAAATGAGTGCCCATAAATTTTTACTGGTTGAATCTAACATAGTGTTTTTATTTATCGCTCTGCCCTTCGACCGCGCACAAAAGTATATTATTGTAAGTTCGGGGTTTTGCCATCGCAACAATAATAATAATAATATAATATATACCCGCCACCGCGCAGGAGTTGTACGCACACGCGTGGCCTGCGAAATTCTCCAGTCGATATTTAACCGACGCAAGTTATTTCTCAGCACTCATTATCCTCCGTTGATCTTCCGCAATGCCGTACGAAATAGTGTGTTGTCTGACACGATCGATACCTTTCCTTTGATCGATCATCACGACACGTTTTTTTTCGACGTTTCGAATTGAAAACACGCACATTATGCTGTTGACTCTGAATTTAATGTTATGTTTGCCATTCAATAATATTCTTTTTTGTTTTCTTTTTACATAATAATTAGTTTAACAATTATTGTTTTTCAGGGTCACGTTGTATTACCATAAATCGTTGACGTATTGTTCGACAGTCCTTTCGATTCGTAAAAAATAAGGATTCGCAGTGAAATCGGCAACCATTCGATCTACGAACCAATATTGTTTCGATTCGTAGTAATCTCAACTACTGTGGTGTAGTTTTAGAAATCTCATTGCGTTTGACGTGCATTCGAATAAATCGCGGTCGATCGAAAACCGAAACGATTACAATTGAAATTGTCGTGTTTATCGTGTTAATGAAACGATCGTCTTCTTTTTGCCTTTGTAATTCATGACGTCTCCATTTTGTTTGGTTTCGATGTGCTCGTCTACTCTTTGAAATCGACTAACTCGCGAGAAATAAAAAAGCCTATATTTTACATTACGGTCGTACAATGATTATAATATATATCACGTTTTTCAGAATATTAATTTTTAATGCGATATTGGATTTTTATAATTTTTTTTCTCGTCAAGTTAACCAGTTAACGTTAGTTTTTACGAGGCATTTCCACTTTAACTATATGTATGTGCGCTATAATAAATTGTAAATTGTTTTCAAAATTAAAAGTCAAATTCACCAGTGTCGACCGCCCGGGTCTTCTGTATCCTCATACGAATCTCGTCTTCTTTTTTTTGAAACTAACGGATGTAAACGAGACTCGAACACACTCTCCGATATTAAATAAACTTGTTATTTTCTACAACGATCGATATTGATTTGAATAGCGCACGACTACTTCCGTTTGTTTTTGAAAATACTGCGTACGAATCAGGTACGTATATATATAGGTGTGTTGACTATTTGTTACATTATAATTATGGGAAATATTACATTTTACGTATATTATCGATCGTTTTTTATTTTTCCGTATCGTAAACCAAAAGACTCGCGCGCGCGCGCGCGTTCGACGTTCTGTACGATTCGAAACTAATGTTCTAAATAATTATAACATATTAATAAATTCAATAGTCACGAGTATTGTTGTTATTATGTACGAGGCGCATCATTACCGCGCCGCCTATTTCGTTTATGTTTATCGACGGCGGCCTTAATACCGGGGGATTATGAGATTATCTGTGCGAATGACATCATACTACACGCTTTGTACATATATTACCGACGGGCGAAGGAGGTTGTACACACGGGCACACACAGAATTACCGCCAGCTACCGTATACCTCTCTACCTGAGATAATTATATTATTGTTTAGTTTCCGGTAACGCGCATTCATCGCACACACACACATTCAGCCTTATTGGATCGCCCGTATAATAAACACGGTCCGCGACATGGAAATAATGTTAATTATCGTCTCCGGCGAATTTCGTCCCGGACAAAAGTGTTCCGAGACTAAAACATTTTAAATTGAAACGTTTTATTGGCTGCCGGTATTGCGATAAATTAAAAAATAAAAAAAAATAAAAATAAAAAACGGAAACGAAATTCGTACGATTAATAATTATTTCAAATTAAATCGACTTGAAACGAAATCGCGTCGCGTGTAATAATGCTAATGAGATTGGCGCGAGCGTCTAATAACAACAATAATAATAATAATAATCGTATTGAAAGGCCGACGACGACGACGACGGCTACTCAGAATAATTTCATCGGCATTGATTTCTTTGAAGATAAAAAGTGTCGACGCCCTTTAAGACGTTTCAATGTTGTTAATAATTTACTATATCATTATTTGCAACGAAACGTTTGATTTTTCTCTTCGCTACAGTCTTCGGCACACTGGTTTTCCGTCTAAACGTCTCTTACGTACGAAATCGACTCGAAATTAATTTTCGAACGAGGCGACCATTAGAGTAGACTGCTATACACGTGTTCATGATTTGATGTTTTGACGAAATGCACGTTAAAAAAAAAAGAAAAGAAACAATTTAAAATCAGTCACAATAATATTATGGTTTTTTTTTTTTATAATTCAATAATTAATAATTGAATTGTCAAGTTTAAATTACCTTTGTCACAAATCGAACGTTCTTTGTCGATTAGAAAACAATCGATCTGCGATGATTTTTAGTATGTGCTGTCAAAGCGGTGGGTTACATTGAAACGAATAAACGTTTTGTCTGTCGAAGAACAAACGCATGTAATTTTTCGTTCGGAAACTTGTAATGAAAAAAAAAACAATCAATACCACCGTAGTGGTATAAGTCATTATATTATCTATACAGTATCGATTATTTGGAAGAACCGCGATGTGTAATAGGACGAGAATTCGAGTGTGGAATGCTATAAAAAACAACACCGCTGTAGTGATCACAGACGATAACAGTTGTCTATTTGAACGTTAATCGAAAGCATTGGCGCTTAAGTTAAAAATGCTTGAAACGCGACGTAGTTTTAATTTACCGATTAATCGACGTAGGGTGTATGTTGGAAGAAAATAGAAATTATAATAATAATTTTGAATAATAGACGATGACGACACGGATTGAAATAACGACTAGGTTTCTCACGTATTCCGACGACACACTCGTGAGTCGCGTCGAGTGACAGATAACGGCGTTTCTCCCGTTATCGGTGCCGCGAACGGGCGCGGCGTTATGTAAACACGCGCGTAATAAATAAATAAAAAAAAAACGATATACGATAAAACTGCTCCGAGCACGGGCCCACCCGCGCGTATGCGTAATCGTTTCGTATCTTTAAGCCGCGTCACTCGACGACAGCGGTGCGGCCGTTTGCAAGACACACGCAGGAACAGTTTGTTCCGATCGCGATCGCCGTCAAACGGGTATCGCTCGAAGCCCGCGGGAAAACGAAAACATAGTGCGGCGAACGAAATACGAGTGAAATCGTTTGATAAAATTAAAAAGAACGGGAAAAATATCCGAGAACCCGCGTCGCGTTTGTGATTTTGTTTTCAAACGAGTGAACCGATAAATACGATGACCGTGGTCAGCACTCAGAACGCCCTGGCGAAAGCCGCGGCGAAATTGGAGAAACACATCAACCTGTTGAAGTACACGATATTCTGTTTGAGCGTGGTGATTCTGGTAAGTGGTCTTCGCCCGGTATTTTATTTTTTTTTTTTTTCATTTAAAAGCAAATATTACCGCACAAACACGCGCACTCGCCGCGGGCGGGTTCGATAAAACCCGCGAGTTATATGGAACAATGTGTTTCATAACTTTTTGTAATTGTTGCGTTCGCCGAGACAAATCTACCTATTCGTAGGTCGTCTTCGTACCCCGTCGTGTCTAGATGGATACTCGGGCGGTCGATAGGAAATGGTTTTTTTCCATCGGTTCGACGGGTTGTTTTCTATTAGCGCTTGGCACTCGTTGTTTTACTATACTTGCGAAATGCGGCAGCTGATCGTCTCCCGGCGCATTCGCACGCGATTTGGATTTTTCCAAGACTCCGAAATACCTCCGGAACACAACGTCATAACGCGCAGCGGTACGATTCGTCTGTCGCGCCAGAGGAACCAAACGCGACAAACTTGTACGCGCAGCACGATTATCAAATTACTTCCATTAAAGTGTTTTCGGAAGATGTTTTTATTCAATGCAGTACGTTCAAATACCGCAGAGTCGGAAAAAAATCCACGCCGTCCAAAGGAATTACTGGGTTGACATAAGTTTTCGTATAACAACTCGGACCTGCCTGGCTTTCATCGTCGTCGTTGTAAAACAGTCGACGAGACAACTGTGCGCGTCTCACTCGAGTGTGGTGAGAAAATCTTACATTCATATTAACCGATTTAGGGGCGGGGGGAGATTTGGACCCGGGGAGTCCTTAAGGCGGTCCGGGACGTAAGACTTCGATTTAATTCGAAAAATCGATGACGCCCGCGGCGCCGCGACATATCTCACGGGTTTTGGTCTCGTGAAATGCGCTCGGTCGCAGGTACGCGTCGGCAACAGAGAGTCGAGCTCGCGGACCGAATAAATGGGGGGGAGCAGCTGCAGGTTAGGAGCGGGGCCCGAGAATCGACGAGAACGTCGGAACGGTGTACTTAGATTTAATAAATATTTCATGAGCGGTGCGTAATAAATAATAATAAACGTCCGCGGTGTTTTTCGGTCTTGTAAATTTTAAGTGCGCTTTCGTTTTAGGGAAAACAAACTCGGCGAACTCGTCCGAAACACAACTGCACACATCAAGTAGACGTTTTAATGACTGACTTTCAACCCACCCCACCCCCCTCGCCGGGTCGCCGGGTTATTGTTATTTTTTTTCTCTCGACGACGACGACGTCGCGGCGCGGCGGGTCCATTACGCGGAAGGGCCCTAAACGCTGCGTTTTATGACGCCGCCGCCGTCCCGGAGCGAAAATGTTATGCTTCGCGCCGAAACGTCGATACCGCGGACATATCTCACACGAGGTTTTCGTTTTGCGGTACGCGGTACACTCCGAGTTCAGACCGAACGCGGGATATGAAGATATAAAGACATTCGGATTGAATATAAAACGAGGGCGAAAAAATGTTATTTCATATCGTGTTAAGTATGAAACCGGAAACCGTACGGGCAAAAAGGTTTTGTTCTGTAATAAATTTACGATTCGACGGCGGGCGTAGTCAAACGAAATAATATGAAAATATAGAGTTCGATCTTTTTATCGTATCGGCGAGGATTCCGGTATACATTTGAATGTTGAAATGTTCAAAACAGATTAAATACAACATGCCAACAAACAATACGACGGCACGTACGAGTGAACTCGGAAAAATAGAAATTCGATTTGAGATATTTCGCGGGGAGACAAAACAAACGGTAAAATGTATCGAACGAAATAGAAACGAATAAAATACAATCGTTAATTCGCGTGTTTCTAGACGCACGAGATGAAACGAAAAATATAGCGAGTCTCTAAAATTACCGCGTTTTACACTAACGTTCGATTATTTAAGTTTAAGAATATTGAAACCTTTTCAACGCGTTTCACTGAAAACAACAGATTATACATTGTATCGTACACGGCGACGAAATTTGTAAATACTCTCGGAGAATCGCGACGGAAAAACACGACTAAATCGACTGCGAAACGGTGATAGCGTGCCGAAGTACCAGTTCGGAGAAGAATAAATCGTCATGGTTTCGCGTGACCCCGAATGAAGACGTAACGTCGTCCTGTTCCTTAAACGCCGTCGTTTCGAAATCCCGCGTTGGTCCTCGAAAAAAAAAAAAAAAAACGATATCGTTATTAATCGTGTAGCGTATCCGAAAGCGATAAGAATATTGTTTTTCATTGTTTACGACGTTCACGGAGAACGCGCGATTCGATCGTCCGCGTCTCGCCTAGAATCGTCGTAGAACGCGCGATAACAATAGTAGTTGTTTGCGCGGCATGTGAAATAAAATAAAAAAAAACGATAATTTAAACATCGACAACGCGCGATAATACGACGTTCCTTCCCGAGTGGCTCGTTTCGAAACGTCGTCGTTTATAAAAAAAAAAACACCGCACCAGCTTCACGGGCGAGCACTGACTTTTTCCTCGCCCGTACGACTATAACTCGGCAATAAAATATCGTTTTAAACGAATCGCTTCAACGCGCTCCGCCGTCCGAAAGTAGCGATGATAAAATATTATATTATTTATTTATTTATTCATTTATTTATTTATTTATTTATTTATTTATTTATTTATCTATCAACGGGTCGAGTCCGAATCACGAGCACGCGTTTCGGGGTGATAATGTTATGTATGAGATGTAGTAAAACGACGACGTGAGGTAACGTATTGCAAGTTAGGAGACAAGAGAGAGAAAGAAAAAAAATGACAACAATTTCAATAATTAAATTGAAGAGAAGAGTCAACGCCGTTTGCTGTTCGCATCGGACCAGCGAGAGGGGAATTATCAACGTAGTCCTGGACAGAGGATCGAGGAGTAAATAGGATCGATACGAGTTATTAAAATACAAAAGACGAGGAGAGTTAGTTTCGCCGGAAAAAATCAAAAATCGGGAGGCAAATATATTTTACGGTACCCGTAACGTCTGTTGATAATTTATTGCCGCCGAACTGTACGGGATATTCGTCGAGTTAACTGGATTCGAGGAAGTCGACGGACCGCGGAATCCTGTTTTATCCTCGCAGTATATTCTGCGCTTTTCGATCGCCCGAAATTCTATTCAACGTTACGACGCCGTGTGTAATTCCGGAGCCCGATATCGAAAGTATAGTGATTAATGTTCGCCCGGGACGAAAGAAAACACGCGATGAATCGTTTTCGATTCATTACGGTCGCTCGTGTTACACGTAATAACAGGCTCGTATTTAAGGGGAGGGGGAGGCCATTAAAGGCCATTGACCCGCCGCCGGCCCGACAGAATTTCGGGGTAGTAAATTTCAACGAGTTTTTTTTTTTCTACGTATACGTATAATCCCCCATTAGTAAATAGAAATTCAAAAACCTAAACGATTTTCGACGATACGATTTCGCGCGTAATAAAATTCAGTTAAAATCGATCTGCTCCGGATTCAAAATATTCGCTCCGATAAGATTCGAAAAGTCGCAATCGGGCACGAGAATCAGGGTCTTTGGTTATTACTGTTTACAACGCGACCGGCCACGGCGGGCGGCTCGCCGAAATGCGGATCTGCGGCGGCAGTAGGTATAGTAATTATTAATAACAACACTCTGTGCAAACGTTGTGTTATTTCAATAATATTAATCGAGTGACTTGATTGGTCTCCGCCTATCACGCGTGGATTCCGTCGATCCCGGATGACTTAAAAATCTTTTTTTCCCAAACGCTTTACGCAGCAGGTCAGATGTAAATACGTTGCGGACACGCACGCACGTCCGGTCGTCGGCGCGTATTTTAGCGTTTCGCTGGCCAGAGGCGATATGAATTTCATCGTGATCATTTATTTTGTAATAACTTTACAAAATCTATTGACAATGGTTCGCTCTCGATATCCTTTGATGACGGTTTTAAATTATTTGTGCCAGAACAAATAATATATTTTGTGCTCGATGTTTTGTTCGATTCGATATAAACACCGCGTCGAATTCGTCGAAACCGATCCGGTACAGACAATCAGTGTAGGGTTCGGAGTTTCCGGCTCGTTTAGTTGAAAAAGTTCAGAACTGTTTAAAAAAAAAAATAGAAAAATCGTCACGGACGGCAGTCTCCGGTCGTGTAACGACGCGGCGACTCCGAAAACCGGTCGAAAGATAACGTTTTTGTTTTTTTTTTGGGAGGAAAAAACAAAAATAATCCCGAGGCCGAAAGGGCGGACGGTTCGCCGACGGTACGAACGACGGGCTCTCGGTGGCTTTCGAGCGTTCGGAGAGGCCGATAAATCGGCGACGGGGCGGCAAAGGACAAAAAGCTCGGCCGATCACAATCGGAACACGTCTCTCTCTCTCTCTCTCTCTCTCTCCGGTCTCGCGCGGTTTTTATTAGCAGCCCGCCTCGTTTCTCGATTTTTACGCGGAAATATTTCACCGGGGCCGACTTTTGCGAGCCGATGATTTACGGCCGCGACTTTTGTCTTTCGGACGTTTTCCCCGTATATCTGCGCGCTGGAAATTTCGCCCGCACGGCCGAGCCCACTCGGCCGACCGAAACAAAAGGTCGCGAGGAGTGCGTTTTATCGGCGTCTCGGTGTATACTTTTCTCGGGGGCGGGCGCGGAGCGAAAGACTCTGAGGAAATTATATTGACTTGCAATTGTATTGTGTTGGTAAAACCCTTTATCTAACCGTAAACACTGCGGCGCGCGTGCGTGCGAGCGAGTCGAAGAGGCGAAAGTTTATGCGCGCACCGAGTGTGTATCCGAAAAGTTCTTCGGAACGGTGCCAATTTTTTATTTTTTAGTTTTATTTACTGCGTATTTTCCATATACGTATACGTTTATTTATATATATTTTTTTCAGACGACTTATCATAACGAGAAATTCGACTCGTCCCATCGTCGCGCGCTCGATATCTATATATTTATGCGTGTATATACACGTATATTTTACGGGGCGGTTTGCGCGTTCCGTTCCGTCCGATCGATAAGACGCGAGACTTTCGATTGCCACAAAGTTCCGTCGCCTTTTAAATAAGATATAACCCGCAAAAGTACTTTATATTATATATCGTATTCGCGTTTACACGCGTATACGTACGGCGGCGGCGGCGCTGTCGTTGAAGATTTAATCGCTGAGCCGCGCACACGAGTACGCGCGAGTTATCGTCTCGAAACGCGCGCGCGCGCACACAAACCGTATAATATTATACACCGTATATATCATGCGGCCGTCCGCGTTACGATTTATTGTTGCCCGCGCCGAGAGCCGTAAAAATTTAAATCATTTTTACGGTTAGTGTTTTATTGTTGCCATAGTTTAGGTTTTTTTTTCCCCCGTTTTGTTTTTTCCGTAATGAGTTCTCGACCCGAAAACATACTGCGAAACAAAAACACCTCGAGACTTTAATAAAACAACACGTGCGTCTAACTGTTACGGTTGTTAATAAATTACAGTCGTGCGTGCGCGCAATAACTCAAATATATTAATAATATATATTTTTTTACGAAACGTCGCATTAGAACGCGATCAATTCTATCCTTTCGCGCCGGCAGGGACGTGATTGAAAAGACCGTCGTGATATCCCAACCGGTTATGTGTTTCGAAACACGCGTCGGCGGCACCCTCCGAGTCCAGTCCGATCGACGAGAGTATATCGGGGACGAGAGGAAATCAAAAGCAATGCGTCCTGCGCTCGCGGATATACTCGAAAAACGCAAAAAGCACGAGGATTTGAAAAATCCTTTCGAAATAAAACCGAGCTCACCCCGAAGTGATCGACGAATTCGACGCGACGTGACGATTTCGTCAAAAGTCGTATAAAAAAAAAAAAAAACCGTATTTCACCGGACGGTGAAATAATTTAAATGTTAATTTCTCGGAGAACCCGTGTGCGAGACAAAACCGACGACGACGGATATCATTTCTTCCTTTCCGTCTTTTTATTTATCGTCCTTTCGCGGCGCGCTCGTGGAAAAAATACTTCTCTTCCGCGGGAATCGCACGACAAATAGTTTCACTCGCGAGATAATAATATTATAGCCGAACGTTCCGCAGCGCACATTTGCTTTACGGCTATGATTATGAAAACGAGTCTCTTTTAAATTCTGCGACGTTTTCTGTTTTTTTTTTGTTTTTTTTCTCGTCTTACATTCGTTCAAAACACGCGTAATCATTTCGTTGTTTGTTCGCCCGACGTTTCGACTCGAAAAATCCGCGTAATAACGGTTCAGACAAGCGAAAGAAGAAAAAAAAAACCCACTCGTCGGTTTTTAAAAGATTAGTGAATTTAAGTTTATTCGTCTGTGGCGCGTTATCGAATTACCGCGCGAGTTCAGTTTGCGGAAAATAATAATATTATTATAAGGTATACACTACTATCGTCGTCGTCGGAAACGCGTTCGAGTCGGAGAAAATAATAATCGATTTTCGGATAGATTCGATCTAACCACGGCGGCGCGGCGTGTGCGGCGTTTTTAAAAACAAAATCAACCGTATGAAATTGTTACACAATTGTCGCTGCACACGCGTTTCGAACGACCGCGGAGTAAACGATTTTGGCGGACGAGCTCGATAAGAAATAATTCGATTTCCAAATCACATTATATTATAATTCGATTCGCGGTAGTTATGACGATGGTCTGATAAACGTAACGATTTAAGGTAGGTTTCATTCGTTTCATCACGTCGCGCCCGTCTGGTCATCTCAAATCGTAGACGTTTAAAAAATGGTTTTTTCTTCTTTTTTTTTTACTATTTATCTGACTCGTCTCTCTTATCTTCTCTACAATGGAATCGTTGTATTTCTACTAATATGTGTGCGCGCGCGCGCGTGTGTAGACTCGTTTACGGTATGGATTTTTAAAGGCATAATAGAAATCTATATAACGAGCAAGTATTATATTTAAATAAAATAGATTTTTGTTTTTGAAATACAGGAGGGGAAAAAACGGTCGGCTCGAGGGTCTTTCTTGTCATACGAATAAGTTCGTCGATTCCCCTGTGTTGCGAGGTCTCTCAAAAGAAATTTCCTTTTGATCGAAAAAAACATCCAGCCAGATACATAATATTCTCAACCCTGCGCGGAGCGTAAAGTATTGTCAAAATACGTCAGACGTAGACAATATTATAGTTGTCGGAGTATTGTAAAAAAATATTAATACCGCGACAGATAAAGGTTTCTTTTTAAACGACGTTTCTCCTTTTCGCAGAACTTTGGGCCGGGGAGCAAAAATAAAAAAAAATCTGAAATAAATTTCAAAGTTTAAATAATAAACTCGAACGACAATGTTTTTATCGTGTACGCGTACGATGTGACGGTAACGGTCGTCTTTCGTTTCAATACAAACTATGTGACTATCATAGTTGACGATTCGGATGTGAACGGTTTGACGTGGAAATTCGTCCTGGAATGAGTCCTCGGTCGCGAATTCACCAATACTTTCCAATGTCGCGAAACAGGTGTGGTTTTTTTTGTTGTTGAAAATTCACTCATCTCTCAGAAATAACGTTACGACGAATTCTTAAAGATTCGGTTAGTAATTCGAAAGGAATGTGCTTAATAAATATAGTTTGAAAATAAATTCTGTTGAATTGGTGGCCCGCGATCATTCACAAGTGGCCACAAAGTTTTCCATACAATCAATATGACGAATTTTATTGTGAAACAGGTCAGTACTCATACAGTATCGACGACGCAGAAAAAATTTTAGATCCACTCTGTTTGCACTTTTACGACTATAAAAGTATCGTTTCTTTCGTCAAATAAATCAGTTATTATAATGACTCCGCGAGAACAACGGATTTGATAGCGACTCGTAATTTTTTCTATATACACGAGTATACTCAATAAAAACGTACGTAGCTAGTTTATTATTATTATTGCTGTTATTTTTTCAATAAAAATATTTCATCCCGTAAAATGTTTAAACTCGAAACACAAATAAAATAACATCATTATTATAGCTAAAGCCGTCGAGATACTTTGTCACTGTGCTCGGAATGTCAAAGTAAAACATAATAATATAACACTCGGAATCGGTCGAACGTTTCGGCAACGTGGGCTAACCCACTTGATTTTTAGTAAAACAGAGTTCATTTTTCGCGTCCGATTTACCGCGTCGTCGTCGTCGGTCGGTTGGTCGGTCGGTCGGTTTCAACAGGGATATCGAATAACAGAGAAATGTCACGGAACACAGGTAGTGCTCGCTCATCGCGACTTCAATGGATACAGAATTACACCCAGAGACCTAGACCGTGGGTCCGGCCATTGATGTTTTCTACTCGGATCGCCTTAGACATACACGGACGGGTTATTGGTCAAAGCAATCAAGATCATTAGTCATAATTGCTCGGCCGGTAGAATTCAATTGATAAGTGAATTCGACCTGCTAACGGCGAGCTACTCCCGGGGTCGCAGTTATTCAAATTCACCTATTTGCCGTGTCTGGTAATATGAAAACGGCATGATGAATACATAATATGATAATTATTATGATATTTCAAACTCGACGTGTACTTTCAATCTATTCGGCTACCGATAACATAAACGAAGGAATTATTATCTTTCGACGAAAACGAATTAATACAAATTGGAAACACACGACTGCGGCCTAGTGTGGAGTGCGATTTAAAATCGAAACTCCTCGGACGTTAAACAAAAAAGAAGCCAAGTATTCCGAAACAAACAGACGTCATCAATCATTTATGATTTAAATTTTTTTTTAAAAAACAAAATCGGCTCTCGGGGTCACACGATCTAAACTGTACTCGAGATAAAATTTTTAACATTTTGAGAAATCGAGCTTTAAAAAATTAGAAAACGATCACGGTTTTATGAAAACATGTTTTTCTACGAAAGTTTAAGATTCGGTTTTTATCGCGTTCGAAGTTGATACAATTATATTTAAAATGTATGAACAAATTACAACACAAATGTACATTTTTCTTACTGATATTTCGACCCGGGGTAATGATTGGCGGAATAAAATATACTCGGTGAGGAATAATAATAATTTTTCGAAAGAACGTTAAATAAATAGATTGTTATCGTTTCTTTATAAATAATTGTATCTATTTTCAAATAGAACAAAATGATATATTATTCCGAAAGTCTTTGGAAAAAAAAAAGCACTCGCGCCCGTTTCGCTCTGTACGTGTTTGTGCAATTTCGTTTCTTATTGGCCCATATTATAATATTTGGTCTATTTGTGTGTGAGATATAATTAAGGAGCCCACTATGACGCTATGTTGTAAATGTTTAATTAAGATTCTTCTCGAGATTCCAGAACCGTATGCGCTGATGGTAAATATTCGACGTTGTTGCGTTCAGACGCGGTCGGTATTTCTCAGAGACGTCCTGAGTGACCGGAAGTCGCTAGAAATCGTAATTGACTTCCCGTTTCCCGAGATAAGTTATAACAATATTGACATTAATACAAAGCCGTAGTGCACGGCGACGTGAAGGAGATACCGCGTTGTCTATGGAATACCAATGGCTTCTCCGAATAACAAGAATGTAATTCGCTGAGAATTCGTAATTAAAATTCAATAATTACAGTCAATTTATTTCGTTTACATGACGCGTAGACGTGCAATTTAAGGAACGAAATTACGAAAATTCGCAGAAATACAATAATATCGTCTCGAACGATACGAATGTATAATATTCTTCGAAGCTAACGCGACTCGAAAAAATGTCAAAACGGTATTTTTATTTTTAACCACACGCGAACGATCGTAACAAACGCGTTAGAATAATCAATGAAACGTTCTATTGAAAAGAAATTAGGAAAGTCGTGACCGTTTTCGATGAAAAAGATAATGATAAGCCTATAACCACCCCGAAAAAAAAAAACGACGATTATGTAAATATGTTTTTTACTACCCCGCTACCTTTTTTCTGTATCGTTTTCGTAGTGACACTCCGGCAGCAACCGATGGAAACTTTCTTTTTTTTCGTATCAAAATAACCGTTCTCGCAACGCAATGATAATTTATACGATTTTATAAAAATGTACACATATTATACGGAATACGCTAATTGCACGACCGACCGAGTAAAATCATAATTAATACATAATCATTTTTCACTAAATATATATATGTATATATATATACACGCTGACCCTTGATATAAACATAAAACTAATTGTTCAACGATTAAAACCGTATACTGTATGGGGCCGCCAACCGTCACGGCGCTTAAATAATGAAAATTGTTCCGTTTAAAAGCATAATATTGTACTTATCGTCCGCGCGTACAGAAATATTTTACACGGCTCATGGAGGATTTAAAAGCGCGTTCTATTAAATTTTCAATTATAAAATAATAACCGAATAAATAATATGCGATCGACAAACACGGTACGGGAAACTTCGAAAAACTATAATATAACATTGTTCCCGGTAGAGGTGCACGTAACGCCGCCGCCGCCACCGTCGTCGTCGTCGTATAACCCCCATTGATATTTTACATTTTAACTGGATGGGGAAGGTCGATACAAAACGGAGCGCACGCCAAGAAAGTTTCCGTTAAATTTTTAATTGATTCTTCTTACCATGAATAACGTATATCCGTGCAATTAAAGTTTGGTTTCCGAAAGTTTACGAAGACAAAACGGCGTAAAAATCGTTCCGTGAAAAAAAATTACACGTTTCATCTAGTAGCAGCTCGCAGTCGACGTGTTTCGACGTTTTACGCGTTGAACGCGTTTGAAAAAACCGACGACGGACGGTCTCGTTTTTTGTAATTTTCCCGGCTATCGTACTGAAATAATTATACGAATAATTTCCTTTTTCTTCGAATACTCATTTACAATACAGTCGGCGGGAAATGCTAAAAATATTAAATTTACGGTGTCGTACGAATTATTATTTTTTTTTTGATTTTCAAATCATTTGCATAACACTTTGCTTTTAAATTATGTATAAAGTTTTGTAGAATATAATGATTTCGTTTTTCTTTTTCTTTTTTTTTCTGATTTCTGATTTCATAAGAACTCTGCAATCGTAAAAACGATGATAAATTATAATATGTGACCTAACCTATGACGGTTGTCCGCGACAAATCTAACTATTATTATTAATATATATTATAAATTCGGTTTTATCTCATCGGCGCTTCATTGTTCAACAGATCGACAAGACTAACGTGTTATTATCGTAATATTATTGTAGAACCACATCGAATATTATTTATGTTGAGCCATTGATATCTTGTACGTTTGGTCTGGTTTCCAATAACGATATTTAAGTGAATTAAACGGATTATCGAACGTACACGTAACGATACACAATTTATTATGATAGTAACATTTGAATAGAACGCTCCGGTTTCAAATGACCGCGTGTTTCGTCGGCGGCAAAAAGGTCGTGTAAAATCACACAATTTCGTAAAATCAGCGATATTATGTTTTTCAAAAGACGCCGTGGAAATAAAACTCGTTTCATTTGTCAGTTTGCGCAGTGGCGTACATTCAAATTTGCTCTCGTGGGGGTTAAAAAAAACAATACACTCCAAAAACTACCAATTTTCTCAATAATCAAACGCACACGTATACGTTTTAGTCAAAACTAGTCAAACAGAAATCTTCACACGACTAACACGGCAGTTAATTATGATTTAATAACATTCGTACGATAGTGCATTTCATAGCGGACGTAAAACGACAATAAATCATATTTTTACTCCAAGCTCACAGAGCGTAACAACGAAGTTACACCGAGTCAGGTATAGGCAAAATAATAGACGTACGTGTGCGCCGAAACGACTGGTTCCCGGCTGCCAGTGGTTCCGTTCGCGACACGGTCGGCGCTCGACTACGGTTAGAAGAAGGACGCGCGAGATAATTTAACGCGCGTTGAAATGACGCGTTTCACAGGAGAATAGGTACTACACTAGTGACGAGAAACCCAAATATTCGACAGCGAAATATTAATTTGTAGACCTTTTTTTTTCGTCACCGGACGAAAATTTTATTTCAGCCATTGTTATTCGAGTTTTACAAAAAAGATAGTTCCATTACCCGGATTACAATTGCTATTCGAGTTGACGAGTTTTAAAGCGTTTGTATATTTTAAATAGTCCATAAACGTTTGAGTTATTAAGACTTTTAATCTCCTTTTGAACGCGTTACTAAAAATACCTTTTACAACGATAATAACATTTGTAAGCCGGTAGTCGGTCGGAAACTTTTATGGATTCGCGGGTCTTATTGTTAGTTCACGAGCCAGAAAATAAAAACATATTTTTATTTTTTTTTCTAGTTTATCGTAAAGTTTAGATTTTTTTAAAACAATCGGTTCTCATAAAAACGACATTGGAAATTAATTTTAAAAAAAATACGCAATTCAAATCGTAACAAAGACTCGGCGGTGAGTTATAGTTGTGAATATCGATCGATATTTAAAAAAAATGTACGCCCAAAGTACACCCAAGTACACGTTTATCGGTCACCCGTCATCGGTTTATACCAAAATAGAGAGAGTTATATCACTCGTACGTAGAGATCCAAACGCATATAATAACGAGTACAAACGTGTTGCGCCGATGTTCTTGATTTTCAGACAGAATAAATCACAAAAGCACACTCACAGTTCACAATCGTGACGCGACACAATGAAAAAACTTATTTTTACGATAGAAATGTCCGAGAAATGTTGACGAACGGTCATAAAATTATTAACCGTACTCCGGTCGTAAAACCAATTCAAACGGGCCGCGTAAAACAGTCACCAGCGGGCAGGATTCATCCTGCGGTTGCCGACCACCGTGTAAAACTGGAGCATAAAACTGTCGATTTCGTTCCGATAAAACGATTTTAAACGTCCCAGGCGCGCGACGCACTCGAAAGCGGATTGAAATTCGTTAGCCTCTCTTCGAGAACGATTCGTATACAAATCCAAAAATAATAATACAATAGACACACTCGTTTCAGCTAGAACGGCAGAAATGTCTGTGACTGGACAGAAAAAAAAGAACAAGAAAGTCCAGTGCGTATCTGTTGCAATCGAAAATATCGAAATAAATCGTTCGCGCAAATAATTTATATTATATATTACACGAGCGTAAATTTTTTTTATCGTCCGTAGGACACACTTTGTAAACTTACACTCGCGTCGGACGCGCGCGATAGTTTTACCTCGGAGAGTTTTCCGGGCGGCAGAGTGGGAAAATGACGGTGGAAATTGACGCCCGCGGGCGGCGAATGAATCAATTTTCAAAAACCGTTCCGGTCAAAACGAAAAGGGCACACGGGCCATTAGGTTTTTAGTAGCCGTTGCACGCGATGTTTTTGTTCGTTATATACGTATAATGTATATATATACGTACAATAGAGTAGGAAAAATTATCTTTCACGGGCATTAACTATTTACCGGGCTTATCGGCGCGACGTATCAATAGAAACGGGTTTTCGGTAAAACGCAGGTAATCGACTGCGAGGGGAGAGTGAAAATTATTTACTTTCCATTTGTGCCGCGCACTCGTGTTAAAAACCGTGATAAGCGCCGTTCGTGCACTGCAGTACGACGCGCGAACGCGCATAAAATAAATACAATCCGTATTTCGATTCGATCCTTTTACCCCGCGACGGATATCGCCGCCGCGCCCTCGTAACGCGGCCACGACTGCGCGGACGTTAGTTAGACTACTTGCTGACGCTCGGGAAACGGCGGCGAATTTTCAATTTTTATCTGGAGAGCAGGGGAGGGGGGTGGGGATAGTTATTAAAACAGCGCACGGACATATAGTTTTTTAGAGGCAAAAACGTACTTGGTATACAAGAGCCGGGCGATCGTGATCTTTGGAATTCGAAACTTTTGTTTTAGATTCTGAGAGCGCATTTTAAAAAGTCGTTAAAATATCCGATTCCGACGACGACGTTTGATTTTCTAACGCTTATGAATAGTTTCTGATACGTTCAGGGTGATTTTGTTTTTTTTGTCCACTAGAAAAAACAAATTATAAAGAATTTAGTATTACATTTTCTAGTCTCAAATTCGAAAGTTTTATGATGAATTTTTTAACTAGAAAAATATTTTCGCGTTTTCTCAAAATCGAATATCCAAATAAGAGATACCTAAAAGAGGAAAAAAGAAATCGTTTCCGCGAATTTTCGATATTTTCAAAAGAAAGCGTGAGGACTCGGTGGTAATGCATTTTCGTTTTCGTCGAATTTTATGGACCGATAATAATTCTTCTAGTCAAACATTGAAAAAAAAAACTTACAAAATCGATAAATTCCTCGGTTTACTCGGAATCAAAACAACAAAAAAAAACTTGCTTGAAAAAACTTTTGATCTTCAATTTCGATATTGCGTTGATCGATTTTATTGTCCGTTGTCAAGTGAACGTGAAAAAAACAACGTCTTTGTTGGGTTTGCTTTTTGGTCTTGGGAGATGTTCCCGTATAAGTCAGGTCAGGTTAGGTTTGGAATCTTCGTTTCAAAGGCGTAATAACGTTTACGTCGAGTGCTCTCCTCGCGAGCTCTGGACGATAACAGACAACAATAACGGTCGGACGAGGAAGGGAAATGCATTTGCGGCTTAGACGGGCCGCGACGCAAACGCGTGCGTTTGCAGTGTAGCGATGATTTCCGACTGCATTTCCGCGCGGTCGTCGGCGTCGGCGCGAGGAATAATAATATACACTTTGCGATTATTTTTTTTCCCCTCAGTAGAACGGACGGTTTTCGACACTAAAACGAGCAATTTATCGGTGACAAATCCGCACTTGGTCGTCGCATTCGAATTACGTAACGATTAGTCGCACGCTCGATTGTCATCCGACACAAATCCGATGACGACGCGTCTACGGTACGAGAAAAAAAAATAAAACATTCGAGTTATTTATCTCCGAGGTCAATGACGCTCGCGGGCGAATTATTCTGCCGATCGATTCGACCGCTTGTGACCCGTGTCCACGTCATCCGCGCTGCAGTGCGAGTGACGGTTGACAGTCGGGGATCGGAAACTAAACGGAACGACCAGGCCCGAGCAAACGGCGCGCAGAGAAAACGACGAATCGTATTTGCAGCTGATGTAGTTTGCGGATTCCGACTAAATTTGCCGGTGGCGCGTGACCGCGGGCAAACGGACGAGCGCGAACGAAAAGAGCCGTTTCCAGATCTCCGGATGTCATAATATTAGGTTGGATCAATCGCGTTTTCCAACTCGATCGAGTCGAGTTTATCATTTTGTTTTTCAATCTTCGGAGAAAACCGACGGACGTTTTCCGATCGGATTTATAAATGTTCTACATTTATATTTTCTTTTATTCACCGGCCGATTCTTCGTGTACGAATTATCCACACCCGTTACCTCTTGAAAATAAAATCAAAAGAAAACAGAAAATCAACAAGATTTCGTAAATCGTTCACGCTATTTCCCGTTGGAAAAAAAAGATAGTTCGTAAAAAGGGCTGGGTACCTTCAAATTCGTACTGCTATAACTGTTGGGCGGACGCGACAAACGGTTTTAATTTTTTTCCAATGAAAACATCCGTCTTCATCGACGAATAATAATTGCGATTCTATTCTTTTCGAGTAAAACGTCGATATTTTCCAGATACCGTCGACAGTGTAAAATCCTTAACCCCCGACGAATGTCATAGAAAAGCCGTTTCGCAAACGATTTACCGGATACACTGTAATATCATAATACAGTCGATGTATTTCATTGCTAAATTATTATCATTAAACAACGTGTGCCCCGAGTGTTCGAACGGAAATTGCCTGTCAACGTCCGCCAGATTTATCGTTATCGTCTGCGTATATTTAGCAAAAGCCACTCCACAAAACCGCTACACGCTGTTACACAAACACACACACACGCAGAGTACACAGAGAGAATGTCTTGCATTTAAAACGCCACCAACTGTACGCGGTGAAACGTTTCATTGAGCAGCTGCTCCTATGGCGTTTTGGCGTTCTTGAGCTACGTTTTTGCCGCCTCCGCGGGGGGTCTGCGCAGGACTCGGTATGAAATGCTTTGAACAATAAAAAATAAAAAATAAAAATCAATATATTTGCCATAAAAGAGGTCTTTACAGTCGGCCGTCATAAAAACACATAAATATAATAGTACGATGGATTTGCGACGAACACTCGATCGTATTGTGTATACGATTGAAATAATTAATTGAAATCGATCAAAATACCGGTTAGAACGAAACGCGTTATCACTTTTACTAAACCAACAAGAGATGGTCGATCGACGCGCAATAGGGCGGGCCTCTTCGGACTCCGGTCATCTCCTCGTTTGATGATATTGAAAAATCGATCGATTGCGCCGCCGAGCAAAATAATCCACGATCGGACCGTGACCGCGAGACGTTACGAGCGCTAAAAAAACAAAAAACCTAATAATATTAATAATAAAACCGGCGGTTTATCGGGGAAAACGAGAAGGAGAGCGTAAAATATTCAAGTGACCGACGACGACGCGTCGCGGTCGCTGGGAAACTGTTTCAATACGATATTTTATACGACTGCGCGCGACGTCCGCTGGACATTGCCAATTAGAAATACGTTGGCAGGCGACCGTTTCCACGCCATATACCGTTTTAAATCGAAACCCGAATAACGAGATTACGGTCATTTCCGGATACCCCGGGTACCTACGTCATAACCTATTAATATTCATTAATAACTGTGCGACGTCGAATGGCTCGCGCAAAGTTTCAAGTGTGTGTGTGCGAGAGGGAGGGAGTGATTGTGGATAAAAACAAATTCGTATTTCGAATTCACGTGCAGCGCGGCGGCGTAATGTTCCTAGGACGAAAGTCGTGTTTTTTTTTCCCCCGCGTAGTCATAACAATTATCCAACTCCGGCACGAGTTTATACGACTTTATAGATTATTTCAAATACAAGATGACGCAGCGAACGATATTGGATCAACGAGTGTGTGTATACGTATATACGCGCGTAGATAATTACGTATTTACCGTCGTACAGACGAAATGAGGCTCCGGCGTCAGAGCTAATTTCGTTAAAACGGCCGTGGCTGTCACGCGAAATCAATAGGTGAAAGGTTCGTTAAAAGATTTCACGGTGTTAAATGTTAAAAAACAAGTTAAACGGATTATTATCATCCGTCCGACGTCAATTCTAATTTGCCGCGCGCGCTACCGTATACGTATACGCGTTATAGAGTCGCTCGAGCGTAATTCGATTGAATTTTTACGCCCCGAAATTAGATAATTCGATTCTTCGCGGGCCCGTACGAATGAATATCGCTCGACGCAAGTCGCCTGCGAAACACCACCCGCCGCCGTACAAATAATAATGTATTTTTAAATAAATTACTCGGAACTAGGAGAAAATAAAAACGTTTTTTTTTTGTTGTTTTTTTAATGTTTTTTTTTTTTTTTCAACAGGGTAATAATTTTAATGGTTACGTCCAATATGAAAATTACCTGCTTTCGTGCCGCGGTCCGACGTCGCGTGACTCTTTATCGTCGTCGGGCAAAAGCTAACCACTGAAATAATTCCTCATTATAAAATATATACGACGCGCCGGCAAAGTAGGTGCCCAATATACCTATATAGTATACGGTGTGCGCGGTAATATTTTCGAGTCACGTGTACGTATGTCTTATTCATGCGCGGCATATATTATATTATGTGCATATTGTAGTTCTTAATTGGGCAGTCGTTGCCATAAAAGCCGCGAAGATATATTTTAAAATCCTGCGGGGGCGAGAAGGGAATGAAAAATTAAAAAACGAGCGCGTCACTAGAAAAATTAACCGAGGTTTTAATTAAAGCACTATCTGCACTCGAGGCGTGTGTGTGTTGGTGTGTGTGTGTGTGTGTGGTGTGAGATTGTGGTTTTTTTTAACCAAAGTGTCATAATGGCCATCGGCCCTTTAAAGTTAAATTAAAAAAGAACCTAAGAAAACAACGAGTTCAAGACTCGGTTATTTCGATAACCGTAACGCGAGACATGACAGTTTAAAACTCGATGACGATTTGTGTTGTCGGACAAACGTATTTGAAAAAAAATAATATTTATTTCAATAGTTCTAGAGAAACTAGACGTATTATATTATTTTAATATCGGAAAAATAGTCGTAATTGATGCCAAATATAGTTTACGTTTGCGAACGCGATATTATTCCGCGAGTTCATCGGTGCACTAAGAAGTGAATATTAACTGAGAGTGGTTAGGTTTTTATCTAATAAAACACGGCTAGTAATACACGCGAGACAGCCACGACGACCCTACGATTCATCACTATATAAAAAGTTGTTAAAACGACATCGATTTCTTTTTTTTTTTGTCAACTGACGATTATTTTTTTTTTTTGTTAACATGAAAATAATCAACAAAATGTATGTTTTACATTCTACTGTTTTTATATAATATACGTATATAAAAAGTCATATGAATATAAAAGTCATTCGATTTTTACGTTCGAAAACCCGCACTGCTTCCTGTAAATAATTTACGAATATAAACGTATAATTAATGTTTGCGTGTTGTAAAATAGACCGACAGAAATATTCCGATATTGTTTTAATATCGTTGAACAATAGCAGACCCGAGGCGAGATAAAATTTCTTTTATTTACCGTGTTTTGAATTTTTAATAAATATTTGAATACAGACAGGTGCCCGTCATTTTATTTTATCGTTGGACATAACGTCGTAAAGTACAATTTACCCGACTGAGTGTTCACTTGCCGTTGCCGAAGTTGGAACGAAAAACTGTCTTCGTCGCGGGCGCGGACACGAGGAGGGCATAAGATCGATAGCCAGCTAAAAAAAAAAAAAAAAAAAATGAATAAATAAACCTACGTAGACTATTGTATTTTACTCGATAACGAAACTCGCAACAGAAAAATTACAGATTACCAATTTTAAAGAATAATTTTTTGTCGAAATTATGACGTATTCGTTTGTTGTTTTTCCGACAATCGTGTTCATATTATTCCGTAGTTTATCGGCATTGGTGGCAGCTGGTACCGTGACCGACGACGACGAAGACTTTAATTGTGTTGTTTTTAATTTTTGTACACGTCGTACGAGTATAATATCTCATGTTTCGCGGATAATTCTATTTATAATTTGGTAGTTTTTAATCGCATTGACTTGACCGGTGACGATGCCGCGTCGACGATTTCGTTAATATTGTTGGCCGGAAGTTTATTCACAATATCAAGTTATAATATCTATCATAATACACGAGCGCTATCGTATTTTATAAAATACATATTCATAACAATATAAAACAAGTAATGCCTCCCAAATAAGTACCCAGGGTCCGCGCGTCCGTCTGGTCATCGTGTACGCGGTAAAATATAATTATTATAACGTCATAATAATTACTCGAATTACACCTGATCGAGGGTATAGGGTACGTACGAATTTGAAACGTCAAAAGAAATACTCGCTTTAACAATTAACACGAATAGAAATCGACGCCTAACCAGAGCCAATAAAACACCGATAGAGTTGTCATTCGGATTTCAAACGTTTGTTCGAACGTCGTCGTTTGAAACGTGGAACGTGTGTAGTAAATGAGTGAAATATTTCAATCGTGTAGGTTCGCGTTAATTTTTCCTTTGACACTGCCTTTAACGTCGTCGAATTCGACGCGATCTGCAACGGTTTCGATTGGAAACATCTCTCGTTTGCGCGGCGCGTTCTATAAAGTCGCTCGACGACGATAAAACTGCCGACCGTATTTTACGCGGCCACTCGTCGCATAACGTCGCCGCCGAGTGATATTTTGTGTCTGGTGCGCTCGTCGCGGCCAAAGGCGAGTCGGATCCGTCCGAATAATTAATGTTTGAACATGATGTTTCGATGCGAATTGTGTAGGTTTACTCGTATATGGAACCACGATTATGGTTTGGGTGTCGACCGTGTTTCGCGGACGTCGGAATCCTTTGAGACGCGTACCGGTCCTGTCGTCTCCGCGGCGGTCTGGACGAGCCGATTAATTAGAAAATAATATCGTCGTGCGAATCACCGGACAGAACGTCTGAGATCGTTGTGTCGGAGCGCGCGACCGTCGAGACTGACGACGCGCAACGATCGCGGGCCGTGTCCCGGAGACACGTTATTATTATCATACACTTGAGACCGCGGCGTTTTCTCGGCCCGTCGACGGGAAAAGCTCGCACGATTGTGCCTCGTGTGTGTGTGCGAGTGTAGTCGGCAGACGGCGCGTATACTACCTCGGGAAAACGTAAATTAATTTTTATCACGAGCGTGTCAACAGAACGTTAGAAACAATAGTGTTTTCACTCGGTTTGAAGTCCATTCGAAATGGCACATGATATATATATTATGTGTATAATATCGCGTGGTACACTAAGTACACGAGCGTACTGCGATGACCTTTTTAGTTATACTTTATTGCGATGAATTTTTTTTTTTTGCGCCGCGCGCACGAAAAAAGCTCACGATATTACACTAGTCCGGACGCGGTGCATTAGTCCTCCGTTTTTAAGAAAAGTAAATAACCGAAACGTTTGTTTATTTATACGTTTGTCCAAACTCTAATTTCAAACGGGCACAGAATAATATATATTATATAAACGGTTTTATATGAACGCAATACTATTATTATTACTACTGTCCCTTGTTTATTCACACTAATTTATTCATGAATCGAAACTTTCCAGATCTCCGTAGTGCCCCCTACTGTAATAATTCTGCCTGTAGTCCAATAAACGTTTTATTTGTATTTTTTCTCTCCGGCCAGGTACTCCGTGTCAGACCTTGATGTATGACGTACGGAATTCGTTGCAACTCTCCGGAAACTCCTTGCCCCCTTCCACAGCAGGTGATCGAACGAAATCCGAGTGATTTTATTCCGAACGCTTTGCGGTCCTCATTCTATATTGTAATAAAATAACGCCCACGCGAACTGACAGGACGAGCAGAGGTTTTTTTTTTTGTTCGCGTAATTTTAATATTCCGTCATATTGTCTATACAATTCAGGTTACAATTCGTTATTACGAGTCAGACGATATTATGTTCGTCGGTACCCACTAGGATTTCATATGATAAAAATCTATCGAAAACGTATTTTTCGGTCGGTTTGAACGAACTCGCTGTAAATATTCGTATGGAATGCCGATTTATTATTTCTGGATTCGCCGTGACCTAAGACATATATTTTGACTTTGATTGGTAGACAATAATTGTTTCCACCGTGAAATAAATAAAACTCGCGACTTGGATAAGTCTCCAATTTACCGTTACTTTACGTAACAATAATAATATATTATCGACGAAATATCCGTACATTTATAGGAAAAACCGTGTTTAAAACGAATAAAACATCTAAACGGGGCGGGTGTCTATCGTGTCTCCGGCAGCGCCCCCCGTTTGAAACGAGAACACGTCTCTTCGGACCACCGACGAAACACTAACGAACGGCCATCGTGCCGGATAATATAGGAACGGGAAATTGGAAAAGGGAGGTGACGGGAACACGGCGCGGGGACCTCTCGTTTCGCCTGGGCCGTCGATCGAACACGAAACGCGCAGGTAACGCGCGCTCGTACCTACCACGGTTAATTTATATCGTCGGAATAATCGCGCAGGAGATTATCCTGAACGTTCGCTTAATCCACGTGGGAAACCGTCGCCGGCGCGATTATTTCGGACGACCGATACCGCATTACGTAGTACGTACGGACCCGGTGCCGGGATCCGGTAGAAGAGGCGATCGGTGAGGCGACGTGACCGGGGAGGGGGGTAGTGTAAACGGCGTTGTTTTCTAGTTTAAATGTTTTGGAATTAGATTACTGCTGCGGGGCACGGCGAGCGACCGGCGAGACGGGGTTAACTATCGCGCGATCGGATACGCCTCGAGTTTCTACCGCCGCGTCTTGACCCGCGAGAGTTTATCGCCGATGTCCGGCGCCCGTCCGGCTTTCGGACCGACTTCGTATCTATCGGCGGTCACGTCGATCGACTTTACGAATTAGTATAAATTACAATGCAAATGTTATTGCCGTCTTCCGTTGGCGAGTCTATTATTGTCCGTCGACGTTCCGACACGATGCGCGGCGGATTTCGCGAGTTAGCGGACTACTAGCGCCACGTTTTTTTTTGGTTTTTTTTCGCAAAAAAGAAAAACGTTCTGTCCTCGCCCGCTCGTCGATCGTCGGTACGATTCGGAGACGATTCCGAGGCGGAGGAAGCGACTGGTCTCGATTACCCTCTCCGTATATTGGCTGTATAACGCAGGACACGCAGGATAACTTGCCGAAAGAGTAGGCGTTCGCCTGGAGTGCTAAAAATGTCCCGTGAAGCGGACGTCGCACGTCGATTTGTATATATTTGTTCGCGAGATTATCATATTATTTCAACGTTATGAAAAGTCTTTAAATTACATTTTGTAAAATTGACTACTGATTTGTAAAGGCTCGAGAAAAATAATCGTTTAACGCTGTCAATATGAATTTCAGGTTTTTTAAAAAACTGGTATGGTTTAAATGTTATAGGTACAGCGTTTGAATAAATAAATTTGTCAGACTATGAAGTGATAAAGTGTAGCTCGGAAAATCCCGTCTTCCGTAAGGTTTATGTCTTAATCCAACCCTAGCGATACGCATTATGAAATCATAAACGAATATTAAAATTGTCCAACATTTGTCATGACAGTAGACGCGGCTTATAAGGATTCCACTTTGAGATCGGCACAGAGTGCTATAAGACCTATAGCCGAATGAACCTCGTAGGTAGGCGGTAGTCGAGAGGGGAGAGAATTTCAAAACGTAATTTTACTTTGCCTGTCGGATGACATTAGTCGTGTGATAAATCAAATATGCATACGTAAAATCCGAGCAGAGCAGTTCGTTATTTCTCATACTCGAGTTCGGTGTGAAAAAACAAGTTGTTTTTGTTGTTTATTTGTTAGAGTCGACGATTTCGGCAATTCAAAGCGCGCGTATAAGTATTGAAAACAAAAACAAAAGGCACTGAGAGAAGAAATGCGATACCGAATAATTACTGTTTTCAAAAACCAACGGGGATACACGTTATAGTCGTGGCACGGTTCTGCTTCTAAGCGACTTCGATACGATTGACTTTTTAAACTCTGATTTATTTCGGCGTTTTACCGAATACGTCTTTATTGTTTACCGATTCTTTTAGAAGAAACTCTAAGGGTCCTCGAGTAAAATACGAGTCTGACAATCGAATGGGCGAATCTTACGGCCGACTTTATTTCACTGTATCGTAGAAAACGCACGAAACTTTCACTTTTAACACTTAACGTTTAGAGGTTTTTCACAAATTATTTCTTTCTCTATTAGATTTTTTCAGAAATAACCTACCGGAAAATCGCAAAATAATTATAAAAGTGTTAAATCGCCGCCGGCGCGATTCGTCTGCGGACAACGTCGCGGCCGGTTTTTGCTTTCAAATCCGTTTTCCGGTCGACGACTCTTGCCGGGGGACGGCGATGACGCGTCGCGGCGGGTTTGGGGCGAAAAACACGCGCCGAGTACGTCGCGTCGTATTTCAAAACACATAATTCGTCCGGTGGCGACGAAACGGATCGGGTCGTTTTATTAAAATAACAATCTGCCGGCGAGTTGACGAGCGCCGGATAATGCCGAACCCGATGTGCGTTCACCCGCGAAACAATGACGCGAGCGCGCGCTCGCGGGGGGGGGGGGGATCGATACGTTTCGCTA
Source organism: Drepanosiphum platanoidis (assembly GCA_948098885.1). Taxonomy (NCBI): domain Eukaryota; kingdom Metazoa; phylum Arthropoda; class Insecta; order Hemiptera; family Aphididae; genus Drepanosiphum; species Drepanosiphum platanoidis. The sequence continues at coordinate 7,872,834 of OX402529.1, read as the reverse complement.
TTATCGCTCCTTAATATCTATATAATAATATTCCGCCGAGGAATTTTTGATTATCAATACAAAAGGGTTGTTCGTGGCCGGAGGGGGAAAAAAACGAGTTTCGAGATTAGGGTTGCCGGGAGGAATGATAAAGACAATATTGTTATATTATAATGTTATCGAATTATGGAGATTATATGCGAGAGCGCGGGAGACGCCCCCCCCCCCGCCCCCGCCTCCGCCTCCTACTTTGTGTCGATAAAGGATTCTAATCGCAAATTGTTTATTTTCTTTATTTTTATTGCTTTTTATCGGCGCGCGGGTTTTAAACGCATACGCGCTCGAGTAGTCGAGGCAACGACGATATATTATTATAATACGTATGTCACGTTCCGAATTATTATAATACGAGAACTACGGCCGACGAAAACGTACAATGATCATCGCCCTTTTGGGCGAGACGAACTTATTAGGTATCAATTTATCGATTCTAATTTTTTTTTTTAGTGTGTGAAGAAAAAAATGTTTTTATCGTACAGTCTCGAGACGAATTAATGAACTCTAAATGAATAAGCGGCTGTTGGTCGTCGTTATTGTTTTGATATTTAGATCTGAAATGTAATAATGATTGAAACATTTTGGCTGTCGATATCATTATTGTATATTTTATCCGCGTGGCTCTCGAACACACGCATTCGTGTCGGCCGCACTATTTCTCGCGCGAATCGAAAAACGATCATTGTTCTTCCGTCGATATTTCATATCTCGACGCGCGTTCTCCGATTATCCTCCAACTGACATATTCGAATAATACACAATTGAAAAACGGGTTGTTTATTTCGCTCGAAAACGCGTCTTACGAGAAAAACTGCCACGTCTCGTCGTGGAGTGAACTGATTTTCATCATTTTTTTTTTTTTTTTTTTGTCAGAAAGAAGAAGCAAACTCGTCAGTAGCGACTCGCTGTAAATCAGTTACCCGCGAGTTTCCAAGTTTTTTTTTCTTTTTCTTCTCAGTCGACGACAAAGTTTAAATATTACTCAGTTTTACGCGAGTACGTTGTACATCATTGTTTACGAATTTCTAAGTTTTATCTATTTTTTTTCCAATACAATGAATATATACCTAACTCGGGTGTTAAACATTTTTTGAAAACGTATATTTAGTAGAAAAAAAAACCGGTCTGTCTGCTGTCTACGTAGACAGCGGAAAAAACCGTTTCTCTCAAACGAACCAGACTAATTCGATTAAAACATAAGCTACTGAAACATTTTACCATAAGAATATTATCGGAATACTTTCGTGTAACGAACTCGCCTATACGACGACGTTGCGATGCACATAAATCGCGGGTATTTTAAAAGTCGGGGAATATTTGTACATGATATTATAATATTATTATATTAGATATTTACAATTTTACCGAATACTTACATCGTAAACTTTATTGAATTTACCGCATAGTTTTTGAAATAGTTTCAATGAAATGTGCGCTGTTCACAAGCCGTGTAGGGGGGGGGGGGCTGGAGGGATGAGTTGAACTTGTTTTTTCTCGTTAAAAATAAGTACCGTCGAAACGTCAAGTCTCCAGGTCCAGTGGTTCTGGTCTGTGCGAGTGGAACCGCCTCCGAATCAACGACTTTCGGGTCTCACTATCGATTTCCGTTTATTATCACTTGCGATTGATACGATTTTGCACTTGCAGGGTAACTCAAAGTTCCCGAGGAGTCCGAGTGCCGTTTCAGATAGTTGAACGTTGAATAGTTTCAGCGTTGAAACCGGTCGACGGGGCCCTCATTCGACGCGTTCAGATAGTTTCGACAAAATGTTTTTTTTTTCCGGATTCGAGTCAATCATTCCGTTTCCATTAGCCGCGAGCCGGTACAATTGGCACGATAATAGTAATACGGTCCGTTCCATCGCGCCCATAAACCCGCGGTCCGTATTATTCGATACAATTCGATTTATATTATTTAACGTCGGACATCGCGAGGTGCGTCGAAAACGCGTATTGATCTGCCGCGAATGCAAATTGTTTGAACAGTGCGCGCCGCACACGGTATTATCGTTTTGGATTCCGAGCGAAACGACGAAGCCGTCGCGGTCGTCGTAGGTTTCGACCGAGACGCGCGCTGGCGTAATTTGCTTCTTCTCGCGTGTATATATGTGTGTTTCGACCAGAGGACTCGGTCCGACCGTCGTCGACACGATAACCGTTCGTTTGAAACGTTCGTCTTGTCGGCGCGTGCGATCGGGAGGTCGTTTTTTTTTTGTTGAATTTTCAAGTGATCGCGACGTAAACTGACGAGAAATCGGACGAAAACAACGGTCAACATTTGCGTGATTTCCGACGAAATCGAATTTTATTTTATTTTTTCTCTCGATAACTATTTCGTTGAATCGGTTTTGCCATCGAACAGCGTGTTTCTGTTCTATACGTTTTCAGGGCAAGCGGCGCGGCGTGTTCGGCCATGACGATTTTTATACGGGAAATTCGAGTCGCAGGATTTGCGCGGTTTTAATCAAAATTAAAAAAAAAAAGATTTGATTTTTCATTTCTTTTTGCTACCATAAACTTCGAGTTGAAAATAATATTTATACTTAATGCGATTCGAAATATAAGAATAAAATCCGCGTTTCTTATTAATCGACGGCATAAAAAAAAAAAAAAAAAAAAAAACGGAACCGTTGCGATGTTTGTGAGACCCCGTTCTCTAATGATTTGCTTTTTTTATCGTTCGTTTTTCTCCTATATACGTATACCTCCGTGACATGGCTGGAAAAATATTCGAAATTAAATTCTTTCTTTGAAATCTAACCATTGAAATGAGCATTTAATCGTATATACACTTTATACGATCGCAATATTATTTAAGTCAATGGTAAATCATTGAAATCGCGTGCCACTCTGACCCAAGTAATATACTTCTTAGTAGAATAACAAAAGTAATAATGATAATAATCTCTGGTCGCTATATTACGTTTGCCAATATTTGACGTTAGTATATTAGTGTAAATACGAGTAGGTGTAGGTTACGTCTTCTTGATTGAGAAATAATATTATAGATAATTTAAACGTACTTCGAATGCACATGCGGGTGGGCGTCGTTCACGAGACTCACTAATAATAGGTCCAGTTGCTCATGTGAGACTCGAAATCGTCGTATTCAAATAACAAAAGAAAGAAAAATAAATCCGTCCATAAGAGTCGAGTTCGACGTCTGTTATAATTTCACAGCGAATCGGTAAAGAACGACGACATGATATTTGGTAAAGTTTCGAAATAAATTAGTTTTTAAAATGGCTTCAGTTTTGTTACCTCGTTTTCGCGTTTGTTAGTTTTCATATCGGATTCGCCTCGGAAACCTTTTCGGATAGTAGAGTTTTTCAATTCCGACGCTGATTATTTGAAAAATAAAGAAGACGCCGTGGAACGATCGTCAAACACGATATTACAATCGTAAAACGTCAAAAATCTGCCGGATTTGTGTATTTATGTTTCCGTTTGAACAGATTTTTTCGATTCATATTATATTTATTCATTTTATATTATATAGTTATTTCGATAGCCCAAATCGTTTTTTATATAATCGTACGATTTCCAGTCTCCCAATACGTCGTCGCTGTCGCCAACACGCCGACTCTTTCATTCGTTTCCCGCGTCAGCTTTGAGCAGCTTTGACGACCACTTTCTCTGTGACCCGTCGGTAAAGCGCGGGGTCAATAATTAAAACGCCTACTATCGACGTATTATTGTTATTAGTTTTTCTCGATTCGAAACTTTGTTCCCAACCTGATAACACGTTTTGCTACAACAGTTCTACCAATAGAAAGCTTTTTTGAAATATCTAATGATTTTATTTACGATTTCTGACTCAAAAAAGTGGGGGGAAAAAATGGAAATATTTCGTTTTGCGAGCCCGTCTTGTTCCGCGATTCGAGTTAAACATTTTACACCGGCACACTCCGAACTCTTTATCCGCGCGACGCCTATGCGATCACAGGACCACGGGATTCGCGCGCGACGCGTGAATACACCTACGATAAAATCGTAGAATTATTTAAAACCGTCTCCGCCGAGAGCACAATAAACATAAATATAATAAATAAATAATATAACGCAGCTATGACTAGTATACACCAGTCTAGGCTGTATACAACATCGTCAGTTTACGTACGAATTCGATATAAAAACGCGTAAAAACTATGATGACGATAATATTATAAAATCCTAAACGATGCGAGTATACTACCTGCGCGCGTCGCTCTCGGTTTCCTTCTCTTCGCCTGTTTGCTCGATCCTTTCCGCGTCCTGCGGATGTTCGTTACGCGAACGCTGCCGCCGCCGAGGCCCGCGAGTGGGGTAGGGGTGCGTTAAAGTTTTACGATCCCCAAAAGTCCCGTATCCGCGCACAGCCGGCTAGTAGACGACGGCGTTACGAACACGTGTTGCCGCAAATTATTTGGCGCACGCGGTATTTAGTGATACAATAATATTATTATTATGTCTCGGCGCGATATTTGTCGATAAAACGGCGTTCACGGCGGCGGCTTCCACACGACTCGAGTTTATAGTGAACATCTAAGGCCGCACACGATCGATCATTATTAATCGTACGACTTTTTCCTTCCTCGTACACTGTAAAAACGTATCGGTCAGATATTAATAACATCGTATTGTTTACCACATGTCAACGTCCGTTTCACTGGCTTTCATCGTTGTCCAGAGAGTCGGTCGATATCTCATTTACTGGAAACGTGTCGTTTCTTCTACCGTTTTATTGCCGCCGAAGCCCGGAGGGGTGACGACGACATCGAAATCCGTCTATATTTAGCCTTTTTTTTCATTTACTTATTCATGAATTTAGGAGTTGCGAGGGCGGGCCTCCACGTGCTTTGCGTTTGGTAAAAAAATCAAATAAATGCTGAAAAATTTATTTAAAAAAATGTAAAATCGTTTTCCTGCTATTAATTTTCCGATTCGAACACTGCGGATATTATTTATTATTTATACATTTAAAAAAAAAAAAAACGCCTCGGAGTCAACTTTATTATGATTTCCATCAGCGTAGGTACTTTTGAGACCGCGAGTCTAAATCGTATTTATGTCAACTCTTTCGACTGTCAAATCTTTCTATTTCCAACGATATTATGTACGTACGTGCGTATATATAGGTTTTACGGCGGATCGCTTAGAAGGAACGCCGCCGCCGAGGAGAAGTTTTTGATATTATTTATTTTCATAAGGATGATTCGCGTCGAGTGCCGAAGTCCTTAAGAGTTGAGTGAAAATCTGGAGATACAGCTTCCGCGAGTGTGGTGAGAGAGTTTAGAGACGCTGATGTTACGTACTTGAAATGAAAAAAAAAAAAAAAAACAAACAACTATAAGCTGGGAAGGGTTGCACGTGGGCCCGAGTATATACGTATATCGACGACGACGGAGGAACGACGGTTTTATTTTCTTTATATTTTTTTTTTTTCCGTTCCATTCCGATCGCCGTTCGCGCATTGTGTTTTTTCGCTTACCTACACATAGCTCCGAGCGCTACTCCGTGTAGATTTGACTTTTGTACGACATACGACCAGTGGTCTCGGGATTTCCGTTTAACGAGCAGCAAACTTCGAAATTCCGTCCCGCTCCGTAGCGCCGCCGCCGCTAACAACGTTACATAACGTCGTGACGGTGCGCGCGTGTTTGTATTTTTTTTTTCATCGACGTAACTACACATGTGAGGGAAAAAAACATATTTACATCGGATGTACATTGCCAACGAGTCCCTCGTCTTTTTGAACATTATTATGTATCTGTTATATTTGTGTTGATATTATGTCTGTCATATCTGTTCATATTATGTATACTGTACTTTTGGGCCGTTTCGCTACGAACAATAAGACACAGTTTTCATTATCGTTTTACCGTGCGAACGAAAAATATTTCGGCCATATAAGTACAACGCGTGCAAACGTAATCCAGTACTCTTGCCGAACGTGTTTCGACGACGACGACGACGCGCGACGGGACGACTGCGGGTGGCGGCGAACAATCTAAAAACGACGTATTCACTGCATATACTTAAAGAGTCTTCTCCATTATTATATTTCGTATAAAGTTAGCGTGTTCTCTCTCATTGTCTGCAATGGAAATCCACGGAGGATGCGAAAAGTACGTTTCTCCGGGATTTCTTCTCGAGACCAATAACAATAGCAATAATCGTATTAATAAAAAAAGGAGGAAATTGAAACACTGCGTCGTCGGTTATGCGCGTTTTGCAAAGCCGTTTCTCTGCTCCGGGCATATAATATACACACATATATACGTATAATGTATACAGAGAGAGAGAGAGAGAGAGAGAGAGAGAGAGAGAGAGAGATAGAGTTTCGTCGATTTCTCTTTCTCCCTTATATTCTCTTTCTTCGGGTCTGAAGAACCGCCGCCCAAGAGAACCCGGCGGGTCTTCGCAGTAAACCTTTTATTACACGCGCTGTTATTATTATTATTGCCGTGCGTATGCGTTACGGGCGGACGTTAAAAAAAAAAAAAAAAAGAAAAGTTTCGTCGTCGACTGCTGCGAAGAAAGCAATGCGAAATAGTGATAATATCTCGAAAACGAAAAATAACTATAATGATAAAATAAAAAGTTAGGTACCGCGCGTACTCATACTATATTATACAGAGTAAAGGGGACGGCGCGGCGGGAGCGGGTCGGGTCGTAGTTGGCGTCAGGATTCTCGTCAGAAGTTATAAAACCAGAGGGACTTTAAACGCGATTCATTTCTGCCCTCGCCGCCGCCGAGCTATAGTGTCTTCTTCCCGAACATGCCGGTCATAATATGATTATTGCTTTGCACGCGTGTATAATGGATACGTTTAGACAATAATAACAAATAATTTCCGCGCTGTCTGCGAAATTCGATTTCCCGAAGAACAGGTCGTTCGTTTCGGCCGACCGATAATTCTTTTCTCGTCCGCCGTGGACTCTCTCGTCGTTCGACGAGCTCTAAAATGCAAATAATAACCAACTATACGCGCGTTTCCGGCCGACAAACGGGCCCGTCGATTATCAATATCAAATACGGTCTCCCGGTGCTATTCACGACGCGCCGCGTTGGCGAGATAACGAATTTATTTCCGAAAAAACTACGCGACTCTATACGCGAAAGAACTCTCGCGGTTATTATATTAAAATAATATTTAAACGGTAGTATTATTTTAGACGGTAAAAACATTATTGTTCCCGAGCAAATTTCATTATAATATACTTTCTTCAAATTCCATTATTATCTCGGCGCGCCGGTGGTAATCGAATTAAAACGAATTTTCTTTTTAAATGAACGGAATTTCATTAACTCTGACGTCCGCGACGTATTCGAGAAAAAAAAAAACATAATTATCTACGTAATATAAATTATGTAATTTAATACATGATTTCACAAAAAAAAAAAAAAAAAAATAATAAAAACGAATTTTCCGGAACCGTATTATTAAACGCGTTTTCGTTTGATGTTGTATATTTTGATTATATATGTACGGTATATACATATATAATATTTATAATGCAGAATTCAACAGATAATTCGGTTAAATTTAAATTATTGTCGTCAAAGAAAAACACGGGAAAACATGAAAATAAATTATTACAGATGCCGCGGAAATATTATAAATATTCTTTTTAGATTTTATTCGATAGCATAAAAGATGAGTGTTATGGAGAACCGCCGCCGTCATCTGTAGCCGATAGTGATTCGGAGTACATTATTTTGATAGCCGTTTATACAGAGAGAGAGAGAGAAAGATGGAGAAAGACAGAGAGAGAGAGTCAGAAAGGGGGGGAGAGAGAGAGAGAGAGAGAGAGAGAGAGTTCTGTAATGCGTCGCGCGTGCGATATTCAGACAAAGACAACAAATGTTACTGCGACGTCGTCGTTCTCCTCTTAATCTAACGTCTTAACTTCTCCTCGCCGGTAAATAAATTCCCCCGAGTGTTTTTCCTCCTTTCGTCCGCATCGCCGTGGCGCGTTTGTGTTATTGAAAAATCCCAAACCCTCCGGTGACAAAGAGACTTGTAACAACAACGACATCATCATCATCATCATATCGAAAGGCGCCTCCTCCTCCTCTACGGCACGCGGAGATCGCAGCACCGAGTCGTTACTGATTTTTTTATTTTCGTTAAAAAAAAAAAAAAACCAAAAACAGAAACGATAACGACGGTAATAATATTTTTATCGTTCCGGAAATGAAATAATATTAAATAAAACATTTCGCTGTGTAATCGAACGGGGTATTTTCTTTCGGCGGCCCACCCGCGGCACTAAAATGTTATTGCGGTACGCGCGCGCCTGAAAACGTTGTAGCGAACGAACGATAATGATTCGCGATCAAACGATTAAAAAAAACAGTCGACCGAGTACGACAAATCGCGATCGGTAAACATTCCATGAATATTTCACTCCCTATATTATTATTTTGTTTCGACGAGGAGACGACGGCGGCGGCGGCGGCGTAACGAAGTAAAACCAACGGTTTTGTACACGATACCAATCTTTTAAAAACTTATTTTTCGCGGCGTTTCTCCGACAAGTTATTCTCATATGATTTGATATTATTGTACGAATAACGCGTTGTCGTTCACTTAATATGTCTACTTTTTTTCGGTACCGATTTTTCGCCATTTTTTATTTCTTTTTTAACGCGCAATGACCTTTTGCAATCGCACTACAAACTCATTGTAATTTTTTGCAAAGTATTTTTCAAAGAAACGTTTCTATTTATAATATAAAATTAAAAACACACGTGGTCGGAACAAAATGTTTAAGTTCGAAAAATATCGAATTAAAAAAAAAAAACTAACGTTAAAAAGAAAAATTGTGCAGCGATAAAATATAATTGTTCCGAAAACACGTGCCGATTAAACGAACGTTCTTTGATTAAAGAACCGTTATTAATGTATTTATTTATTTTTTTTGATTATCGACGTTTATTAACGTACCGGAATTACTATTATAATTTTGTTATTCGTCGGTCATGATGTTGACGTTGTGTTATCGTCGTTTTTCAAATTTCGTTCTCGATCGACGTGTCGTCTAGCACGGATTCTGCGGTATCACGTCGAGGGTGGGCGCGGACGGGCCCGGGAAGTGTGTACACGGAAAAGGAAAACTTCGTTTGACAAATCGCCACCGCCGCGGAGTAACGGCTGATAATCGGCCGACGAGACGCGCCTTAACTTAACGACCGGTAGAGACCTGCAGCAGCCAGTGCAGGCGCAGGATAAACGGTGTCACATTATAATAATAGCGTTGGCTTCGAAACTGAAATACGGCACGGCGCGGTGGCGCGAAAAAAAACTACTTTGGGTAATCTTTTGACCGGTCGCCACTCGAAAATCGGCAGACAATTATCCGGCGATACGTATTCGTAGGCGCAGAGTTCGAAATGGAGAATTTTCCGAAGCGAAACTCGAGTAAAATCAATATGACGTCAGACATACCATTATTTCCTATAATCCTTATTGCTTTTAGAAGAAGAAAAAAAACCAATCGTCGTTTTAACAACGAAAAAGGACAAAAATATGACGAAGGTGTGACGTGTATTTGCTGCAGTCTTAACACTTCATTTTATTTGTCTAAATACGTAGTATCGAAACATTCGATTCGTTTTCTTTCTTTCAAGAACCGAACGTTTTTTTCTGAAACTCTTAGCGCCACTTGGGTTCTAATTATTTTCACCGATCGGAACGGATGCGTCAAGGATTATTATTCGAGTCGGCGCGTTTCAGTCTATTTCGAACTTTATCTAACTAAATGATAACTAATATAGCTAAAAACGCTATTCCGGTAGTTGAAATCCGTTTGTAATTATCGTCGGTTCTATCGGATTTTGTGGATCAAGTGAATTTTTCTCGTTTCTCGCGCGCGCGCGCGCGCGCTGACGAAAAGCGATATTATTATAAACCATCTCGTTTTCTTCTCCGAAACCATACGGTAATAGAGAACTTGTGCGTGCGTGTGTGCACGCGCGCGCGAGGCGTTGAACGAGGGGAAAACTCAATTTTAAATCTGCACCGTTAAAGGGGCGGTTTTCGCGTGTGTATTATTATTCCATTATTATGCACACAACGAGGAAGAAATCGCGCCCGACTCATCCTTTTGGGAATGCTGTCAGTTTTTTGTTCAGACCCGACGTAAATAAACGTTGTTTAAAAAAATAAATAAAATCGTATTAAAAAAGAGAAAACTTATTTAAACGATATGTTTATAACTATAGATTTATTAAGTATAAACACTGCGTTATATTATATACATTGTATATTATTATATTATAAATTCCACGGGGAGGCGTACAACGTCGACTTGTATTTATAAAAAAAAAAATAAATAAATAAATAAATAAATAACAGTATAAATTCTTTTCAAAGGCGAATTCAATTTTTTAGTGTCAAATACCCATTAGGAAACTAATTACCTTTTAGTACGGCGCGTAATAATATACATTGTACACTCGGAAAGTGTATTATTCGTTATGATTCCCCCGGCTTATTAGCTGCACACCCGACGGAAAGTTATGTGATTAAACTAGCGGAGCAGCAGTGTAAAAGACGCCGTGGAATTTTCAGGATAAACACGGCAGTAGTTTTATAATAAAAACTTCGCCCGGGCTTAATTCGCGGAACTATTATTACTTTTCTGTGTTAATATCCGTCGAGTTTTGTTGAAATTGTTTAAAACTTAATTGCGGGCTTAGTATTATTCACAGTTAAGAACCCTTTCATGTAAAATACATTTTTATTCCGTAAAGGATTTACGGTGGAAAAAATAAAAGTTGTATCCATTATGTATATAATACGGTCGCGCCGCCGCCGCCGAGTCGCCCACATCAAACGTCCTGCCTACGCGAGGGTGTAGCCTCTGGCATTTATCGCCACGCGTCGATGATTACTCCTTACGATATTTCCGATATTATATGCCACGCGATACATTCTAGTACCGGGGTAACCGGGGGAAGGCGCACATTTGGACTCTCGGCAAGTCTACTGGCACTACTGGTAAGGTTTATTTTCGCTATTCGAAAGATATTATATTTAAATTTTAGTATGTAATAACAATTTTAATTATTTTATCGTAAAATATGAGTTCTAGTTAAAACAAGGAATGACTGTGCAGGTGTTTGTTTTATCAAAATAGACGTTTGAAAAATCTTTATTCAATCAAAAATCGAATTCGCTTTAAAGAACAGTAGTTATGCGTAATATATTATTATAGAGAAACTGTTACGTGTTTTATACTAATTTCTACGAGCGAAACGCATAATATAATATAAGGCTGCCGAGTTATTTTCGTTTTAAATTTACGCGATTGCTAGCCAATCGATTATGGCGTGGGAAAAGAAAAATCACTCGCTAAATTATATGTGTGAGAATCGTTATTTATACGAGTAGGTGTATGGTTGCTACGCATCGATTCGTATTATAAATAATACAGTGTTTTCGATCGATCGAATTAATGTGCTAAACAAAGAAAGATAATTGATCAATGTGTTGCTGTCGTTTATTCGAATTCGAGCGTGTTATTTTGTTTAGTGGGTAAAACGAAAAAAAACGCCAAGTTTTTTCTCAAACAAAAAAGGTCCGTCTTACTTAAATTTGTTGCCGTTTCGAACTATTGCAACGAAACGACGAATCGTAAACGAAATCACGTATCACTCTAAATCGTTATAATTATGCGAGGAGTCCTATTTATTATTATCGACCGCGATTTCGTCATACGAATTTAGAATTCAAACGCTCGCGCGTTATTTTTTTTTCTATTTTCACCGTCGTCGTCGGTGCCCGCGCGTGTTTCGTCAGCGCGATCCGCGTAAATGGAAATTCATACAACACTCAGCGCGACGCGGTGTTTTATTATTTTCCACGACGTTTGCCCGCGCCGCCGCTCGCAGAGGAAATCATCAAGTGTTGTGCTCCGGACGTAAACGTTTTTCTCGACATTTTCGGTTCCCAGGGACGAATGTATACGATGCGCGCGTATTCCGCCGTCTGGTTTTATTTTTTTATTGTTACTCTGTTTTGTCCCTTTCGCCGCCATCCGGCAGGAAAGTTTCTCGTCTCTACGACGACGGATTACGCTCGCGCAGTTTGGTCTTTCGCTTTTACGGCCGGAGCCCGTGATCTACGCGCGGCGACTCGCGGACTCACAGTCCTTAGATATAAAACCGTCAGATACACATTTATGCAGGATAAATGATTCGGTTCGAATCGCATTCGTTGTATCTCCTAACAGGGCAGGATCTAGTGGAGGGGTGAAACCGAGTGACCAGGAGCCCTCGCAAATATGTCGGCCCTCGCGGTTTTATAATAATAATATTATTTTATTTTATGGAAATAGACAAACACGTTTTCACGGCGATAAAGATACGTTTTAAACGGTCAAAGACTATTCGTTTTAAACCGAAATTTTCAATAATTAAAATATTACTCAGATCGTCCAGATCCGGCTGGCTCGTAATTGATTATTATTACCGTTGTATTTTTTACCGTCGTCATGACTTTTATTTAAAGACACTATTTATTTTAATTTTCGATTTTCGATTTAATTAATAAATACGATTTTCAAGTTATAAAATATCAATATTATTCATACGTAATAACATACGATATAAAACTCTTTTTCATCATTATTATATTATTATGAAATAAATATAATATTTAATTACGTTCTTATTATAATTCCGTGTACGAATATGTCATGTAACGAAATTCACCTCATATATTACTGAAGGAAATATTTCACAAAATATCCAATAAGCGTAACGTCGTTTATTTTTAACCCGAAACCTGTAATTTTTTTTAACGAATTTCTTCAATATTTATAACAAGAAAAGCGCGCGGTACCTTTTTTTGACATTTCTTGGCAGTTCTTCAACTTTTCTGTACTTTTAATTTGATTCGGGTTTTGGATTTCCCATTTTTCGAGCAAAAGTATCTAACTCAAAGTTTTGTTACTGTTTTACTTTTTTTTTTAATACTATTAGTCAGATACGCGTCGGTCGACTGTCCGATTCAAAGTTGCGCGTCATCTCTCTTACTAGGTGTCAATAGTTTAAGAATTAAAACATAACGTGACATGTCGGCGAATTGGGAATTTTTTCTTCTTTTCATAATATCTGCGAACTGGGCACGAACTCGAAACTCATAACGTATTGACAAAACTCTTCCGGGGGGGAGGGGGGGCCCATACATTTTGCGCAGAGTATACCCCCCCGTATACTGGAATCCGGCCTAGCGGCTCCTAAACGGCGACTGGCACACTTTGGCCGGGGAAAACAATAGCGGATAATTGGGCCGACGTTTTGCGATCGCGGGTAAAACCGTCGCCGCCGCGCGAGTTGGCGTCAAAAGAACCGCCGCGACGATTACCTTTCGTCCTCGACTATCGCGGAGGCCTCGATTCGACGGATTTATAATTCGCATCGAAACGCCGCCGTAAGTATTTCTCGTTTAATTAAGCGCGCGCAGATAATGCGATAGTAATAATAATAATAATAATAATATCGTATAATACGCGGCTTTGAGTGGGCGCCCCCGCGCACTACACACCACCTCTACTAAGGCCGACCGAAAACAAAATGTTAATTAATTGTTTTATTATTTCCGTACGGCGGCGTTTGTTTATTATAAAACGTAACATATTATGTATTATTAAATGCGATCGGATTAAAACGCGCATTGATTTATGAGTTAATTTACGAAAACACGACGTCATTATTGTACCGCGTCAGTCGGCGAATTCGGATAATTGATTATCGATTCCGCAACGTTACGGCGGCGTTTCGGTATTAAAATGTTATTGTTATTTTAATCTGTTATTAACTAATGATTTTGGACTCGGCGCTTGGCGTTATAATAAACTACTCCTCCGTCCGGCACGGTTTACAGCGTTGTTCGCCGGTGAACAACGCACCGACGACGGCGTCCACAATACAGAGCGACGAAATGCGGTCGTTTCGCAGAAAAACAAAAACGTATTTTATTGTTTTTATTTTTTTGCCGAATTTCTACGAATAAAATATTATTATTTTTCACGTCGGAAATATTTTCGGATCGGTGGTTTTATCATTTTTTTTTTTCTTCCCCTACGAATATTGTTTAGCAACTAACCGATTAAAGTAGACACGCTACAGCAATATTAGTGATAAAACGTTTGTAACGGTTTAACGTACACGAAAACACGACCGACTACTCATCGATAGTATATTCGATGAAAGTCAGGGAAAAACGTAATGAACTTGTATTTATGACATTATGTCGTATATGATTAGCCAGTGAAAGTTCAAATCAACGAAAAGCATATAAATTGTCGACTTCTTTGAAAACAATTCGCGCAGTGGACAAAGAAAAAAATCAAGGAAAAACACGGGTAGTGAGTACGTCGAAATACTGCTAAGATATATCTACCTAATTATTCATTCGTCTTTAAACTCGTTTAAGATAAATAATAATTATTTTAGATACATATTTCACTTAGATCAATAAATAAATGTATGATATATAAGTATAGACAGAGTTTTATCGAGGAGGAAACGCAATTAGAATTAACGAAAGTTTTTAATCTACGTATAACCCCTTTTTTATATGTAAAATGGGATCTAGAATATAACCCAAAGACATAAGACACCGTAATACGTTTTTATTTCAGATAATCAACGAAGGTTTTTCTTTTTAAATTTTATACCCGTGCTAACTCATTCGTACTTTGTTAATATGTTTTGTCTGGACAAAAATCGAAATTTAAATTATTCTAGGTCGTCTATTGTTCGGACGAGACGTGGCTCATCATTATCCGGATGATTTATCCTCTTTTCTTATTATTATCCGATACGAACAACACCGCAGCAACAGGGACGAGAGAGACGACTCGTTCGCAGCCCTCGGCCGTGATTTTATTATGATTATTGTCATCGCAATATGCGCCGAACCGACTGCGTGTATGTATGCACTGCGCCACGCCGCCGCGACTATACCTATTTCTCACCCGTGTGCATTACCGCCGTCGGTCACGTCGTCAGTCGTAGTCGGCGGCGGCGGCGGCGGCGGGCGTGACGCACACGTCATTGTGCATGTGAAATTGCCTCGGGCAAAGGGGATGGCGACACGTCGCGTGCGCGGGTGTGTGTATGCATTTATTTCATTTGGGGTCGACCGAATGAACCGACCAAATGGAGTGAAAACCTTTTCGCGAGGATGATTTCGTTACCGCGTATTAACATAACCCGTCCTGACCGGCGGACGACACGAAGGATATTACAGGCGCGCGCGCGCGCTCGCTCACGTACGCGATATATAATAATATTATTACATCATGCGCGATGATAAAGCTAAAAGATGAAATAACGAGGGAGAAAAAAAAAAAAGGAGCACGTTGCGCGTCTCGGCGTCGGATCGTCCGCGAAAACCGAAAAATTTGCCGTTTCACTGTGTCTTTTTTTTACAATTGGATAATTTTATAACGCCTACGATCGTGTCGCATAGTTAAAAATTCCTAGTCGAAAAGTCGTTTGTTTTCCTAATATATACATTATATTAAGTGTTTTACATTATGTACGCGTGTAGCAGAGCTTGGGAGTGGAGCAAATTTGTATATTTTTAGGTAAATATTAAAAAGTCTAAAGCGGAACAATACATTTTCTCGCATCTCTGATGTCGAAAAAAAAAAACTATTTTTACTGATTGAAAGTGCCGAGTGTGATTTGATTCTATTTAAATTTTCATTATACGGAAGAAAAAACCACTTTCATCAAATTATTTTTTTTTCTATTTCAATCAAACAATAAATACACAGTGTAAAAACAAGAACTTATTGGAATTTTATTGGAAATTTATCAGACGGAGCGGCTCTGAATTAGTTTTTTAATCTTATATTGATTACGGATTTTTTTACTTTTATATAAGTATTATACTTTAGAATAAAGTAACCACAGTTGTCCGCGCGGTAAACGTTTTAAAATTAAGCGTGAGAGTTTAATATTTTTTATATCTTTTGACGATTTCTATTTATTCATCAGTTATCGAACGTTATTTACACCATTATTTACTACATATTCAAGTAACGCTCAAGACTGGTATCGTCCGAAATGACGACAGTATGAATCGACTCCCCAAAATCGATAATTCACTGGTCTCCCGATGATTCTCTTTCGTTTAATAATTAAATTAAATTAAACGTTTAATTATTTTCGTTATGAACATAATATCTATTATGACGAATCGACCGAGAATCATCAGCAACAGACGTGAATGTAAACAAGCGAACTAACGACACTTGTGAATATTCCTGACTGGACACCTATTTACGCGCGTATAAAATATTGATAACCGATAACATTTGGCGACGGTGGAAACATGGAAAGTGATGGTGACGAACAAACGCGGCGGTTGATACTTTTAAGACGAACACTCTGTTTGCAAACGTATATATATATAGAGAGAGAAATACGAAAAGTGCTCTCCCCTGTAGAACAAGCCGAAGAAATGTTGGGTTATGTTAACAAAATAGAAAACTTTCTTGCTGAAACGCATTCTCGGAATCTCGAGCCAACAAAAGTAGATTGTACTTTTAAAAGTCGAAAAGAATAAATGAAATTAGAACAATTAATAATAATCGATTTATAAATAATTTTTATTACGCGTTAAATTATGCGGTGCAGTATAATAAAAATATTAATAAAATATTAAAATTAATTCGACATTTAAATCAACTAATTTTAATTTTTTCGATTCCCGCGCTTAAGACGCTCTAGATAGCTGGTCTCCCGAAGAGCGTCTATATTAATTATACACATTGAAATAGGCGTAGTTCGATTGGTTTACACGCGCGTGCCCGTTTACAAGGAGTAAGAATAAGATGTTTAAGTGCACCGGTGTATTTCCTTTCGGGCCAATAGACTTTATATAAGCAGCGTTATATTATTATTACAACATGTACTCAATGTATTTAGTTTATGATCAAATGTTTATATTTTACTACACTTTATATATAGGTATATCTACGTTTGATATAAACACATTGGTTGAAAGTTTAACGTGTGGGTCGTTTTATCACAAAAGTATGTATTATACACTAAAATGGGCAAAAGCTATATTACAAATACGGTTTTCAGTAAAAGCGTGTATATACGTAAAGAATTGTTTAGAAGTTTATGAAATTCAGGCCGTAATACTCGGAAATCAAAACGAGATTTTCACACTGAGCTGTTTGATATAAAGTCTCGACTTAAAAAGTTGAGATTATATTATGACAACGTATATATAGGTTTTTTTTTTTTCTTCTCGCGTCCGGACGACGATAATACGAGAACGCTATTTTTACTTTTAATAACCGACATATTAAAATAATATCAACACCGATCGAATTGAAATTTTAATCACTGATAGATCGTGTTTTGTACAATTTCTTACGTCCCTATTATGTAATTCGTTGTATTTTAAAAAAACAATACGTGAAATCGGAGAGAAAAAATTAAACTAATCTAAATGACGGTTACGTAGGAGGTAAACAATTAGCTCGGTTATATTATAATATCCAGACGAATGTGATAATTGTGTTAAATTAATTTGCTATAATATCAAGAATTGAAATTTTAATCACGGATGGTTTATATATCGTGGTTTGTACAACTTTTGAATTACGTACGTTATTTGGACACCGTAAATTATATCGACTGGTCCCTCTATTTTGTAATTCGTTGTATTTTAAAAAAAAAAAACAATACGTGAAATCGGAGAGAAGAAATTAAACTAATCTAAATGACGGTTACGTAGGAGGTAAACAATTAGCTCGGTTATATTATAATATCCAGACGAATGTGATAATTGTGTTAAATTAATTTGCTATAATATCAAGAATTGAAATTTTAATCACGGATGGTTAATATATCGTGTTTTGTACAACTTTTGAATTACGTACGTTATTTGGACACCGTAAATTATATCGACTGGTCCCTCTATTTTGTAATTCGTTGTATTTTAAAAAAACAATACGTGAAATCGGAGAGAAAAAATTTAACTAATCTAAATGTCGGTTAAGTAGGAGGTAAACAATTAGCTCGGTTATATTATAATATCCAGACGAATGATAATAATTGTGTTAAATTAATTTGCTCATTTGCGCGGGTACCGTCAAAAACGTTACCACTAAATCCTACAGTTGATTTTCGACACGTGAAAATTAAACATTTATTATTTACGATTCGTCCGGACGGCGATCAGTCAGATTACGTTTTACTGTTACATTGTGTAGAGACGAACAATCAAAATATTCACGATTTATCAGCGAGATAATGGATAAAATATGTGATGCATTGATTTTTTTTTTATGAAAGCGTTATTCAAATTATTCGTCTCGAAAATTTATTCGATAATTAATGATTTATTTATATTCGATCGTTTACAATTTATTTCGATTATGCATATTATTTAGAGACCCCCGGACTTACAAGATTTGATGATTTTAATATCAAACAGTGATACGCGTAAACGTGATGAGTTTTCCGGAGTTAATTAAAAACGAAAGATTCAAGACGCTCTCTGAAACCGGGTTTAGATTTAATTCGGGACGTCTGTTTAATATTTGTGCGGAACAATAAACGATTATAGAATTATTTGACGCCAATTAATATAACGATTTGAAAACTATAAGACGATTTGCGTTTTATTTATTTTACCGGTATACTATTGCAAAGATAACGTTTATGTTTTCTCCGCAAGTCGTCCAATATAATAGTGACTATATTACAATGTGTTTATCACTTTTGTGCAACGCAAACTCTACAGTTTTACCTCGTGTTAAAAATTCCGTGTCGATTTCAAAAAGTTTACAGATTGAATTGCAGTTAAACCGATTATTTTAATGAAACTGCGACGAGTGCGGTAAAATCTAGTTAAATCCTAGTATGGGTGCTCAAACTGGGAGTAACATTATATTATATTATGATCTCACGACGTCACCTGAATTATGTTAAACAATTACGTAACGCGTAACCTATATTTTAAAGGGATCGTGACATAAAATGCGATAAATAATATGTATAGTGCGCGTACACAGTTTTGTCGCGTTTCGTTAAAACATCTTTATTGTTTATCCGATGGCGGGCGCCTTTAAATGAAAATCTCTGATGTTTTATCGCCGACGTTTAAGCGCAGTGCTCCCCCCCCCCCCCCAGTGAAATACGATTTCGATAATCAAACACAATCAAAAGTATTAAGCGTTCTTACAGTGGATATTAATTTATAGCGCACGAATTTACTATACAAACAATATTACGTAGTCATTAGCCAAACAAAACATCAATCGATAATTCGAGATTACGTAATTGAAAGCAATTATTTAGTCGGTTTCCTTTGATCCGGACGATCAAAGAAATCGAATCGAATTTACGAAAAATAATTAGCATGGCAAAATAATAATTGTTTAATCCCGCGACACGATAAATTCGAATCTGCAGGACGACGACGACGACGTTTCGCTCGGAAAAAAAAAAAAAAGAAGAAGAAAAAGTCGCCACTTTGAAATCGTTAAAAAACAATAATTAAATAGCCCGAAGGACCACGTTGAATATCGTGTCGTACTTCAAACGGAAAAATATTATTTATTCGAAAGAAACGGACGATTATGTTGTGTCGAATAAAACCGATGTACAACTAAAAAAACGTTCGAGTGCGCGGTTTATTATTTTTTTCATTGTTAAACCGATAATATTTTTACGACGAAAACGCGCGCGCGCACAATTCGGCATCGCAGATTCGCCGCTTAGATTTAGTAACAGTAGATACTCGGAAAACGATAGACGCCGTACGTAAATAATTCGCGTAAAACGTGTAAGTTTGCACATAAAATCATACGTCGCAAATAATATACGGTCAGAGGCTGAGAGAGAGAATAACAATTGAAATATATTTTAAGTCCGGTAACGCGTCTCGGTCGCTTTCAAATATAATATTCGAGAAAAATAAAAACTACCGATTATAATAATCTGCGGACGTGTAATGGGGAAAAAATGAAGGGAAAAAAAACGTTTTCAATCGGTGTATTACTTATCGACAGACCGCAGCTAATTATTATAGGCAATAACCTACTCTATAGAGCGATGAGGGAATTCAGCGCTAGGAGGACTTTTGTACATTTTCCGCGGACCACTTTATTTATTACCACCGCAATCCCTCCTATTTCTTTACATTTAAATAATTTATTTGCATACGCAGTGGAATCGGAAATATACAGTTTATATGGTGGAAAATATTTTTAACTTATTTATCGGACTGATTTAGAGAGAGAAAAATAGGCCAGGTAATTATTATAATATGAAATGCGATCATTTTTTTTTTTCGATTTTAATTTTAAAATTAAAAATCGTTAATAATGGAAAAAAATCCGTCACGTTACATTATCGAATTTACACGATGAAAAACGCGCGAGACGATGGACCGCTATGTGTAAAGATAGCGTACGACTACGCGAGGCAATACGACTCGTTTAGCACGATCGTCGATCAACGATGGGCGTGCACTACGCCTCCTCTGTCGGCTCGACATTACGAGCCAAACGGTTGTAAACTATTGTATCACACACGCTAATCCGCGGTGACCAAATGCTTCCGCATTCGATCTTATCGTGTCTAGACAAAAGAGCCGCGTTTTTTTTTTTTTTTTCAACGACTGTGCTTATTATCATTATTTATTTTTATTTTTTTCTAATTTTTGTATCGTATTAATCGTATGGAATGGCATTTGTTTTGTTTTTTTTTTTTTTCAAATTACGAATTAACGAGAGGCCAGACGATTTAAACCCGAAGTGGTGTGTGATACATTATTTAAATCCAAAACATTGATACGAATAACACGCATAACCTGCAGCGGTTATTGTTGAAAGTTTGTGGAAAAACTTTACTATTCGACATTATGTTATTATCACGAGGGTTTGATTATATTTCGTTCGATTCGATTAGTTTAACTCGTACGAAAACGAAGGCGAAAAAAAAAAATTACCGACCGTCATCGACATCGATATCAAATTTGTTTTCATACGCGCATTAATTTAATTTTAAAAACGCGAATATCAGTCATAATAATATCACGTATAATACTGTTTATTTATTTTTTCAATATAAATCAGAACTAAATTCATGTTTTTTTTTATTAAACGTCCCGTCCCGAAGCCTATATATATATATATATATATTAGGGTGGTCCTTATTTTTTAAACTTAATTATACTTGGTCCGTACCACGATTATATTTTATTGAAATATCGGCCAGTGAACCATAATCTATTTATAATCAACGATAATAAGTATCTTTATGACGGTATGATTATAAAATAATTGAAAAAATCGATTTTGTCAAAAAAACATTTTATTTTTGTTTTATTAATATTTTTCTTAGAAAATAATGAATTTACAAAAAATTTTGTTTTATTACTTTTTATAGACATAGTTACGCTCTATAATTAAGATCCCATACATTTTTATGCTAGGTGCTATAGTTTTTATAATAAATTTGAAAAACAATTAAATTACCCTCTTCGGCCATTTTCAACCCTAAATCGGCACCTGAAAGGGTTGAGTAATACCTTCCAAATTTTACCCAAATTACTTTCTCATGTAACTTAACAAATCTAGTGGGTACGGATTAAAATATATTTAATAAAATATATCACCTATGTATATAAGGACCACCCTAATATATATACACGCGCTCAACCCGAAGCGAGGTTTTTCTTGACGTAGTTTCAAACGATATTCGTTTTAATCGATCACACGTGAGTCGAGAATGTGATATTTTACTTTATTTAATGCACCCCCGTATGAGAAACCGTACGTATCGAATAGAAACACAATAATGTACTTACCTAATAATTCGTCCGACGAGCAGTAGAAATCCGGATGTTCGTAGCACGAAATAAAAAACACACACGAGTTAATAAAAAAAATTCTCTGCAATCGATAACACACGCAGTAAAATAAATGATTTACACTTCAATAGAGAGAGAGAGAAAAGAAATAATAATAATCGGCATCTCCGGGCGATCGCTAAACGTGAACTGGTTCGTCTCGAGACGTGTAACGCAGCTCGTCGATAAAATATAATAATAATATGCTAATCGCGCGCGCGCAGCGGCTGCCATTGGCCGAGAGGCGTGGTCTCGGAGGCACACGACGACGACGCGGCGCTGATTGTTTTCGATTTTTTGCGAAAACACAAACATTACGTCATAATTTACGTATATTATTTTTCGATTCCGTGTGAAACGGGAAATCCGCTTTACCACGATGTATACACATGTTTATTTTTTTTCCTTGTCTGCTTACACGACGAATAGTCGAAAAAAACGGTCCGACTCACAGCTTCAGTATAGGTTTCTGGAAGCGAATATATAACTCTAAAAAAGAGTCGATTTTTCGAGTTTCCCGACGGTTTGAGTACGCGAAAAACGGCCAAATGTACGGCACACTGGTTTTCGACGAGATCGAATTTTTCCTTTTCTCCGTAACCCAACAAGTGTATACGTAGACGTTTGAAATTATTGAGGTTTTTCAATTTTTTCGATAATTAATACGAAAGTGTATAAAATACATCTCGAGTGGTGGTAATTTCTCACAGTTTTGTACTATTTATTCTGGTCGTTTTTATTTTATTTTTCGTGTCTGTGTACGAGAGATTTTAATCACTCGCTGTGATCAAAAAAAAAAACTTTCTGACAACAATAATTCTCTACTCCCCGACTTTGGAAATACCTATTACGGCTATCGGCCGTGCGCGTAAAAAACTTATCATATATATATATATGTACGTGTTAAGCCGATTCGGTGTTTCTCGACGAGTGTGACGCAGTGTGAATATATTTGATTTTTTTATTTCTTTTCTTTTCAACGCGAATACGGTAAAAATGTAAATTTCTATAAATCGCGATTTTAAATTATCGTGAAATACGTCGTCAACAACAACGCGATACTCGATAATTTAATTTTAAGGAGGTGTCGGCGACAGACGTAATCGTCGTATTTCTCGTTTCGGATAAATTGTACGTACGTAATACGTACAAGTCGTTTGGTCTTTGTTGGCGTTTGCTTTGATAATAATATAATAATTGTACGAAACAATTTATCAAGAGTGTGCCGCGAATAAAAATCAAATAATAATAACTTGCCGCGAGGGAAATATGTTTGAGAACCGCCGATCTAACACAATTATATATATATATATTTATTAAAGCGTTAGGATCAGCCGGCTTTTAGAGTCATAACCGGCAGCTTGGCCGCAAGCGCTAATATTAACTAAAAACATCCGCAACACACGCTAAGTATTTACGAATAAACCCTTTTAGCCGTTTTCTTCTAATGAGTTTCACTTAAATATATATATAATATGTACGGGCGCGGACCGATTCTCGTCGTGAACTCCGCGGCGCCCGCGGTTCGCGAAACACTACGGCCCGTCCTCGCACTCGCCGTCGTCCTGCCGCCACCCCTTCCTTCTCCGACCGGTCACGTATAACGGAAAGAAAATAAAGACTCCTATCGGCCTTTATGGCCGGCAGAACTTTTTAATCTAGATAACGACACCGTTATGTCCAGAACTAATGCAAGAAAAGTTGTACAATAATCCTCAGACGTCTCTCAAAAGACGCGCTTTGTGTAACGACCGGACTGTGAACAGTCTTTCTTTTCTCTCTCCTCGCACTCTCTTTCTCTACTTATCTCTATATATATAAGTATATAAATTGTATATATATATATATCTGTGTGTTCTCTCCCTCGTCTCTACGCGGCTATATACCGCGACCGGCGCCGCCGCCGCCGCCGCCGCCGCGATATGGGAGAGTTGGCGGCGCGTATCGTTCGCACCCGATCTTAATTGTGTTCCCCCAAATTGGACGACCCGATCCGGCCCCGTACACGTTTTTTTTTCCCCTCCCCGTGCGATTAGCGCGCCCGATAAGAATGAAGTATATGATACTCGGTATTTATAAGTCGTTAATGGAATCGTATCGATATATACGTACCGCGCGTCGTCGTCGGAGAGCTTTCGCCACGGGCGCGAGAGCTCGCACGTCCAAATCCACCCTTTATACGGACCGCCTCGTAAAAATAAAACGCATAAAAACCGCGCGCAGTAATAGTAATGCGGCTCGACGCCGAAATCGAACGGGAAAAAAACGCCGCGCGCGTTCCATTGTGGAGGTGAAACGGGAACTCGCCGCAAAGATAACATTTAGATTTTCTTATAGCTTCCTTGACGCCGGACGCGAAATCGCGGTTTCGGGACATAAACCCAATCACAACAACGACACGAAACGAACAAACCCCACGGCAATGACCGTCGGCGAGTGGCCTCGCGATGAATAATACAGCGCGGCAGGTACACCTTATAATAATAAAAACAATATTATAAAACGATATTTCCATCGCCGTCCTCGTAAAAATCGCAATATTACGTGTTCGTCGTCGTCGTCGTCGTGTAAATTCAAACTATAAAATATATATTATCGTTTTTTAGCGCCGATTTCCGTCTGGTTTATGTTTTCCGCGTGGATATGTACACTACCGCGGTGTCCCTATGATCCGCGCAAAGTCCGTAAAAAATGCATCGACCGCGTGAAAAAGCACGAAAACGCGACGGATTTCCCTCGTCGCGCTCGATTGTACGTACACCTACTACGTATCGCCCGAGACTCGTCTGAGAATATTTAAAACACGTCCGCGAGAGAGACGTACGCGTACCTATAATACCGACGTATGTACGGGAAAGTTGCGCGAGATTAAAAATAAAGTTTGCGTACACAGACGCGCATAAATTAACAACACCGCGATCCCGAGCGCGGCGCGGCTCGGTACAGATTATATACGTTGTGTATGTTCGAGAGCATAATCATATATGTGTGTTTCTTATTTTAATTTTCGCATTCGACTGAATGTTTTAATTAGCCGCGCGTCGTAATATAGTCTAAAGGTATTGTACGCGTAAGACTCGTGTACCGCGCCGCAAAGTTTTCCGAGTTCCGTATCGCAACGCACCCTCATAGTGCGGCGGATAATCTTTTTAACTTTTTTTTTTTTACCTTTTTCGTTTTTCAGTCGAAAGCGTCTTCGCGTCCGGTATAAAATATCATAGCAGAAACACGACCTCTTTTAGGTCGTTTTTACACCAACGGAATATCATATGTAACATCGTATATGTGTACGCACGCACACGCCGCCGAATGTTTTACTAGAAATTTCGCGTTGACCCGGATCCATTTTGGCGCCCGAACGTCCCGAAACCGAAATGGGTTTTCTCTCTCTGCATTGACGTCACGACCTTTTAGCCGCTATACTTACTAGACTTGCTCCGTGCCGAACGCGCGTGTGCGACGTAACAAATCTGATTTTTGCCACCCCTACTACGCGAACTTCCGAAGGTAGTGTACGGCCGATTCCCGATAATGCCACCCGATGGACATTTGATATCACGTGCGTTACGATAGAAACATAATACACTATAAGGCTGTCCCGACTACTTTCAAAGGATAATATGGACATGTGCACGCGAGTAAGAAATTTTGAATAGAGGGGGAAAAAATCGTTCGAATAAATGTAGATGTTGGGAAAAGAAAAATAAAGAGAAGAAAAAAACGACGATGGATTTACGATTTTTAGATGTAAATGTATTTTTGACGAAAAAAAAAATGAAAAGATAATAACTCACCGTGTTTGCCCGTCCGTCAGGACGCGTATAAAAAAAAAAAAAAAAAAAAAAAAAAACGAACGTAAAGTGACCTTGTTTAAACACATCAGCCGAGGGATACGTCGCCGAAATTTATAATTTTTTGAACAGTGTATTTTTATTAAGGCATTTCCTTGATAAATACGTTTCAAACTACTAATCCTCAACGGAGAGTAATCCTCGTTAATAATACATAATGCACGGCGCAAACATTTCGAATAAGCGCTTTGTCAACATTCACGGCATTATCAACGTGAGAATTTTTAAAGAAACCGTCCCGTGTTACAGAGCGCGTTAATTTCATTACGATTATTATTGCGTTTCACGGTGAAAAATAGTACGGAAATATAATATCGTCGACCGTATCCGCTCGCACTATATAGTAAAATAATGCCTACAGAGTGCGGTTGTGTGCGATTAATTATTATAGCGCGCGTGTGGTCGTGGTGTATAAAATAATTATAATACAACGTTTATAGACATTCGGTAGAATTGAAATACGCCGCGAGAGTAGACGGCATTTGACCTGTTATCTGAAAATAGATAAAAAAAAAAAAAAATAGTCGGCGACTCCGACGGCGTATTATTATAATAATAATGACTCCCCCGGTACAGTCACGTTAATTCGATCGTTTATAAACGAGGACAACGACGACGACGACGGTGCCATAAAGAATAAAATAAAATAAATAAATAAAAACCACTGGATAATGTGTTATTATGACGTTGTTATAACGGCGAACGTCTAATGGAATTACTCGGAATGTATTTGCGCTGCGAGATAAACATGCGAATTATTACAGTTAACATAATTTTATACGTTCGGGCGAGCAAACGACCGACTGGCATAATATTATTATTGTCGTAGGTAACAGGAGAAACCACGTCATACACGGGGGGGGGGGGCGCATACGCAATAACGATAATAATTCGAGTTATACCGTTTATCAAGACCTCGACGGTAACGATATTATTATAAGGCACGATATTATATTTATTTCCCGTCGGCCGTCAAACGATTATGACGTTACTTAGGTATTCAAATGTTCGAAATACGGACGAGTGAGTTTACGAGACCGCGTGCGTTTTTTTTTTTTAACGCTGGCATTACGCGCGGACGGTATCGCGTGATTCTTATTGTTGCTGTCGTTTCGCGATGCGAAAAGGGTCGAACGTTAAAACGAGTAAAAATGATAGAGAGAGAGAGAGAGAGAGAGAGAGAGCAAAAATAAAAAAATAGGGAAAAAAAGCGAAATCTAAACGAAAAATCTGAAATGACCAACGGCGAACCACTCGAGTGAAGAGCTAACGCGCGCGCCGATCGATTCTCGGACGAGGGGGGACGGAGGGGAGGGGGGATAATATATTTCCGGTCGAGTTCGGCGACGGTCCGCGAGTTCGGAACGAGCGCGTGTAAAACACGAGCGTCTACATGCACATAAACAGGCGCACGAGCGTATATACGTACTCTGTTTTCCCGAAATCGAAAAGCGTAATCGCTATTGGTCAGTGTTGTTCCCGCTCGTTCGCGCGATTCGATATCAGTCGGGGCGTGACAATGTCGCGGAAACGTTACGGTTTGAGTAGCGGAAGAGTGCGAATCGAAATCGTCGAAAATACGGCAATAGCGAGTGATTTTTCAGTGTAGTTTATTCGGAAAAAACAACTAGGTGGCGGATTTTCACACGTTGAAAACACGACTCGGTCCGAAAGAAGGAAAAGAAAACGTGGAATATGACAACGATTTTATGAAAAGTATTGTTTTAGAGTTCTTACGGGGTAATCGAATTCATTATAAATGTTATGTTGATGATAATAATAAATTAACGAAAATTGATTATTTCATCTTCGATTTTATCACATCAGACTATATTATAATAGTATGTATAAATATATTGTTACGTTCGGTGGTAGATTTTAGTTTGGCGATTTCTATACGACGCGGCAAATTTCGTATAATAACGATAAAAAAGAATAGTCCGACTCACCGGAGAAGTTATAGTCGCCCAGACGAAATCAAGATTGTTGTTTGAATCTTTGGCATCAGTCGTCACTATATTATCGTGTCACCCGTGTCGCAAGGAAGTCAGAACCACAGGTTTTCGGTTAATTTACGCGTGAATTCGTGTCGCCTCTAGCCGGTAAAATCCTAGATGCGCCGTCGTAATAATATAATACATGAATTCGAAACGTCACCGAGAGCTCCTGAAATAATTTCCATACCGAATAACGCGAGAGTTATTATCGTTCGTCGCGTTTCGCGGGAGCAGCGTTCGCGGCCGCGGCGTGCACGCCCTCAAACAGCAATCACCGCCGCCGGCTCGTACACAGCAGAGAGGTAAGGGTGGGCTGCGACGCGCGGGTTAGGCTCCCGGGACGGCAGAGAGCGAGCGAGAGAGCATTTTTATTACAAAGGCTCCGCCGCGGCAATAATAATAATTACATTCCAGCGATGGGGGCGTAGAGTACACGTATATGTGCTCGCGTGTGTATATATGTATACGTTCGCGGAACGTGACGGGGGTGGCTGCGGCGAGACTTAACTACTCATGTGGGAAAAAAAAGAGCCGCGCGCGGAATCGTCGTTTTCTCCTTCGCCGCCGCCACCGCGCTTGTCAAGGGTAGGTGTGCGGCGGCCGTTGTAACGTTACCGCGTGTCGTTTCGCACAGCGCCGGTGGCTGTAAAGCCATATAAACGCGCAAGAAATAGAAATTGCGAAACGTATATTGCACCGATGGGTCCCATACAGCGGCCGCCGCCGCGCGCCCGGGACTCGTATTAAAACTACGTGGAGCCCGTTAACTCGGTCGACGACGACGCCTGCCTTCTCGCGTTCTCCTCGGCGGGCGAGCGCAGGACTCGTTTCGTCCCGGGCGGGCGGGGCGAGAGGACGGCGGCGGCGGCGTCGTTGTATCGCGCGCGTTATAATAATAATACGCGCCGTAGTGTGTTATTGTAGTGTCGCGGAGTGTCTAAGACTTTTCGGGCGATAAAAGGCGAGATAGAACGCGGCGAAAACCGTTTTCGCCGCTCGTTCGAAATATTATTACCTAGTAATTTTGAAATTAAGCAAACGAGAAACGCGAGTACGAAAATACGTCGTCTCGGCGCGTCGAAGCCAACGAACGGAGAAAAAAGAAAAACACACGCGAAACGTTTTATTAAAATGTAGTTTACGGTATTATTTTAAAGCTTTATAATTACTATCGTAAGATAACGTCCACACAAGAGCTGATACTGTACGCGCGTACACGTCGTTTCGCGATTATTATTGTTCGAATCGATCGGTTTTGTCATCTTCTGTAAAAAATGTATTGATGAATATGTCAGTCGTTATGTTGGCGCGTGGGAGCGTCCCGCCGGGATACCGAGAAAAACCCCGGTGACATGGACGTTTATTAAGATGGACCTTGAGCTTGGACAACAAAGACCAACGAAAAAAATACTGTTGAAATATCGTATTTAGTCGTATTGAAAATTATATCAAGTCGAAATGTTTAGACGAAAAAGTAAAAGATGGTTTTATATTGATAAAAGTAATCATACACATCGACGCTTCCATATTAAGTTACTAATCATAACTATAAGTTTCGATTCATACGTTATAAGCTCATCGGTCGTTTCTTCTAAAAATCAGTATAATATATGTTAGCCGCAGCGAAAAGGGAAAAGGCTGTGTGGCGAGAGAAAAAAAAACCAACTGCTACTTTTGAATTTCGGGGAGGCCAAAGTATTTCGCGTTTTCCGTGCGATCGATTCTATCGCACTCATAATATGCCTCTTGATCGACGATTCGGCAGCCGTTTCGATTCCGTACTAGCGGTTCCCGTGCGCGCACAACACATACGCGGGAAATCAAGCCTCCGGAGCGCGGAACACCGAACGAGGACGCCGCGCGTCGTCCTACCTGCGACGGTAACGACTGTAAAATTTACAAAATATATAAATCATCGTGCGCCAAAAGCGTGTGTACCGAGACCCGCACAATAGACCGTAATGACGACGCTTTATAGTTTTATTCGGGCGCCGACAATGCCGAGCACGCGGACGTATTTTAGGCAGGCTTACGCACACGACGCAACATAATATTATGTTATTACGTTTCGAGTTCGAAAACGCTGAAAACGGCAAAGCGGACGGTTTTGTTATTGGTCGGTCGGTCTAGCTGGGTAAACGCGGTACGCTCTAAACTTCGATAGACATTATCTATATTATCTTATGAGGAATAACGACTGTTTAAAATGGTCGTATTTAAATATTCGGTGAAAATGTCAAGTCCCTAGTCCTTGCTATCAATACTTTCCGAGTTACGGTGAAAATAACAGTTCGATTTGGTCGACCGATTCCGTAAATGTTGCCGTTTTTCATCTGTTTTTCACGTATAGCTTTTTAAACGTTGGGAAATTCGAAAAATCACGTCTTTAAGTACCAACTATAGGTACGATTTTCTGCCGGAAACAAAACTGAAGTCGAAAATCGAATTGTTTTTTCGAGTACTGTGCGTGTAAAAAAAACAACGCACAACTCGGTAAAATCAATAGATCCCTCGTTTCACTCTAAATCCAAAATAAACCAAGTCCGATCAAGGACAGCGCAGCGTCACCCTTGTACTGGCTGCGGCGATCGGTAAGAAATTCGGTCCGTGATTGTGTCGTGCTCGCGCGCTCTTCACGAGTCGTCGTTGCACAGAGTCCCGTTTTCCGTTTCCCTCTCGGCGCGAGAGGAGCGTTAGAACACGCGGTTCCTCGGGGTTTTACTACCGTAGAGTAATAATAATATTATACGGTCTCTCGGAGGTAAATAAAATTCGAAACTAATCCTTTAGACGTGCAAACATCGCGCGCGCGCGCGCGCGGAACGGGGAAGCGGTGGCGGCGATTATTTTACCGTTGTACGCCACTTAAACGTGATATAGTGATTTATCAGGCCGAAGATTATTACTTATTAGCGGACCTCTCCGCTCTGTATATAGTAATTGGCACCGCGGACGACGCCCCCCCCCCCCCGAGCGCCGATCCGTCGGGGCTCGCGGGTTCCGGAATCCCAATCGATCTTCTCGGCGGCCCTCTATCGCATTCCTCTCTTTCTCCGCAACGCTAATTATATGGCCGTATAACGGATAAACAACACACGAGCTGCTACCAGGTCGGACCGCCGCCGCCGCCGCCGCGCGGCGATCTATATAATTTATTAGCGCGAGGATCCTATGTGTAACCATTAGGTCGTACACGTCGACCGTCGCGCGGCGTCTCGAGAAACGCGGCGGCCGCACGTGCGGGATAAATTATCGATTCTGCGGCGAGCGTGACGCGCGCCCCCGCCGTATAGTATTGTCGGTTTCCCGAAAATCTACGCTCGACGACCGGTCGGACCGCCGGATTTATCGGGGCGAAGTCAGTAACGACCCGCAGTGCCGGCCCGGCAGACCACCGGGGCGACCACGTTTGACGCCCCCCGTCTCCCCCGAAAAATATGTAAAGTTTTCAACGTATAATCAACTTCATTACTTACATAATATGTGTTATTTGTTATTATTACTGTAGTTTTATTTCAATAAATGTATTCGTTTTGTTTTCGTGACTTTTTCGAAAGTTTTTTGACATAGATTTCGTTGTTTTGGCTAAATTATAGAGAAAAAAAAATTAGTCACTCGGGTGCACGTGACCGACAATCGGATCAAAATGCTTTCTATATCATATGATTTGTAGAAAATCAAAAGTTTCAATTTTTAGATTAGAGTATAATATATTATTGATATTCACTATACGACAGCGACACATGTACTTACTGATATAGCCCAGATTGCCATCCCGGTTCAAGCAGAATGTTACATTCAGCGAAATACCAAAAGTCTGAGTACCTTGGTAAATGTATATGTTTTCGACTGAAAACGGTTAAAAAAAAAAAAAAACAAGTCAGATTATGTCGCATAGTCACGAAGTTAATAATATTTCAACTAAACGTGGTTCTTGACCTTTTATGCAAATCCGAGTATACATAATGTAAACTCTCAACTCGACTCTTATAATATTATAATGTGTTGATGGTATTTTAAAATGCACTAGTATTTAATAAAAGATCAAAGCACCTAGATACCTATATTTTTAATGCTTCAAGTTTTTAACGTTTTCAATAAAAGTAGTTTAATGTTTAAATATACGTTTATATTATTATGTACTTGATCGATTCAATTATTCATAAAACAAAAGGAGTGTTTAAATAATATGGTTATACTGGTCACAATAATATCTCGAAGTCTTTAATGAATTGTTATTGACGCCTATTAGTATATTGAAATAATATTATTTTCAATCGAAAATAAAAAATTTCTATTTTAAAAATACACAAGATGTAAATACTATGAGCGTATAGATTTATCACCGACAGGGTTTGTAATAATTAGTTATCGGATCGAGTACCTAACTTTAAAATAAAAAGTCGAATAAAATATTATATTATTTATATTATAATAATTGTATTTCGGTATTACCTATGGATAATAAATTAAAACGGAAAGCAGCTCTGTTTTTCTCGGTTTCTACGACTCGTACTGAACTTCTTCAGGTGTGAATATGATATTCCGACGATAACTCAAAAACACCATTTCGTTTTGACAAAGAGTTAAATAAATAAAACAAATTTAAACAATTACATAATCTACGTCCTCTTTCATACTTTTCCCGAGGTAGGTCGTTAACTATAAAAATATCTTTCTGGTTCGCAGCACAAATAGAAATATAAAATAATTGCATCATCTTTTCTTTTTTTTTAAATTAAACCGAACATATTATTTAATAAAACAAATACGCGATGATAAACGCCCGAATCGGTTGTCTGTCGGTTTATATTACGTCAAATTAGTCAATCTCTGTCAACGCTTTCGATTATAAAAAAACATATTATAAAAGAAAGTGTTCGCACACTAGTTTGTGGCATAGAAAAGGATAGGCCGTAAAACCTCATCACGCGGGAATTTATTGAAATATTTATGACCCAAAACCTTACGCGGAAGTGAGAAACACTACTGTTCTCTTCCACGTCGAAGACAGCGAAGACCCACAGCGATACATATTATGCAGGCGCGATGGAAAATTATTTATTTGCCGGGGCTATTTTTAAATTACTAGTATGTATTTTATAAAACTAAAGTATGATAAGACTTATTAATTTTGATAACTTTACATTGTGTAAATAAACTTCCAACAACCGACAATTTTATTATTAACGAGACCTTCGACTTGGCGTCGTCGGCGCGTTTAAGAATCATACCGAATAATAAATATAATAAATAATCAGTAAAACAACGCGTAATTTTTTATAAGAAAATTAAAAAACAACACACTCGCGGGGCAGGTCCACGAAATGCCGTTTGTACCGAAAAACAATTTCCCAATACATTAGAAACGATTAATAATAATATAATATTATTTTTCTATTGCAAATTTCGCAGGTATTGTACGCGCCCGACTGTTTATTCCATATTATCCGCGAGTTTTAGTCCCGATTGTTTCGCGTCGTCGCGCAGTGGGATATTTTCAAAAAATAACTATAGAACACAAAACAACAGCTAAATGAGTGGAAAAACTTCTTAACAGAAATACCGACGCGTACGATGTAGTATCAATAATACCATACTTCGAGGCATTATCGCAACAAAATGAATGCTATTACGGACGTTAAATACAAAAAGAAATTCCTATTAGATAAACTATCAACAATTATTGTCATTCCAAATGCATTTTGAAATTTCTAATTTTGGCCAGGTCTTTATGAAAATATACCACTGTGCGTCGTCGCGCCCGAACGAGAAATTACGTCGCCATCGCTACCGCGCGCGTCGTCGTGTCGCGTTACCCTCGTTTCGAGGTGAAAACGATTATTTCTCGCATACGTTTTAATTACCGTCCGTCATCGTTATTATCGTATAATACGGCTCACAATGATGATAATAATAATATTTATATATAACCATAACGTATCGTCTGATTTCCGCGCGCGCGAAATGTTTCGCATTAATTAAAAACGAATTTCGACGAGAGGTCGTCGATAATATATCGGCTTTATCCCGTAACAGTGCCGTTATTACACCGAAACGCTGCCGGACGCGATCGTTTTACAAATACGGCGGCGGCGTCATCGAATCACAGGCACCTGTGTAATTACCGGGACCGGGCGTACCTGTTGGTCCTGAGCGGCGCGACGGCTCTTCCGAACAATAAACATCGTCGTTACGTGCACATATTATTAATAAATTATCGCGCGGCGAGTGCACGCCGATCGGACTGCACGCGGCGCTGTGAATAAATCACGACCATGTACGGCGTATTATTGTCTAATGAGATAAACCTCGGCGGAAGGCGCGCACTGCTAATGTGATTCCAGTAATAAATTATCCGATATTGTTGTTTACTACGTTTACCACGCTCGGTCTCGCGCTCTTTTCGGCCGCTGCCCCGTACGTTTTCCCCGCCGCGCCGTTAACACGCCGATCGATGGTGAAAATTCACGACACGTGAGCATGACGGTTTTCCGATTTTGTTTTGTTTTTTTTATCGATTGCCCTTCATCTCGCGTGTCCGCGAGATCGGAAACGCACACGGAAAACCGTTTCGGGCGAGGGAGACTCACTATCGATTCTGAAATCCCATCGACTCCGTCCGCGTTAGTCCCGCCACTTTGGCAGTGCCGCAACAATTGGGTGTGCAAGGTGTGCGATGCACACGGGCCTCCGGTTTTTAGGGGCCTCCCAAACCATAAGCTAAAAATTGAAGATTGTCCGTTTCAAAATGAATTTAGCCTATATTGGTATTCTTTACTTCCTCGTGGCTCGTACCTCGAAAGTTTTTTGATTTGTTTTCAATGAATTTATTATTAGCATAAGTAGATGATAATTAATATCATACAATTCAATATCATACCAAGCTTCATTGGATCTGTAAATAATTCGGTTTTATAGTAAACGGATATTGATGATATTATTAATTTGGGGCCTCCAAATAAATCCTTGCACACGGGCCTCAGAATTCATAATTACGGCACTGCACTTTGGAAACTTACTCGATGTATCATCATACGAACGTTCGATAACGACGAGTGCCCTCGATCAAACGAACGTCGTCGTCGTCGCGTCATTTCACGTCACCTTTATCAATATTACACTTGTAGTGTGCAGTATTATAGTTGTGAATTTCACGTTCAAAATAAACTCTTTAAAAAAAAAGAAAAGCATTTCCGCGGAGACTTTGAATCGTTTCGATTAGGTCCCGCCGCGACGCGAAGTGCTATCCGTCTGTGTTACTCGACCGTGACACTGAGATTCGAACGCGTCGCCGGGGAGAAAAATACGAGACGATGTTGAATAGAAAATAGAAAATCGCGTTTCAAAACGTTACGAGTTCGCCGATTCGATTTTATCAAACGCTTCCGAACGGCGAGAGGGTGTAGACGTAGGAAGTCCCTCCAGAACGCAACGACGCGACGTCACCGTTTTCTCGGGGTCGGCAATTTTACGGTTGCAATTCCGGATCTTTTGCGACGTTCTATCGTTGCCGCGACGCACTTCTGCGGATTCTACGGCCGGCACACTTGTAAAACGTCTCTTTGTCGTCGCGTGCCGCACGACGTCGTATTTTACGTACCTTATTTTCGCGCTCGCACACGTGTAAACATCGGGCGGCAGGCATTGTGCATGTCAAACGACGCGCGCGGGCGGGCGGGCGTGTGCGTAGCGACGAGTCCCGCGGAACGACTTCCTCGCTCGGTTTACTCGTGTTAATTAAAACACCGTTTCGCAATAATTAAAACTCTCGTTTTCGGCGCGTTCGCGTGATACAAAAACTCCGCGGGCAACATAAATAGGCAAATATGTAACGATAACGCGCACACGGCGGCGGCGGAATAATAATAACCGTAGGCGATCGCCACGTTTCGATTAGAAAAATAAAAAAAAAACCGAGGGCGCTCATTAGAACAGTAGGGGGGGGGGGCAAGACGGAGCACTATTCGATTCCTGAGAAAATAACACTATAAAGATACAATATGATATTTATACCCGATTGTTAATCAAATCTTTATTATCATTGTTCATCGCGAAAGGGTAAATAGTTTCATTAGGGATTTCCTTAATACGTTTAGAACGGAACAAAGGGATTTGCGGTTATTTCTTGCCAGCCGATATCGAATAAAAAATTTAATTATTATTTTCTCTTCTATACTTGTATAATAACATTCCTTTGGTAAAAACTTTAAATAAATGCCTTTACGTTTTTAAGTAAACTCGTTGTCCTATTTTTTACTTTTCCAATTCGAGCACTGAATATTATACGAATATAACTTTATACGATTATTAAAAATCTTTCGCTAGTGATATTCACACGTTTTTAGAATGTGTTTTTTTTTCCAGTTCAAATCATTGGAGATTCGATATGTGGTTTCGATGAGTCTTTACTGCTATAAAAATATATATATTTTTTTTACATCTCTGTCGATGTATTATTATCTCATACTGATAATAACTACCGTATTCAATTGTTTTTCCTTTTTTCGATTTGTTCTTTCGACAATTCTGTCGGTTTCATTTCCAGAGTAGATGTTGACCGTGTCGTCGTCGCGAACATACTGATTGCTTCGCTCGTTTTCTAACTTTTATATGTGCTACACCGTCAGCGCTCCGCCCACGTTATCTTTTTGTCGTCGCGTGGGCCGACCGCTTTCGCTTTCTTTGTTAGCGACTCGCCGATCGTTTGTGACGAATAAAGCGGTCAGTGATATCGCACACCGAGCGAGAAATAGTAATTTGAATATTTATTTTCAACATTCGCCCCGAGAATCGATAATACTCGAGTTTCGTAAACGGAAAAAGTATTTCGTCACGGGGGAGTCGGGAGATGCCAACTCGGTACGCTCGTACACGTATTCTCATTCGTTCCGAAAACACTATCTGACTCTGATATGTTTCAATATTTATCGCGAGGTTTGAGCCCGACAGGTCGAGACTCGGTGTAAAAGCTCGGTTGAAAAACTTTGCATATTACGGTTATAACGTTTTTAGCACAATTAGCGTTTGAAAAACGCGCCCTCGTCTCGTCTTTGACGTTTTATTTATTTATTTTCCGTTTTTTTTTCTCTTTATTTTACCAGATGCACCGCGATAATAAAACATATTTATTGCTTCCCGGGGCAATAAATATATACGCGGCAACGAAATGCATTGCGGTACGCCGCGCCGGTGCGTGTGATAAAAGATAAAGACATTATCCGCGTTTGGTTTCAGTTTATACCGAAGAAATAAATTATTACGCGCGGCGGTAGGCGCGCGCGGTAGACGCGCAAACGGTCGATGGCGAACGGCAGACGGGGTAGGAAACGAAATAAAAAGTTCAAACAGAAAATAATATCCCGACGCCGCCGTCAATAGAAAGATGGTTAAAAACGAGCGGCGGCGGCGGCGGAACGTGAACACCATTAATCTGTCGTTTGAAAAATAATCGCGCGCGGGACGAAAAGACAAATTGTGGTGACAGCGGGGGCAGGACACTTGTCCGTCGCGACCCGATCTGTATTCACACGAAAAGGTGCTGTTTTCGGACTGCCCGTAATAGTAATTTTTTTGTTCGACTTCGATGCGGCCGGTCGTATGTTTTATGGAATTCGAACGATTTCGCGCGTCTAATTATACGACGTCGACGAGCGTGATGCGAGTTGAAGTTAACTGTGTGATCGTTTTATTAAAATTTTATCTACTCTTCCATAGGCAAAACAAGTCGATAAAATAGAGAGAGAGACGCGCGTTTGACCGACGACGATTGAACGTACGTCGGTTTTGTTCGTTGGATTCGTAATCTGGTCGTCGTCGTTGATTTAAATTTTTTGTAAACTTCAATATTCGTTTGCGCCCTCTTCCGGTCACGATAATCGTCATCACGTGTGAGCACCACAATACCACTCGCGGGGGGGCGGCACGTTTGTTTTTCCCGAGAAACGTTCGAAGACGTCGCGACACGGCCGACTTTTTTTCTTTTCCGACCATCTTTTACTAGTCGTCGTAATTTATCACTGTTGCGAAACCCGAGGCCCGACAAGACAGATCCGAACGCGCAGACCCGTGTCGGACGGCGAGTTTATTGGGTCCCATCACTATGTCCTATCATAAATCGCATTGTACGGGACAAGTCGGAAACTCGTCCAAAACGGTACGTGTTTCTTTGGTGCCGCGCGGTACCCTTCGCGTTCGCCGAACGACATTATTGCTATTATCGTGTCGAGATGAAATCGGAAAAACGTATAGCGACCGATAATATGGTTCGACGGTTATTTTCGCGTTTCGAACCGACGACGACGGCCGTCGGGCATGATTTATTACATCGTCGATGAGAGACGATTTTTAATTTCGTCGGAACGTCGTCGGTCGCTTCGTCGTCGGCTGTTGGCCGGAGCGAAATCGAAAACCCCGCGCGTCATATTATCCACGGCGGCGATTTGTTCTCGATCTCCGGGGGCGGAACGGCCCGAGCTTTTGCGACCGCTTTAATACCGTGTTGCGCCAATCGGTATCCGACGAGCGAAGCGGCAAAAACGATAACTCATATCACATAATCTAATAATTATTGTTGTCCATACGACGACGACGTCATCAAAACCCTGTAATTTTAAATCAACGTTTATTGGACTATAAACCCTCGTCGCCCTGCCCGCCGCGAAAGCCCGGAGGACAATAGTCCTTTGAACCACTTCCACCTGTCCTTCCCCGCCCGTCGTCGATAATGTGTACACCCCGCGGGGGCTGTACCCGCGTTAAATGCGCTTCCTTCGTTTCGCGTTTAAAACTGTCCGCGTCCATATATTTTCGAAAATACCGCGCGCGCAGACGCCACGAAAATAACGAAACGCTAAATAAAACGCGTCCATACATTACGCCCCAGTGTTTAATGTTGTAATATATTTTTAACCCGAGTGTGCGGCGGCAGTTCGTTGCTCCGTCCCGCACGACCCGTTTGCACAGTGCAATCTTTTAACGGTTATGTTTATGCGTAGATTGATTTTATGCGTGTAATTAAACGAAATTGAATTCGTCGTTTGCTCGAACCGTACGATTTACGAAACGCCGCCGCCGCCGTCCCGTTCAATTTATCGCTCAGACAATTTTTGCGCGACCTCGCCGTAATCCGAATAATCCCGAACGTTAGGGCTGGCGTTTCGATTGGACCGAAAATCTATTCGCGGATTTAAAATAAACGTAAAAACACACACACGCACACGTTGAAAATATATTCGTCTACGACTATTATGTGAAACTCGCAGTACTCGAGTGTATGACGTGTGATTACCTATTTATATTTTACTCCGACATTGTATAAATAGTGTAATCAATTTAATTTCAAAGGAAAAAAAGGTCTTATTTATCCGGTAGATAAATATTATCTACAGTTTTTTTTTTTCTATGTTTTCGAATTTTTTGTCGGATCAACAGTTTGCCACTTAAATTATTGCCGTCGTGCGAGTCCGAGATAGAAACCGCTTCGACGAATTATGAATATGAAGCGTACCGCGTATAATTATACGAAAACATAATATACGACGCGTAATGTAGGAAAAACATCGGAAATATTAGTCGCGGATGACCAATTCACTCGTATTAATATGAAATATAGATTTTGTCATTTACCTTTTGGCAACGGCAACGGGAAAAAAACGTACTCGATGTACAGCAGAGGGAACGTTTTTCTTTTTATGTTTCGAGCTTATTTTTCGCCCGCAATGTTCGAAAAGTAAATATTTCTCCGTACGTTTTATTTGGTTTCCGTATACGCGTTTAAGCCGCATCGCGTTATCGTAGTGTAGAATATGAATCATCCTGCGGTGACCTAAAAATACAAAGTACACTTCTTATTAGCCGGCACTGCTGCCTGGTAGTAGAAATATATTGGTTTTTTTTTTTTCCGCTCGTCCGATACGGTCGATTTGATCTCGCGGACGTCGGAATAGAATTTTTCCATTTCAAAGCTCGGAAATGTACCGGTCGGTCGTCGGCCGAACGTTTGCGAAATTCACGGCGACTTTCGTCGAAAACATTGCGCGCTAATCGTCCGCCTTCACGCGCCGAATACGTTTCAAACATTCGAGCACATACAATCGGTACGGTAGTAACGAACGGATTGTATCGCGCAGGGTCAATGCGAAACGCTGATTAGCAAACAAAAGCTTTTACCAATCAAAACGCAAACGATTGCGCACTACCTGCTGGTTTTTTTTTCTTTTTCCGAGCACATAATATGAAATAGAATCGATAGGGGAAATACACCGGTCCGTTCATGTCGCTTTTCACGA
Source organism: Drepanosiphum platanoidis (assembly GCA_948098885.1). Lineage (NCBI taxonomy): Eukaryota > Metazoa > Arthropoda > Insecta > Hemiptera > Aphididae > Drepanosiphum > Drepanosiphum platanoidis. Next base: position 7,832,776 of record OX402529.1, on the reverse strand, counting down.
CGTTATAAACGCCTTGATGCTTAGTTCCCACTCGCAAACCGTCGCGATCAACGTGTCATACGCGTTGTGTTTTCGCCGACGACGAACGATACGCGTGGCCGTAAAGTAGGATTAAATCGAGAGCTACTATAGGCTCGACGGTGCGTATTATCGCCGGAATGACGAGAAGTAGAAACAGAATTTTCAGGGACGAAATATCAACGCGACACGAGCGAAACTTTCGAGTTTGCGGTCTTTAATGAACAGTTTTATAATTGAAGAAGAAAACCCCGGTGACGGTTTTTTGTCTCCTCGTGGCGCTGGATGTATAATTTATAATATCGAGTGGGTGAAAGTTCAGCTGAGTAAGCGCGGCGCGAAGAAACTTGAACGGCGCGACAGTCTTCAAGTCGTTTGAATTTTAATTTTGATAAAATATCTAACTTTTCTTTGAAATCCGCCCGTGAGTCCAGATTGTTTCGCGGCCCAGACAGAAGTCATAAATCATAATAATTATAATAGTAATAATCGTAGACCGTGTTTTACGTTACGACGAGCCGTAATAAAACATTCGTAATATCGGATATAAACGATTTCGCGATCGACACATGTTTACTCGTACAGTTGAAACCGCACGACGACGGCGGATTCGATTGAGAACTGACACGACGACTATCGAATTAAATATCAAATAAAAGACTCTATAGCTACAGGAATGATCAGTCGAAAGCGTCGTCGGTCTGATGGCGAGGAAATAAAACCAATAATAAACTTCGGGTCATAAAATCATCTACTATACCGGGTACGAGACGACAAAAACAAATGACTCGAGCCATGGGAGAAATTCGGTTTTTTCACTGGCACACAATCTATGCGACGAGGCGAGTACGAGTGAAAATAATACGCGCGCGCTGTGTCGGTGTGAAATTAAAACATTTCGTTTCGCTTTGAGAGAGAAGCCGCGCCCCCGCCGACACGACGACACTCCGCGGGGATTTATCGCCGAGAGAATAATAATACAATTAAAATAAATATATTCTTAATGTGCGCGCGGCAATAATAATATTGTACATCGACGACGACGACGACGACGACGTCGGGGTTTGAATTAAACAGCAATTTAATGTTTACTCGCACACGAATAAGACGACGCGTATTTTATTGACGGTGAAGTAATTCGTTTCGAACGCGTTTAAAAGTTTAGCGTAGGCGAAAAAAAAAGAAGAAAAAAAGGGGAAATTACAAAAGTTTATTTTATTTACGCGTTGATTGTAATAATAATAATAATAATAAATTGATATAAACAGTCGGGTGGATGTTTAAAAAGCACGTGTTTATTATTGTGCAAGGGCGAAAAAAAAAAACGCTCGCACACGCACGAGAGCAACTGCGCAACGGTTTATTTATAACGCGGTCGAAAACGCGCGGCGGAAACGCGAGCAGACTTTATACCGTATACAAAGCGCGCCAGTAATAATTCTCGGCAAAGTCATATTATCTGACTTTAAGGATCATAATGACCACGGAGGGAAACGTATAGAGCTATTGTACTTTGACTGCAATAAAATTATTTATCTCTTTTATATATAGATAAGACCTTAAAAATGAATGAAAAAGCCGCGTTTTTATTTTTTTTTTATTTTTTTTTTTTTTTTAGGGAGAAGGAAACGACTCCGCAAAACATAAAGCGCTCTTTAGGGACCGAGACTATAATATACGTATAAATACGGCGCACGAATATCGTATATTTTTCCACAACGCTTTCGGGACGAGCGCGCTCTCCGTCCGGTTTGTGTCGATCTCGGCTCCGACGATTATAATATTATTAATATCGCTCGACGGTCTACGCGTATGATATACAATCGACGTCTCGGCGGATATATACGGAGAACTTGAAAGCAAGGGCGACTTGCTACCGCGATCGAGACTCGTAAATCGAAAGAAGAAAACTAAACCCGTCAATGGAGCGACGAGCTTTGGCGACATCGCGTTCACTTCGCGGACGTGTTGTTTTACAATGACATTGCGGTGGTAATGTAACGCGCGCGGGGCGAAACAAACGGCTCCGGGAAATGGACGATTTTTCTGCGCGCTCGCACCCGGCGTTCGCTGTCGCGCGTCGGTTCGATTCGCGGAGCGAGGAAAATATAAAAAAATCACCGGCCGACAATATTAGGCGGACAATCATTTTTCAAATCGGCGCAGACGAGGGACGAGATTTCAATACGCGCGCGTGCGTATTCGTATAATATATATAGTTTGTGTACTTTTTTTATTTCTCTCTCTCTCTCTGCGGCCGAAACCCCGTCGTTATATTGTTCGACTCGGAATCAATCGAAGGCGTCGCGCGATTAATGATGCCGATTTCCCGGCGCGGGCGGGAGAGTGCGCGAACGCGCCGTAATGGCCGCGGCCCCGGGGAGTCTCTGTGTAAACCGTCGGCATACCGCGCGGGAAATACACGTAACACTCGTCGAGGAGAGAAAAAAAAAATCTGTCTGCGAACGGCTCGTGCGACGGCGAGCGCACTGCGCGATACAAAACTTCAACTCTAACTTCGGCTGGGCCCTTTGAAATCCGTAAAATGGATACTGACACTGATTTATACGCGGGGCTTAACGCGATCGGCGACGAGGGGGGTGTGTAGGGGAGAGGGGAACCGAGAAGGATCCGGGACCGGGAGAGAAGGACGGCGGCGGGAGGAAAAGAGTACCCGCGGGCTCGCAGGATCGAAACGTATTCGGTGTTGCGGCCCCTAGGAATACTGTACGTGCTCGCGGCGGCGGCGGCGGCGGTCGGGTTTTGGCGGAAATTTCGGTAGTGGTACGGCAAAGCCTACCTCGAAAATCCTATGCCCACGACGAAAGCCGATTTCGTCCGGTATCCGCAGAGGCGTGATTTTTTTTGAAAAGCGCGAGACGTTCGCGAGCGATATGCGCGCGCCCCTATAACGCGACATCGTTAGTCACCGCGGTCCGGACCGTGCGGGGTCCGCTCGTAAACTATCGACATCATAAAAATCTAATCGTTTTCCGTCGAGGAATTTTCGTAATAATTATATTTAATATACATGTCGTGTACGCGACTTATATAAACGATAACGCCGTCAGTTTTCACCGACCTAATTAGATTTTAAATTTTAAAAATACGTCAAAATCTGCTTCTTCAGCACGACGTGTCCATAAGATTCACGCGATCTCGAATAGATACGTTTCGTAAGACGATAATACTTGTAGTTTATACTCGTATTTAATGATGATTATTAATAAGATTGTTCCTTGGTGAAATATTTCCCCTTTTTAAACGCGTTTACCAACTATTGTTAAGACCGTTCGTTTTAAAATAAGTAAATTCTTCAATCCGTAATCAATAAAAATATAACATGTAAATTGATATTTTTTACTAACCTCAATTTTTTCCAGCGGTTTTCTCGATGATTTGCGTTCATGTTTAAAAACTGAATCGACGCCTCAGTTCAGTATACCTACGTCCGCGAAGTGGACCCGTCTGAATGCTGCAATTTTTCCGAAATTCTTGTCAATGTTTTGCAAGTTTTTTTGTAACTGTATGTGGTACGAAACCAGTGAAAGTCACGCGGGAATAGAGTACTTAAAATTATTATTACACGGATATTATCGTAACGCGTGTGTTATGTTACGACAAATGACACGCTGGAGATTTCACCGTAAACGAGTTGTCAGCCGAACGGGGGTGGGTCAGAGTCGGGCGACATTACGCGTCACGGTCATAATTGACAATTTTCGGTTACCAATCGTGATAATGGAGTTTGATTCGCCGTCCGATTCGATCAGGCGGTCTTCCGGCAAAATCGGTCGCGGCGCGAAGACGAATGCGTAGACCGAGTGCGTGACCGGGGGTGGGCACGGCGGACGGGTTGGCAGAGAGCACCGGTTTCCGCGAAACGTTTTTGACAGCTCTCTCCCACCCCCCGAAACAACGACGGGGTCGGACGTGACGTCATCGTTCGCGGAAGGTTCCTAGTCGCAAATAGGATGTCGTTGGGCACTCGATTGTCGAATTTCCCTACAGTTCAAAAGTTGTACGTGAAAAAACGACAACAAAAACGGCACAGTTATTTACGACGAACCGGTTTTTGACGATATCTTTTTGTTTTCGTCGTAACTCAATTGATCGCAGGGACTCGAAACGTTCAACGAATATTTAAATGACCTAGAGTTGATGCAAATGTCAAAAGGTTTTATTTTTTGGACGTTTTCGAGTTGTCTTAGTTGTTTTTCGTAAAATATGATCTATCGACGTTGTTATAAGCACATTCGATTGTGAGAAAAATAAATATTTTATAGCGCGAAAACCAACGTACTCTCGTTTTCGAGTACACTTTACCGGCATAATAATATTATTACAGCGCTACATAAAAAAAACTCCTCAACCCGTGAGTTTTCTCGCCTATGTTATAATAATATACGAGAGCACTATAATTAATAAATGTTCTTAGGTAGCTATAGTTTTAATTAAAGACGCGTTGCAAAAAAAAGCGTGTACTTAAAACGGAACGGACGGGGGGTTTTTTTTTTTTTATCGAGATAATTTAGTCGTTTTTAACGTCTTACATCATTGAATCGAGCAACTATTTTTGTAATTTTTAAACTTCTAATTAAAAGTCGTAGAGAGAGAAAAAAAAAGGAAAAAGGAGTAAAAAAAAAAATGTCAAGGAACTAAAACCACTCGGGCATAAAAGTTCTTTACTTTAATTCGGTTCGATAAGTTCTTCAATACTACGGTACGCGACTATAACGTTTAATTTTTTTTTTTCTCCCCCGCTATTATTAAAACTATACAGACGTGCAATTAAAATAATTTACTTTTTTTTTTTTTCCTCTCTTCTCAAGACGGCCTCGAGTGGATGTTTCTTTTTCGATCCCAACACGACGCGACCTGGGCCATTAAAAACGACGCGGTTACTGTAATAAAAACGCGGTTCCGAACACGCGCGCAAGTCCAATCGCGAATAGTGCTCAAACCGTATTGTTTTTTTAGAAACGCGGCATCGCTTCGAAGGCTCGCAGACTTTTAAATCGAAGATATTCGCCGGCTAATTTATCGTCGCTCGATTTTCACAACCGTCTTCGTGATATCTTCCTAGCCGCCGCGGCTATACTCGTCGGACGTGCGATTAGATTCCAACGGCGCGCACCGGTTTCGGCGACCTGGCGCGCTATCATCGTGATCGTTACGCGAACCGTTTCGGTATACAGTAGAAGACGCGTATTAGAAACACTTTGGGACCAAAGTGAAATGTATCAATATTAACCGATTGTTTCTAATAAGCGATTGGTTTGATTTGTACAATGAAAAAATACGTGGTCCTTGCTCGTTTTTGCCCCACTGGCTTTGTCAAGTTTGAGTGCGTATCTGTGTTCGGGTAGAGCTCTAAAATAAAGCCCAGTCTCGTCCGCATTGGAAATATCAGAGGGTGAGTACTAGGCTAGCGAATCGGTCCGATGAGTTTCAAACCACGATTGTGCCGCACTAAAATCGGCTTCCCCTTGCTCCCCATCGTGTGTTTTAACGAAGCCGATGTTCTCCGTTTTCTTCCAACGTCGAAACCATCCCCTTCCGTCGCAACAAAATCGTCTTTCCCCGTTTTCTTTGCCGGGTCTTTTGCTTGTGTGACGTAAAAGATAAAGTACAGTGAAAATATAACATTAAATTACAATTGGCTATCGCGCGGATAACCGGTGTATAATATTATGTCAACTGACTTTCGCCCAATTGTTTCAATAATCCGATTTATTTTCAACGTTCTAATATTATACGGCCGGTACATTTTGTTTCGATAACGCGATTGTATCACATATCCGTGTTTCTAATAAGCGGCTTCTATACTGTATATGCGATCCGCTCGGGCGTCTGAAAAACGCAAAAATCCCACGCGGATAGGTGCGACGATGTCGTTAACCGCGGTCGAAACGCTCGGCTCGCTCCTCCGCGCAGACGTCGCGACGTGCCGCGAGACGCGAAAACGCAGTATAATTTCATACGGCGGCGGCGCTGTCGGCTGTGTTTCTTAAGCATAATTTACCGTATAAATTAAACCGTAAATTCGGCCGGCCCGCCGCCGTCGTCGTAGGTAGTCATAATTGCATTACGCGGAGAGAAACGAGAATGTGATTAACGGGCAGCGACAGACGACGCGGTATCATATATAAAGCGTAACGGAAACGTAATTCTAGACGTGATTACTATATATCGCGCAATACACTGGTACGCGTGTGTATTAAAATTGTTTAAAACCTTGACGTCGTAATCTTATTGCGCCGCGCTGTAGCGAAACGTGATAAGTTAAAGCGGCGGCGGCGGCGGCGGCGGAGACAGTGTCTAGAGGACCATTAATTTTACGACCATTACTTTCCGAAATTATCATCGTCCCGGTCTCTACCCCACCTCTCCTCGTGAAATCCCGTGGAAATTTCGACCGCGTAAATTATTACGTCAGGTGTGTGGTGGTCGCGCGCGCTAGAGAATAACACTATATATCGCTCCGATTATACTTTTCGTTTTTTAACCCGAGTGAAGCGAACGTTTCTCGCTATCGTGTGTTTTTATTTTTCGCACTGCGAGAAGAAGAATATATTGCTCTTGGTGCTTCTGGGACGAAATAAGGAGGTCGACTTCGGAGTTCCCTCTACTGCAGAAAAGAATCCGATTTTCGGGAAATTAAAAAATAACGTTAGCTAAGAGTAAAACCCGCGATCGATATTTAATGCTCAAAAACACTGTCGCACGAGTCGGTGTATAGAAAAAAAAATCTCTCGATAAAAATAGAACGCCGAAGAGTTACAAAAAAAAAAAAAAAACCATGGAATAAAGCTGTTGGGTTCGTATCGATTTCTCAACAATCGAAACGAGTTTTTTCCGTTGCCGATTCGTCCCTTTGAAAACGCGAAAACATTAAATCTACACGCCGAATTTCGAACGGCTATATATTTAAATCATTTACGCTTTTCCGGCGACAGCCATAAACAAATACGTATAGCGTCTGCGTTCCGAATGTGTGTGAGTGGGAGAAATGCGTTTTTTTTTCAGCGCCGCGCCGTGTGTAAGCATACAGCTCAAAGACCGCAGAGCATTATATAACACGGACTGCTGCGACGAAACGAATTCGAGTAATTCACCCGAAATCGTTTTCAAAAGCGTTATTTTCATCATTGATTTCGAATTTGAAATATAGTAATTCAATACTACGCCGCGTAGACGCGCGCACTCGTACAGTCGCCGCCGTATCGCGGAAGCGTATATTTCGCGTGTGTGGCATTTTTTCTTCTTTTCGTTTTACACGTCATGTTGAAATACACAAGCTACGTTCGCACGGGAACGCGGAGTCGGAAAATATAAAATATACATTTTAGAGCAAACATATACGTCGTAACATTCGATAGTATTAAGTATTTCGAATAGAGTATTGTTCGTAAGAAGAAGAAGAAGAAAAAAAATAGACGGAAAAAACAAATAAATAAAACGAAACGATACAGTCAAATATTTCCAGTGCGATATGTATTATATTACATAAATCAATCTTCGAGACGTATAATATAATATTATGGGTAGTGCGGCGTACGCGCAGTAGTTCACTTCGCGTCGGAACGATTCCAAACGACTGGAAAGTTATCGATATTAATAATTTCCAAAACGAAACGATATAATATATATTATTATAAACGCGTGCGACGCGTCGTCGGTCGAGACGAATTGATATTCGAGAGGAGGGCCGTTTCGCGATGCGTTCGTCCTCGTTAGTTAGTCCACGGCTGCGTCTGATTCGAGCGTTAATGTTTCTTTTTTTTCCAGAAAACTGTAGAAACACGTTTACTAGTCGTAATTTAGTTCTCTCGCCCGTCTAGAACGTAACGCGCGGTGTGTGTTATTAACGCGTCGTCGTCGTGTCGCGAACATATTTCATTCGATACACGAATGTGTGCGGCCAGAAAACACTGGAGTTTTGTGCGATATGCGTTCGAAAAGCGCGCGAATAAAGTGCGATTCAAAGAACACGCAGTGTTAAATTGTCGGTGATGAAAACTATACTGTTTTGACTATAGTTTTCTCGATCGCGAGCACTACTTTAAATTCAATTTTCGTTACTATTATTTATTTCGCGTTATATTATTATTACGTGTAATTAGGTACATCTAATATCTAAGTTTGGCAATGAAATTTAGTTGATCGACAGCGTTTCGTTAAAATTTATTTACTCGATTTATAAGTGTAATTTAAAATAATTGTTTGTTATTTAATGCATAACGCTATAGTTGTGGCCTGTTTTACTTCATTCGTGGTCGACAAAGTCGTGCATTTAACGTGTCGAGAGCAATCGATTTACCGGGCTGAGGGCATTTTGTCATATTTTCCCGTAATCGGTGTGGGAAAGGAAATTTCGAGGGCGACTGGTATGCGACGCTCACGTGAGAATTCACGCCTCGGCGTCGTCGCCGTCGGTCAGACGAAAAAATAATAAAAACCGATCGCTGTTGAAACGGAAGTGTCTGCACGCCCTCTCGAAACGCGACGCGCACCGCGTGCCCGGACGACGACGACGGCTCGTGTAAATTTGATCGATAAAACGCGCAGAGTTCGACTTTCGGAACGTCGAAATATTCTTTTGTGGAACGAAACCGCTCTCCCGGCTCTCGAACGATTGAACGCGCGTCGAGCGCAGATTTCTGCGTTTCGCTCTTGTTCCCGCGCCCTCGAGTGTCCCTCGCACGCCCCGTGACTATATATTGTCCGGTCCGTCGGGCTTTGAATTTCTCAACGGCGACCGCGGTCGTGCCGCATTGATAATGCTTTCCTCTCGAAACTCCGTCGGTCGACTCGTCTTTTCGTACCGCCGTCAATAACGCTATATTTTCGCTATACCAAATTATCTACTCCTTTCGAGGCCCCTTTTTCCTCTTCCAATTATCCATCAAACTATCTACGCGTATCGCTAACGAGGGTCTTTTTTCTCTTTTCCTTTTCAATTATCGTCGTATTCTTCCATTGTAAACTCGTCATCATAAATCATATATCTCGTTTATATATATATATATATACTCGTATATATATATATATATATATATATATATATAATATATATATCTGTTTGCTGGAACGTTTTTATTTGGGTCATCGTAGCGTTGATAAAATTTCAGAAAAAAGTACCAGTCGAATAACCGCGGACAATATTTTACTGCTCGAACACCGGACGAACGTTTCGATAAATCGATGCTATCGAATGGCGACGAGACGATGAGAAATCCAGATTCGTCCAGACGATCGTCTGAATAAACGACGAGAGAACATGTGAATTTTTCACGAACGCCGTCGACGAATATCGTCATAATTTCATTCGCCATTAATATGTTCGGTTTGTCCGATGGTGTAAATGTCATCACCGAATTCGGCAGATCGTGTTATTCGTCGTCGTCAAAAATTTAGGAAAACGTTACGTTTAAAACGCATAAATACAACAACAACAACAACAATAATAATAATACATCACCCGCCCTCGTGGCTAATAATTTGTTTTATTTTCCAATCGGATAACTGTGCCCCACACGCGTCGTCGTCGTCGCGACTCGCCGCCGCGGCGTTATTTATTGCTAATATTTATCTATTTATTTCGAAAACGGTTCGTAACAATAACACCACGCGGTACGCGTACGAGTAAATAACGCGTTTCGGTCTTAACGGTCGCAATAACGATCGATGTAAGCTCTCTGCGGCATTGCAGTACGAATCGTTCCTTTCTACACGGTGACGCGTCGATAATTACGAGAAACCAAAGGCGGAAAGGCGAAATAATCCGCCCGTTCGTTTTCTATAAAAACTAAATATATTTCGTAGGTCATATAGAACATATTACAATATATCGATCGTTCCGCGTTCTCAAATTACTTGCATTGTCGTGCGCATTATAGGAATGTATACGACGCGAGAAAAATCGAGCGTCATCATTAACGGTCGGCGCGTTAGATTTTGTGAATACGTCTACGAAATCCAAAATCTGTTCGGAGGCGCGGCACCGCGTCGAACACAAACATCGTGCGATTTCAAAACAGTCAGACCAATACTTTCAAATACCTAACGGACGAGACAATATTATTTAACAATCGCACACGATCGAGAAAAAAACGAATTTCTCTCATCGAATTATTTATATTTATAACAATCGGGCATACGGTCGGGAATTTTCTAAGGGGGTTTTAATATATTTAAACTCTGCTCTTTATTGTAGTCTCGTTGATGATAGTACGTCGTGAAAATCGTAATATTACACTGCGATTACGCGGAGACGAGTCCGAAGGCGGCGGCGGTTTGTCGGGAATTTTTTTTACCGCGCGTCTGTTTTCTCTATGCGACGCGCGCCGTGTCGCGAGCGATGTTTCACACGGCGGATCAATAATATCACGCGACGTACGCGTTGAAACGATACGTAAATCGAATTAAAAAAGGACTCCGACCCGACGACGTAAGAGTGAACCATATACACGCCCCCCGTTCGCTCGCGAAATTATTACAGTAAATATTACGCCGCGCGCCGCGCGGAGTTCAACGGCGCGGGCGGCGGCGTCGTCGCCGTCGGCGTAAATAATAATATTTTAATTGTTATGATCGTCGCAAATTGAATTTTCGATTTTAAAAGAGAGAGAGAGAAACGCGCGTACGTTCGTCGAGTGAATAACCGCGGTGTAATAATGTACGCGGAAATACCAATTTGTCGGGGAGTGTGCGTTATTATATATTGACATTGTAGGAATTCCGTAAAAAGCCGCCGCGCCGTCGCCGCCGCCGCCGCCGCCGTCTCGGCGGTGTGCCCTTTAAAATTGGAAATCGCTACGTTGTTATTAATAAAAAAAAAAAAAACACGACGTATTATTACGAGCCGTACGACGGACTTATTCCGATAATAATTGACAGGTTTTCCGGTTGAGCGTGGTGTGTACGCGAAAAAGTCCACGACGTTCGTTAAATTGCGAATCGATTGTCCCACAAAGAGGCAATACCAATATTAGTAATTCTCTACGCGATAAAACCGACGGCGGAAAGTACTCGCGCAGTTATACGGCGCACAGACTCACATGTTTTTTACTGCGTCTGATACGGTGTGTTTACGACCGAATCCTGTCTCGTTTTGAGTCGAAACTAATTGCGAGCTCGAGGTGGACGGCCCGACGACGTGACATCCCGCCGACGACGGGACGATCTCCGCGGACGTTTTTTTTTTCTTCCCAGTACGGTTTGATATCATAGGAAGTCACGGTGTATCCTCCGCTCCTTCGCCGACTGAGAAAAATCACTTTTGAATTTCTACGAAAATTCCAGAAAACAGTCGTCGTTCGGTACGCGATTCGTTATGAAAAGCGCTGCGGCGGCGATTGAAAATCGAACAATTGATTCCGCAACAATTGTTGCTGGTTTTAAGAGACGTAGACGTATCGGCAGTTGTCTAAACACATTTCCGCTGACTTTCCGCCATTCATTACTGCTATAGTACCGTTCGGACACGCGCATCACGAGAAACTTTATTATTCCGAAACGTCTAATAACAATATCGTGTTCTACAACGCTCCCCCGTCTCGGGACCGTTTAATCTATTCTAATCGATCGTCTTAAAACTGCCGGGTGCCTGTGCTGGCCCAGTGCTGTATAATAAACTCGCGTTTTTCATGGTCGTCGAACCGACGTCGAATTGAAGATTGGCAATCCTTTGGTGTTTCCGTAACGACTCGTACGTTAATAAAATAAAAATTCAAAATTCATTCGGATCGAAGCTATACGAATTCGACTGGGAACGTGACTCTGCGCAATGAAATTGTACCGAAACGAAAACGTTTGGAAAAAAAAAAGAAAAAGAAAAAAAGAGTTAAATATTTACCGAGATATCATTTCCGCCGGGACGTCGCGGCGGGCCGCCCACCACTCTGTGCGCGTGATCTACACCTACACGGCGAACGGCCGACACCCGCCGCCACGCCGTCGTCGGTCGATAGACGTACGACTTCCGCGGGCTATTTACTCGAAACGCGCACCCCTACGATTCGAAATCGCAGAACCAGCTGGTTTTGATCCGGAAACGGTCGTCGACAACACGCTCGTCTGACGTCCGCAGTTCGATAAATCTAGTCGTATTCAACGTTCAAAAATTAATATGCCTCCCCGAGGGCAGATTTGTATTAACGCCGCCTCCGACTATACCGTTTTACGAGCGAACATTCGGTCAAATTCGAAAGGAAGATTTTCATTTTTCAAATTACAACTTGCGTTTGAGTAGACGCGATAGAATCGTACATAAAATAGATACACCGATTCGTCTGAAATACACCGGAACAGTACCGATTTATTAATGGTTTTAAAACAACTGGTAGATCAGACCGTTCTTTTTCTTTTTCATTTTTTTCACATTTTTCAATAACAATTTTGATAATACTTCCGCGACGACGGTTTTTGCTCCGCCCGTCGAAAAAACCGACGCCCTTATTGAATCCGAGGGCAACCACTGCCCCTCGACGCGGCGCTACACCAGAAGCGTGTACAAACCTATAATGTGTGCATATTAATTCGGTAGCGACTCGCGAGAGTAACCGCGGAAGTGTTTTACGTCCGACGCACAAACGTTGATTAATCGCGGTAAATCTATTCTCGCCCGGACCCCGCAGCTCGTGTTTCCCCCCCCCCCCACTTTGCGGAATGTGCGCCGCCGGTACTTTCCGGCGAATTCGGGTAAAAATATTGACGATCAAAGGTCGTATTATACGCAAAACACGCTTGCTACGTGTAAGTACACGTATATTACGCGGACGCTCCTCGTCGCACGATTAAATTGATTTCCCGGGTCGATTGGAAAAAGGTCCGAAATAACGAGCACCGTTCGCGATTATAACCGCGCGCGGCCCCCGTGTTCGACCGCGTCCGCTACCACCACCGCTCTATCTCCGTTTCCTCTCATTCTCTCTCTCCCCGTCTGTATTCCCGGCTCTTTGACAATGACTATATCGTTATGTATCGGTACAGCGATTCTGAGGAGCGCGTCACACCCGCGCGTGTGTCATCGTCTCACAAACGTAAAACACACAACAACGGTTAGTTTTTTTATCGTAACTAAATCGTAACCGTTTGTAACCACGAATTCGGAATTCGTAACCTAATCATTCGCGAGAAAAATCGACTTTAAAGTGCCGGTGCCAGGACGACTGGCCTACCGAATTCGTGTGTTTAGCTGAAACATTAGAGCGAAACGATCAATTATCAAACTTAAAGAGGTTACCCGCGTTCTCTAGTCGATATTTCACGGCGTTTACATTTTCGAACGAGTTACGAGTGTGTAGAATATAAATAATATTTAAAAATGCTCGCACTTTATTTCGCTCTGATATTTAAGCTAAACACGCGAAATCGGTTGCGCTGAACCAAAAATTCATCATGTCGTACGTTTGTAGACGGATGAGACAACACGTGGGCGGGCGTCCTCTGAAAACCGTCGCCCGCGACACTCGTGCATTCGAGCGTTCGCGAAACTGTCTCAAGTGACGTGTGCAACAAATTGCAATCGTCGTGCATACGTTTTAAAGTTTAATGTCACAGAGTTTTGTACGCTCGACGAGTGTTTCAAAGAACAAAAATGAAAACGTGAACGAAAACCATTTTTCCAGTCGAGTGAGAAATAAAAAAATTACCGAATTTACGTGGAAAATAATAATTACGTATACCAGAAGCGAATGTGTTAAACGTACTCCTCGGAGTCGTGAGATTTTTTTTTATAACATGAAAGAAACGTTGAAATATTGTAGGTCACGATATTTATTTTTCTATTTTATTTTATCTCGATTACGTACGGAATATTTAAATACATAAATCGAAAACAATAATCTACCTTCGGTAAGCAATAGCTCGTGTTGAAGGTAGAGTCGACGTATTTAGATGTTTCGTAAAAAAAAAAATATGTATATCATTCGGAATAAATAAAGTGGGGTCTGCGGTTTGAAAAAATCCTCACCGAAGGGAAAGAGGTACTATAAAAGTCTAAGAGACGTCGGGTTGGTGTCTCTCCCGTCTGGCCCGACCAATCGAACGCGCGTTTCCAGACGTTTCGATTGGACGTTTCGTCAGGAAAAGGCACTATATAATTAATTATTATTATTTTTTTTTTTTCGCGTCAGACTTTTCATTCGATTAACTCGAGACACGCCGCTATGAGCGAGTGTGTGTTTTCGCAGAATGGGCACCGGTCACGAGAACGCGCGAAATGTGAAAAACCGCCATTAAACGAGGGCCGGGGAAAATGATAAACGACCGAAAATCGTAAACATCCTAACTCGAGTTATAAATGCGTCCACATAAATACCAAACTTTGTTTCGTAATTGACAGTAAAAAGTAAAAACTCGGTTCGCGAAATTGTTTCTCTCCGCCGCCGCCGGGCGCGACCACTTTTGCCGAGCGCGACCGTGAGAATCGCGTTGGCTTTTACGCCGCGACCATATAGTCCGTGTCAAATAATATTTAGTTGGCAACTATAGCGAGCGCCGTCAAAAAAAAAAAAAAAAAAATCTAACGAACGACTTATTTTTTCAAGTATAACAGATCGACTGTTTTACTTCGCTCACGTAAATACGATACTAATAATAATCATTATGACGAGATCGAATTTTCTGTCGATTTTTTAACGAACAATTATATGTTTCACATTTCCACAAAATGCGTAAATTGAGGGAAGGAGAGGTAATCCTAGCAAAAGTTTAACCCGTCGTTGGTACACATATAGTTCGTAACATGATCGCTACACTGTAAGCGTCGCGGTCTCTCTTTACTTTTTATAGCATTGTTAATTACTCGATTCCCTTAAAAAAAACAAGCCATACCTAGAAGTACGTATATTTTTATCCTTTACTAAAAATTTATTTGAACTTTTTATGTACAATTAATAATTTATAAAATGAAAAACCATAATCTTATTCTAAAAAAATTATTTTTTTCATATAAAGTAATAAAATTTAGTTAAAAACTTATTAAAAATGAAAATTTAGAAAAAAAAGGCATCTAAAAAAGCTTCTTCGGTCTCCTCTAACCGCGAATTAATTTTATTAGTCATGATAAATTGAAATAAAAAAAATAAAAACACGTGTACGTATAATCAACTGCGGCGGCGGTGAAAAAACTATTGCGCGGTTAGCGCGACGCAAATGACAAATAGCGCAATCATTTATTTTTGTAAATATTTACAGACATGTTATTTGAAGGTATTTATAGTATCAGTTTAATTCGATAATATTTCTACGAATAACGCTCGAAATGCTATTTGTGTATGCACATGAGTACCAACGACGGGTCAAGAGAGTAGTGTCCCTTTTGATATTTTGTAAATATGCAAACGAATTGATATTACTGAAAAGTCAATTTTTGTTTTTTTTAGCGTTTCGATTTAATTTACGAAAACATACGTTACGATTAAAACACGTGGATTTTAAAGTATTGAAAAATGAGTTTATTAAAAAAAAAATAAAAATAGATTCCATAATGTTAAAAACAAAACCAAATTCAAAAGATGTAAAACGGTTTTTTTTTTTTTTAATTCTATGATATTATATGAAACGAAACGTGCTCGAAAAGCATTGTTCTAGGGGTTTTAGGGTAAAGATTTTCGATTTGTATGATATAAATAAATCCACTTCCTATTGTTATAAGCTACAACGTATGAGTGTAAACCATTGGTTATACAATCAAATCAAGTGCACAATGCGCGTTTCAAGTTGATTGTTTCGTGATAGAAAAAAAAAAAAAAAAAACTTGATTATTTAATCTTTAAATCTATCGTATCGAACTATTATTAAAAATCATTGCGTATTATATTCAGTGGCGGTTCCCGCTGTGTTTTATTTTTTTTTTTTCGGAGAGGTAAATTATTTTAATCGAAATTACACGTCGAAATAATGGAATTTAAAAAATGTGTTGTCGATGCGAATAACGTCCGTTCTCGGCGACGTCCAGGTGGAATAATTGCGCAAACATAATTAAACGGCGAAATAGGAATGTGTTTCGATCACTCGACTTTAATATAGGAACGTCGAAATGGCGTTCGTAACGACAAGTCGTCTGCGACAACGGCGTCCAGCGCAATAACTTGGTTAATAACAACAATTTAATTCAGACGTTCGTCGCATAGGTAACTAAAAAAGCAAACGAAATCGATCGGTCGCGCTTAAAAAACGCAAAAACCACACGGCGCGGCGCGCGGAGACGGAAAAATATTTCGGAAAATCATATCCGACGACACGACGACGTTTCGGACGCGATCGACACGACCTGAACGCCAAAGATTTCACCTCTAAGGTGACCATTTTGAGAACAAAAAAAAAAAATGGACAGCTGTTACTCTCCCCCTCCCCCTCTCTCAAAAAATTGCATGTTTATGCTTGATTATAAATATAATACATTTTTTTTTTAACGATTGGAAATCTTTACTTTTTACTGTAAATAAAATAATTTACTTTTTATTGTTAAAGTATAAAACGATAAGTGTGCATTGTTGCACATCAATACTAGCTGATAATATAAAATTCATATAAAATAATTGTTTCGTAATTTAATTTTTTTTTCACTTTTATAAAAATATTATACAAATATAATCATAGCCGCGCGGATTGTGGCGACCGCGTAAAAATTCCGCCTACTTTCAATTTTTGTATTTGTTGTAAATTAAAACGTTTATTAATAATTCAATCCTTTATTTTACACTGATAAGTGATAATTTTTCAATGTTAATAATGGACATCGGCCATATTATATCGATAACAGCACACATTAAACGTGCCTCCACAAATAAATAAATTATTTGTAATAAAATAATGAGATCGACTATTATAAAAACTGTTAAATAATTTGTTCTAGGTACTAGATACCAGATAAATAATTATATTAAAACAAAATCAGAAAAAAAAATGAATAAAACAGTAAAATCTTCGATTTAATTTAATCGATTAAGAGAATATTATATTTAACGTGATCGCTACCCTTCGCCACCTCCTACCCGGCGCCTTTAACCCACTAGCCATCTATAGACTGTAAATAAATATAATCTCCACTACTTATATAGACTGTAAATAAATATAATCTCCACTACTTATATAGACTGTAAATAAATATAATCGTTACTACTTACGGCCTGTCCGGTGGGTCGCTGTCGAGGTTGTTGGGCGTTCGCATTGGCTTGTGAAACAAAGCAAGTCGAGTAACGGATACGAAAGTCACGATTAAATGTTCGATCGACGAGATAAATAATAACTATCGACGAGTGTTACGGAGAAAAATAAAAAACTGCGACGTTTAAAACCGAGACGAACCATACTGAACCGCTGCCGACACTAGACTGCAGTGTGCATCGTCGTCGGTAAGCTGCTGCACTTTCGCGCGTCACTCGATCGGTTTCACGCGCAGCCCGGCCGTCATTGGCTGTCGGGTGGCGCGAGCAGTTCGGCTTTCATTGGCCCGCCCACGCTGTTTTGGACTGGCGATGACGTGTATTTTCACTTATTCCGATTTCGCGTAAAAAAACCCATGATAATAAATTATTAGTGTTATTACTATTACTATTGTTATATAATTATGCATTCATAACGAACTATTTTGTTATGTAATCAGGTACATACTAATTATACTGATTACTATACGTTTCTGGTGCAAAAACCACGACTTTTTTTATGGTGTTACCTATCTCGTGAAAAAATGTGGGTATCTACTCCCTATCGGGGGTGGGGGGGAGGGTGTTTAAGGGAGACAGTCATTTATGTTCAATTTTATGTACATAATATTATGATGGAAAAATATATAATGTAGCGATATGGAAAGGACGGGATTAAAACGGGGCTGTTTTCTAAAAACGGGATAGAAAGCGTCCCGTTTGTATTTTGTCGGGACGGCGGCGGGACGTGAATACAATAATTATTATTGACAACCGTATAAAATACAATTGGAAAAAATAAAAAAATATTCGAGTTGCCAATAATTATTATTGTTACGTATTATTATGACGATTGAATATCGATACTCTGTTTTGAATAAACGTTTCGTAGTTGAAAACGCGGCGCGTTATTATGATTATCAACACCGTTTAACAGCGGAAAGCGCGTGATATTAAAAATTAAAATTAAATTAAAATTCTCCTCTGGAAAAAAAAAAAAACCACATCAAAAACGCGTTCGAAGAAGAAACGCGCGCGTATACGATACGAATTTAATTACGTAATATTAGTGTTTAGTAATCATAATAATCGTGTTGCGTTTTATTTCGCTTTTCAGTAACTGTTCCGACGTTTTACGAGATCCGGTTAAGTCGTTCTGTACTTACATCATAAACAACGCGTATAATATTATTTAATCCCGTTTCGTTTAATCTTTTACGCGAAAACAATTACCCGCATCAAAACGGTATTTAAAATGAAAATAATCGAGTTAAATATTATTATGTTTACGTTCGTAGCATAATATTTTAACGGTCTGGCGGAGCAGTCGAGTCGAAAACGCATTAAATCCAAACGAGGGCCACGGGTCGGCGGGGGTGGGGGGGGGGTGAGAAGGTTAAGACGGGTGGAACATGATTATAATTATTTTATAACAATAATAATAATAATAATAATAATAAAGGAATATTCAATAATAACCGTTTAGACAACAATTAGGCTGCCTGGAGGAGGCCAGAGATTTCCGGTAATCGTTTAAATACATTCGAACGAGATAATACGGACGGAAATTATCGGCCTAGGCACTGGGCGCGAAGGATATGGTTCCTTTTGCTCCGTTTCCTCTCGATTGCTTCGTTTTGCGCGTAAGTAATTCGGGTGGGCGCGCGTTAAACGGGTTTCGTTTTTATGAATTTCTTTTTATCGACGACGCCGCCTCACTACTCCGGCTCTTTTAATCCGAGACCCCCTTTTCGTTTTATACCCGGCGGTTTTATGATAATTTTCTAGGAATGCCGAGCGTACATAAATAATAATATTGATCGGCGCGACAATAATTTCAATTCAGTATATATTATTATAATACAGCGTGTTCTTTTCCGTATTGACTTTTTGTCACTCGAAAACAGTTGTACGCTCGTAAACGTTTTATCGAATGTTTAAAAATAACACGCCGCCGCGGCCGTGTGTCGCGCTATTGATTCGACGACGATTTACATTTTTCAAATTAACATTTCCGAGAAAAACGTTTTATTTTTCGCTTTCATTATTTGACGGGGAGATTAAAACGATAGTTTCCAGTAAAAAATATGTAAACGCTGCAGCGACACAAACGAGTAGGTACGCCGAAATAGTTAGAAACACACGCGCGACGAGATGTGATTACTTTTCGCGTCTATCCGTGTCGATTTACAGTTTGAAAACGTCGACACGATTGACCGTGTTTTTCGTAAACCTCGTGTGATCTGGTGTGTTCGTCCTCTATTCCTTTGTGAACGAACAATGCCCGCTTACAACACGACCGCCCCTTGCAGCGTTCAGAATACGAATTTTCCGATGGGAACGCTTCGTTTCCGGCCGGAGCGAAAATTCGCTCGCGAAAACCATCCGAGGCCGGGTCGTCATCGTATTTTCGATCGCGGCTAACCGTCTGGAGCCCGGGAGCGCGCCCGGAAGAGAAATGAAAAACGTCGGGGAGGGTTCGAGCGCGACCGACGGCGACGGCGGGCCTGGCCCTGACACGCGTGACGCGTGTTGGCCGCGACACCGCACGTCGGCGCATTGTTTTGGGTTGGCGTATAGTTATAATAGAGTTAATAATACGAATTTTAATCATGATAATGACGCGCGGGACGCAAAGAGTCCGCGGCGACGACGACGCGGCGACGTGTGACGCGCGCGCGCAGTGCTCTCTGCCCGCAGAGTCTCTCGGAAACGGTTTAATTAAAACCCGCCCACGATTCCGCCAATAATATTAATAATAATAATAAGCCCATGTCGACGGCGCACAAATATGCGCGGTATATAATAAGCCCCCGGGCGTCCGTGACATTATGCGAATTATTGTCGTTGCTAATCCCGTCGTTCGGCTTGTTTGCGGCCTCCGACTTTCCGTTGCCGCCACCGCCGCCGCCGCCGCCGCCGCGAGTCATTGTATCCCGGACACTAGTACGCCGTGTAGTATCTGACGGCCGTGTTTTCGGTAAAAAGTTTCATCTTTCGAGATCTAGCGGGATACGAAAAGACAAAATTATAGAGAATTTTTCTCTAAAATGAACTTTGATAATCTCCGGTCGTTTTTAACTACCATTCGCCGTTTCCTTCGACTTCATTGTCTTACATATTATAATATGTGTTCCTTCGCAATTTCTATTGAATTTTACGGGCTAATAACATAAATATTTTATATTCTATCTGAAATCATTTATTTAGAAACAGAGGCCGACCGATATAAACAGAGACTGTTTCGCTAAGAATCTATTCCACGACGATTTGAAATCGGTTTCGAATATTCAAGGACGATTCGTCACCGAATCCGACAGCCGTACGTCATGTCGAGTCTTGTATATCGTCAGGTTTTCTTTTCCATAATTGTTTACCGTCAACGCGCGTAGAGTCGACGAAACCCTCGCAGGGAGAAGAGAAAAAAAAACGAATAGGGATATTTTATTGGGAATTTTTTTCTCAAGTGATTTTTCATAGTCTCTGGTCGTTTTTAACTACTTTTCGCCGTTTTTGATCGTTTCACCGTTTTAATTTCTATCGAATTCCTTCGATTTCATTGTTTTACATATTATAATACGTATTCCTTCGCAATCTCTATCGAATTTTACGGGCTAATTACATAAATATTTTATATTCTATCTGAAATCATTTATTTAGAAACAGAGCCTGTTTCGTTAAGAATCTTTTCTACGGCGATTTGAAATCGGTTTCGAATTCATGGACGATTCGTCACCAAATCCGACACCCGTACGTCATGCCGAGTCTTGTATATCGTCAGGTTTTCTTTTCCATAATTTTTTACCGTCAACGCGCGTAGAGTCGACTCTACCTTACGCCGCCGGGAGAAGAGAAAAAGAAAAATTTGAAACCGGACGTTTTGGTTTATTGCCGGTCGGAGAAACTATCGTCGGTCGAGACGACCCGAAGAGCGCCGAAAACACTAGAGGGTAGTAGTACAGTAGCGTTAATTAGAACCGTTGCGGCGTACTCGCGTGTACGACGGTATCCATTGCGGTGCCGCGCGATTGCCAGCGTAATACACCGCGACCATAAACAAATGTGGAACGGACTTGGGAAACAAACGTGTGGCCGCGGCGGTATTTATGTTGCCTTCGGCTGCGGCGTGGCGTCGACTGCGGGGTTATTATTATATTTCGTAGACGGCTCCCGCGCCCGGTCGCCGCGCCGCCGACAGATGGAAAAGTCGCGTTTTTCATTCGGCGGCCGACGACTGCGCGCCGCCGAAACTTCTTGACCTCATTTATCACATTAGATTAAACCGGGGGAATGATATTTAGAACCCGGACGTGGGCGTCCGACGGTGGGTAAAAAAAAAAAAAAAATAAAAATAAGAGTGAAAACAAAACTCTGAAAGAGAAATAGAGGGAAAAAAGGTTTTTCTTTTTTCCACGCTCGCGACCTCGCGATATGATATATTATTATTACCACGAGACGGGCCGTGGCGCTAATAGCAGATGGTCCGACGATTTTCGTTTTCGCCCGAATCTAAAATGTCGCGTATCGTTTTCCGGCATGAGGTTTTGGAACAATAACAATGTTTGGCGACCGAAAGTGACGAATGACGCGCCGAATAATCCCGACCGAGTAATCACTATCGTTTGGCGACTTTATAATATCACAAGAGTGGATGTCTAGACTCGAAGGGGACGAAACTGTCTCCGTCGTCGAATGAAAATTAAAAAGTGCGAAATTATTATCCTTGGGGTTTTTTCTTTCTAAATCGAGAAACAAATCGATTTTATCGAAAAGACGAAGAGGCAATTATTATTTCGTGCGAAAAGTTCGATTTTTTTTCGCAAAACTTTCCGTTATTATAACTACCGGGGCGCGGTTATGAATTCGTTAAAAAAACGTTTCGCGTCTAAACACAATTAATTATACGGAAAAAAAAATTAAAAAAATATTATACGCGCGCGTTTCGAATTGATCATCTTCAATGAGAACAACTCGATTATTCAATCTACAGTCCGAAGGCGAGCGAGTTAATTCAGTGAAAATTCGAAATAACGGAGTTTAAAAAAAAAAAAAAAAAAATGATTATCGATAACACGTTTGTTGCCGACGAATCAAAGCCGGAATGATTACGCGACTTAGCATAACAAAACGATGAAATAGAAATAGGTTTACTATTGCTTTGAAGTGCAATTCGTTTCTATCACTGGACTCCCGACGCGACGTCAAGACGGTAAACGATTTATGGATTTTAATGATTTTCAAAATGAACTCAACCGTTGTTAAAAAGAAAACTACGGCACACGCGCGCGTGCGACGACGATGTGATATACACGTAGTGTTTTATTATTTCAATCGACGAGTGAGAGTAAATTGCGCGTTTACGCCGGCGAATAGCTAAGCTAGGAACGCGTAAAATATCTTTTAGGAAATATTTAACAACCGTCACGCGTCCGGGATCGCACGCACTCGGTGTTCCACTCGGTTTCCCTTGGAATTCTCTACGTTTTTGCGCTAATTTTCTTTTTTCTTCCGTCGTACACGTTTTTAGTTTCAACGATTAAACAAAAACCGAATAAAAAAAAAGGGGGGGGCGAGATACGGATCAGATACAGATGATGGGTGATCGATATTGGTCTTTTTGAGACCCAAAGGTTCAAAAAAAACGGTTTCGAGTGAAAGAGGTGTTTGAAAATGTTGTATTTTCTACTAGTAGATTTTCGTATTTTTATAGGATTTCAGCAAAATCTGATTGTTCAAATGTTTATGAGATAAAATTACCGAAAAATTATTTTTTTTCATCGTTCTTCGCGGGCGAATTCGTTTCGGTGGACTCCGAGCGATCGAGTTTCTTTATGAGTTTTCAAGTGAAAATAACCCCTCGCGTGGCTGACGTGAATACATCATTATTCGCACTGGTATGCCGCCGTAATTATTATTGCCGTATTATTATTTTCTCTCCAAACGCCAACGTTTATTTTCATTCTCGTCTTTTCTACCAAACTTTTTCCGTGCTGATTTCGTTACGTTATGATATCTATTTTATACGAACAACGCTTTATAGTGATGCATACGAAGCACGACGTTTTCAATTTTTTTTTCTTGCCACACACTTTATTGTAAATAAAAGTTCGTAACCATTGTGTGACGCTCTCGGTCGGTAGTCGGGGCTTCGTCTCTTCCGAAAAGTCATTTGAATATCACTAGTATCATAGAAGTTGTGTAAATTAAAAACGTGTTTTTTTTTTATCGATTCTACATTTTTTTTTTTTTTTACGTCGTTTAACCAAAAAAGTTTACAAAAGAACTACTGCGAAACGTATTCTACCGCTGTTGTAACGATTGGATACAAAACTTTTGCAAACAGGTGTATACCTGTGTAGAAACGAAAACGGAAAATTATTTAACCTCACACTTTCAAATTTCACCGGTTGAACTATACGAAATTGTATCACACACACACACACACACACACACACACATTTTCGGTCTGTATAGTTTATTTCGGTTTCATTGTGTTTTACAATGCTTATAGCGCTAGTTCAATTACAAATGACAACGATTGTAATTGAAATGTGATTCTTGGTTTCGCACGAAAATCAATTAATGAAATGCACGGTTAGTTCGCCTTGAATAACAATCGAAACATGTAGCACGTGAAACAAAAGTGGTTTTCAGCAACTCGCGCGTGTACACCGCGCGTCCACTACGACAAAGTGTACCGGTGGCATAAACAGGACGACGACGTATAGGCATCTCTAATTTCCAGTTCGATAATTTCCAATTTCGATCGGTTTAAAACCGATGTTTCCATTTCGCGACCGCGTGTACGCGGTCGAATCGATCCGCAACGCTATCGACACAAAGAACGCCGCCGTCTGAACGTGTCGCGCGAAATCAAAACGAAACGACACTCGTCACAAAACCGTATTTACAATAACAACAACGACAATAGTAATAATAATAATTATAATCGATTCGGAGAACCACGGGAATATTATCACACGCGTCAAAGGTTCGCGATTTGAGCGTCAAAACTTACTTAAATCGTTAGCGCACGCGAGTGTGTTTTATTGCGTACGCTGTGCACTCGAGAGTGTGTGTGTGTGTGTGTGTGTGTGTGCGACGCGAATAATTCTACCGCGTCGCGACACCCCTGGGCGGCGCGGAACGGTATTTATTCAAAATAAAACTTTCGACGACGTTTATAATAAGTAGATGAGAGCGAAAAAATAACGCCGAGCACTGAGACTGATTTTTATCAACTTATGAAAATTTCCATTGCGAGAATGAAAAAAGTTTACACCGTCTGATGGACGCGTTAATAATTTAAAACTTGAACTTTTCAATTTCTCAAATGAAATAAAACGGGTTTTTGAACGTTTTTATTGCTCGCGATAGAAAACAAAATAATATCATACCGTCGTCGCGCGTCGTCGCGGCGACTCGGTTCGGAATTAAACGCGGAGATGATAATCATGCGGTTCGGCCGTTCAATAGCCGCACGACCGACACGTATTCCGTGTGCGTTTGCGACCGCCGCCGTCGATTTAAATGAATAATTCAACTTCCAGTTCGTTGCGGTGAAATGTTTCCTCGACCGTTTAGTGGTGTTTAATCGATATACAGAGTATCGGACGGAAGTAATTTTTCTCGTGACCTGGCTCGCATTAAAATATTAAATGACTTATGCTCACGTGATACCCGACGATATGGTATGAAATTCCGCGGCGAGAAATAATCCACAGACGTTGAGTTATTGTTATTATTATTATCGTATTGTTGCGACGACGGAGTAGTAGTCCGAACAGTCGACTAAACGCATCGCAGTCGGTGAAAAAAGAAAACCCTTGGGCTTTTATAATACCTGATGCCGCGAGAAGTCGAATTGAAAATTATTTAGAACCGCGGTTTGTGTTCAGAAATAAATGTACACGTTAAACGCA
This sequence comes from Drepanosiphum platanoidis, assembly GCA_948098885.1. NCBI lineage: Eukaryota > Metazoa > Arthropoda > Insecta > Hemiptera > Aphididae > Drepanosiphum > Drepanosiphum platanoidis. The sequence continues at coordinate 7,807,680 of OX402529.1, read as the reverse complement.
TCGATCGGGTACGGTAAATATTCGTAAAAACAATGGTGTCGCGGATATGTTTATTTTTTCATTTTATGGAGAAGTGTCTTAACGTTTGCAGAAACGAGCGAGGGAATCGGCCTTCGCGTTTGTTCACACCCAAAGTGTCCAGACGTTCGATCCGTTGAACGAATCACCGATACGGATATTTCTATTTCCGGATATTTACTACGAATGCTCACGATCGAACAATCGATCGACCGTATACGGTATCTGAAAGATTCCGGAAATGTTCTCTCCGTCAAGTATAATGGTCTTCGGTTTTCGACTCGCAGACGAATGTGTTCACAAGAGTCTTGAGACGCCTGTTTTAACATTAAAACTTATGCGCGGGCCCAAATTCAATCGCGACAATATTGTATTTCGTTGGATATAGACAGAAATAAAAAAAAAAAAAACCCCGTTAACTGGCCTGCAGATAACGTCTCGTTAATTTAAAAGGTTTACACCGTCAAAGTACGAAGTCGAGCGCGAATCTCTTTCCGCCCGAACGGTTTTATTATCGAAAAGATAAAAAAAAAAAAATGAATACCTATCCGCCGATGAATATTACTCGATTGATAATACGTGTTTGATACGAGAGTTTAAAATTCGAAACTTTCACGAGAACGGTTGCGATATTTCGTCTTTGAAATACATAAGAAACACGAAATGAAAATCACGACAGACCCTCGCCGAAATTCGGACGAGTGATTGATCGCGAGATATTATATTAATAACGATAATCGAGCGGCGCTGTTCACCGAATCGAATTATATTCCGTTATATATAATATAATAAAAAAACGAAAATAAAAGAGGCACCGTGCGCGTAGCTTAAAACAATTTTAAATGTTTTTTATTCATTCATAATATATTTTCGTTTAAAGCTCCTATATTATTACCCCATATATATATATTTTAAAGGTATATATATATATATATAGACTTTTTTTTTTTTACGAGGACCAAACGTTTTAATATCTGATGACGGATATTGGAATTCTTACAACAAAGAGGTAATTCTAGTAGTATTGAACAAAACGAGTAGAAAAAAAAAAGAAAAAAAGAAGAAAAAAACGCATTATTAGTTTCATTTTATAAATACTCTTTCGATGACGTCAATAAGAGAATATCGACGGTTCGCCTCGGTTCGCCAAAGAGGTTTTAATCTATTTTTCCATTTCCGAATGGTCATAAATTATAATCTGCAGGATCTTTATACACGCGCGTATAAAATACCTAGAATATAATTCTATAAGAAAAGAATTTTTTTTTTTTTGCTTCTCCTCCGCAATCCTCCTGCCGGTAAATTCCGTTTCCATTTCATTCCCTCGGCGCCCTTTGAATCGAATATAATTTTTATACATATTATCAGGGCTAGGATTTGTATGCAACAGCATGTTTTTTTTTTGCGACTTCTGACTATTGATTTTGTCAGTAATGTCCACGAATCACCTAATGATGAGATAAATGGCGGTGTTTTTATTTTGCATGTTTTTGCATATTTTGGATGAAATGCATATTAATGCATATATTGAATAAAATGAATATTATTGCATATTTCGATTATAAGAATGCGAAAAATGCATGTTTTATAGTATATTTCGACATCATGTGACGTTGAACGGAGCTTCAGTCAATACAAAGCCATACTACGATCCAATCGCCGATAATTCGTTTTCGAAAATTTAAAATAATATGTGGTCGTAGCATGTAACACACGTAGTGAATGTGAACTATAAATTTTATTTCTAAATTATTTTATTTTATTTCTCAATTATATTAAGACAAAAATCCAACCACTGATGTGTTTCAATAAATAAATATTTTTTTTTAAACTATAATTTTGTGTTTATCTTATAAAAATTTAAATGCATATTTTTGCATATTTTGGTAAATAAAATGCATATTTTACAATTTTTTATTGCATACAAATCCTAGCCCTGCATATTATTATTATTATAATTATAGTACGCGCGTGGATTTCGTTCGCTTTCGCGTGACCGTCGGACGTGATCTGTCGTTTGCATAATATTTGATTTGAAAGCCGTAATGAAAATAATAACAAAAAAATTCGTCTGTATTCGGGCGTCGGGCGAGACGCGCGGTACCGCTGCGACGGATACGCATCGACCCGACACGGCCTCTTTGTACACGCGCGCGTTTAAGTTTGAACGCGTTCAATTCTCTTCGCCCCGGAAACGATCCACATTAGCTTAAACGAATTTATACGGATGTTTTCGTACGCGTCCGTAGGTTCGCGCAATAACGCCGTCTCGCCGCCGCGCCGCCCCGTGCCGTCCGCCCGTTCCCCCGGGGGACGGAAAATCATTTCGTCGAATAATTTATCAATGTAAATATTAACAATACACAAACACGGTTTTATACGGTTCGGGTCACGGCATGAAACGATTTCGTTCAGTATTCGCGGGACGCGTTATTATAATATTTTATTAACAAATCAAATATTTTAATTTCACGCAACAAACACATTCGTTTAATATATATAATATGTTATCGTTTACAATATTATATACGTATCTGTACGACGTGTAATATAGGGTGTTTCATAAAGAACGCAGTTTTTAAAATGGTTGGTAATTTTTTGTTCTTAGATTGGTGGCACTATTCTTTTAATTTCTGTCATCTGTGAACGTTGAGGTTTTTAGTGACTGTGTTTTGTGATAGTAATTTTGTTTATTTGTCGTCATGGAGCGGTATACAATTATTGAGCAACGTGTTTTGTCTATTAAAACACATTATAAACATGGTGAGTGTGTGAATCAACGTCCTATTGATTTTGTGAAAAAAATCATCTTTAGTGACGAGGCACATTTCCACTTAAGTGGATATGTCAATAAACAAAATTGTCGAATTTGGGGAAATGAGAACCCAAGGGCAAGCATGGAAAAACAAATGCATCCACGGCGAGTAATCGGAGTGATCGGCCCATACTTTTTTGAAGATGAACATGGAAATGCAGAAACAGTGAATGGAGATCGTTATCGAAACATGATTTCCAATTTTATTTCTCACTTAATCACTGGTTTATGTAAACAAACCGCGAACTTTATTGGATCTTAAGCAAGAAATTCAACGAGTTATCAGTGAACTCGATGGGAAAGTCTGTGAAAACGTAGTTTGTAATTTCATGGACAGAGTCACTGTGTGTCGAGCGAGTAGAGGGGGTCGTATGCACGATATCGTATTTCACACTTAAACCTCAAGTGAAGTAATATTTACCATTAATAATGTATTTCTAATAAAATAAAATTGATTTATAGCAAAATTAAAAACTGCGTTCTTTATGAAACACCCTATAGAATTGTATGCGCGTATGTGTGTACGAAAGTATATAAAAGCATTTATTTATTTTTCATAATAATATTCTATATTGTGCTCGTGTATACCAGGGCTGCGATTTTAAAACTCTGAATTGTAGAAAAATAGATTTATTAAAGGCGATTGGTTCTCACGTTTGAAATATGGACGGTGAAAAATTCGACGAAACGATACGTAAACGTGCTGGCGAATCCGAGTTCGAATCATCGACGCTTTTCGGGCGAGGCGGCGCGGCGTACTCGACTGCCGTATAAAATGCCAGTGAATTCGAGACGATGTCGCGACACCGTATCCGTCGAAAACTAGTAATAGACGTCATAATGTTAGCACTCACGCGGAACGGTACGTGCGATTTCGACTAAATCGTTCGTACTGCTAAGGCGACGAACGGGAAAAATTGGTCGCACGAACGCGACGATTTCTTCGGTATCCGACTGCCGTCCCGCGAGTCCTGTACAATGTAAATTGAATTAGCGTTGAGAAATATCACGTCGATTTGCGCTACACACGGCGACGGCGGTAAAATATGTTTTACAGATGGGGCGCAGTTGTATCTCGAGCAAAACACTTCCCCGTAAAATCTAAAAATATCGTCCTGCAGACGTCGTCGGTCTTGGCAACGAGTCTGTCCGCAGCAGCCGTCGGTTAAATCGTCAAAGTCTCGATAGATCGCTGCGATCGAAAAACCATAATATCGTCGAAGCTTCCGTTTCGAGTGGAATATCTGCATTAACGTTGTTGCGAATCTCGCGTTCGACGCGCCTTCGCTGAAATCGAATTTTAATCCGTCGATAAACGATCGCGAGATTATATTACAAACGTTTTTTTTTCGCGTGGCGCGAGACTCGATGATTCCAATCGCTCGAGTTCGATTAAAAACGCCGTGAACGTCGCTAACACTCTCTCGTAAAACTATGTTTTTGTCGCGCGCAGAAATCGATACGACCCCGAGAGTGCGGACGACACGTTGTCAATTATTATTATTATTATTATTACCGAAAATTTAAAATTCCCACGCGTCGAAACGACTTGTTTAAAGTTTCGGTTTTACTTTTGCGGCGATTCGACGTGATCATTATATATACGTCGTCGGTCGGAGTGTTTTGATAGCTACTCGTTTTAATCGCGCCGCCGACGCCGCCGACGTACACCTCGAAAATAACGTCTCGGAGAAAACAATAAAAGTCTTGTTCGCCGGGGTTCGGTCGATAGACGACAATACAAGTTTATAATCGTTGCGCTGAAAACTTTTAAAAGCCGACTTATCATTTTCACACGTCGTTTCGCCGTACTTTTCGAAGCTCAACGATGGAAAAAAAAAAAAACCAAACAGTCTGCGATCTACGTAAAACGAATACGAGTTTATACGATAATGTCTGCGGAATCGTTGTTTCTCTCTTCCCCCGCCCCCCCCTCGTTATAATTTATGTAAAAATATCCCCCCCCCGACGAATGCGAGCGTGGTCCAGGTGGAAATCGTTCGGACAGAAGAACGGTGAAATTTCGGTTCAGTGAAAAATTAATGTTTCAGAACGTTGCCGCGCTGAACGCGACTTCCGAAAGCCGCCAAAGGCGAGCGCATGCGGTACTATACCCCCGTATCAAAACACGGAAAATAAAATACCGATACAACTGTTTACCGGAGTGTAAAATTAAGCAAGGCGAACGCGAGTTTTAAAATTATGCTCCGACGCTATCGTCTCGACCGTATACCTAGGTATAACGTTATAAATTAAAAAATTAAAAGAAATTAAAAAAAAAAAAACAACAAATAATAAAGGTTCCGGGAACGCTGCGATACGTTATGACGCGGTACCTACGGTTTTGCGCGTACGTTTCTGGTGAAAATCCGCTAAAAGGCGCGAATCAAAAGCGTACGCCGGCCGTGTCGCGCCGGCCGTTTTTGAATTCGAGCAGACGTTCGTTTTCATACGACAAAACGGTCGACTCGGAGCGATGATTAATGGAGCGTCGCGTTTAACCGGATATCGTACGACTTATGGAATGCAATATTATATAGGTCCCGGGTCGAGGAAATAGAGGGGGGGGGGAAAGGCTTTTATCGATCATATAAAACAATTAAACGGATCAATAGGCACGCGAATGGCAGGAGAAAAAAAAAACACTACCCCCCCTCCCTCGACACGATCGTTACGAGATTGAAATTAAAACATCGTCGAAACGTGAATATTTTAATAGACGATTCTGTTTCGGCGTTAATACGACGAACGGATTTAAACGGTCGAAATCGTCGGATTATCGTTGGTCGCGCGCGATACAATGTTATTGTTAGATAATCGTAGGCAGAGAGATGATCCTCTCTCAATCACTGTGCCCGACAGTCCGCCGAATATATTCGAATTAAAAACGAGGATTTGAAATAAAATATTTAAAAACACCCGTCGACGTAAAATATCTGTTGTCATATTTTCACAGTAATACATAATAGCGCGCGAGAGGTTTTTTTCCGAAACGAAATACGTTCGACCGACGACGATATTTATATTTATTGATCAACCGATTTCGATTGACTTTGTCGAGGCATGTGAGAGATTCGAATTTTTTCGTCATCGCGCTTATCTTCGATAACAACTGACATCGTTTTACGTCTTTAAAAGTACGAGTAGGTTTGATGTGTTCCGGAAAATGCTTCGCACGTTATCGTTGATTAAACAATATCGTTTTCGGCTTTAAAACATTGCTCCCCGGAAAAATATAAATTCATTCGAAAACGAGAAACGCTAAACGAATATCGCGTGTTTTCCCATTATAAAGTAAAAAATTGTTTTCCATACCACTGACTTTGCGTTGCCATTATTTATTTTTTCTTACCGCAAACTATAATTTAGATTTGTGTAGAATATGATTTTAATTGCGAAAATCGTTGTCGTTTCCTCGCCGGTTCCGGGCGAACGACCACCGGAGGATATTTTGAATTTTTCGTTAGAACATTAAATTGTATCCGTTTTGCTGTTTAGGTACCGAAACAAGATACCGACTTTTTATTTGTTCGTTATTGTTTGTATGAATTCAAATGCGTTTCTACATAGTTAAAATAACGAAAATATAAGGAGCAACCCGAATATCATCGTCCGAGAGAGAGATATTATTCAAATCGGCCGAACGGTTCGTTCTTAATCGTTTGTAACCAAAATATACGATTAAACGAAATATAAAGCTTATATAAATATTTTAATCGTAAATAAACTGCGTTTAAAGTTTCAGACTCCTCATATTGTTATAAGCGTATACGGCCTCTTTGCTATGCGAATTAATTTCATCAAGTGCGCGTGTCAAAATGAAATTTCGGGTCTTTAGAACTAAAGTTTTAAGTTTTCTGTAGTTTTCAAGGTGAATACCTCAAAGTTCTGAGCTTTCCGAAATATATTAAACGACTATATTAAACCGATTTTTAATTCAAACGCTAAATATACATACTTTCTATTTAAGTTTCGAAACATTATTTGAATAATTATGATGAAAAAGAAAAAAAAAAATTATTTCGTGACTATAATACTATTCGAATAGTTTATGGGCATCGGGTATACAACACTCGAAAGAATAATATAATTTTATTCATTGCATTTTCTTTCACGGCGTAAAATATTATAAATTCTAATAGCCTCAGGTAGAGACGTTAAATATTAATGTTAATTTAAATACTTATCCCGTTTACAACGGCAAATAAAATGCATTTACGATAATATTAAAAGGACATATACGTATAGAATCCTTTTGTACGTGAAAATCGATCGAACAAAAGTGATAATACTTTCGCGATTTATCAATGTGTAAAAACTCTGCGCTTCTCGTAGAGTAATGATAATATTGGGGCCAACACGCGCGTGATTTTTTTCAAACTCCACTCAGAGCGTCGTCGAAACGACTGCGGTTTAATAATTCAATTCCCTTTTACACGCGAAACACCGAATAGGCCGAAGCGGACGTCCCGACATGCGAGTACGATATCGGAAGAAAAACAAAAACAAAAGGCGATAAACGAAACTCCCGGATGAGATACAGGTGACGGGTGTAATAATTGATGTCGGCAAATCGGTCTTTTAATTTTTGAAACCATTGTGTATCGCATTGCTCTCGAAACAAACGCAATGAAAATACAAAAAAGTTTTCAGACTCTCTTGTTTTCGAAGAATTTCATAAATATTAAATTAATCAAAAAAAAAAAAAAACCGTACTATATGAGTTACTAAAATTTTTACACCGGAGTGAGACAGACTTGAGTGAAACTTTGCGTTCGATTTTCGAGAATTTTCGACGGACTGAAATTAATGTATTGAAATTTTACGAAAAGATACTCAAACTATTTAAATATCTATAAATAGCGCAAATTCCATTAAAACGCAAGCCAAATTATACGGTATATTATGAGTTAATAACTAATAAAAGTTTTCGCTATATTTTTCAAATTCTTACGATTAAAACTCTTTGTGCAACGACGAGACACGACTTATATCGTTTAATCGAAATTCGTTGGAATGAAAATATAATTTTCCAACGATTATGTACAAATTTTCGGTAATTTTTTTGTTTTCGCGAAAAAGAGAAACTTTTATGGAATCTTGTATATTATATTTTTAAGTCTTCGGTATAATTCTAAAAAGATTATTAAGTTTTTATAACGATAAAAAGTTTGCATGCAGATTTCCGTGATTTTTTCCAAGTTTTGTAAAAATTTAAATTTCAAACGGTATGAAAAAAAAAAAAAATGTTGTAATTACAGATTTTCGATGTTTTTTTACTCGAACAAAGACAATAACGTACGTGTATACACGTTTGTATACATTTTCAAGATTTTTTACCCGACCGAAATTATTTTATTGACATTTATGAAAAAAAAAAAAAAAATTAAAAATACTCTAAAAAGTTTCGAATAGCAGAAGAAAAAAGATAAAAATTCTTTAAACCGTCTCTGGATGAAAGTAATTTGAGTACATGGTGAAAATGTCCCCTGTAGTCATTAGTTTTCAAGTTACGGGGTGACGACGAAAACTAGATTTCTACAAAAACTGATTTCTTGGTTTTATTTTCGTAATTCTTCGTCGGTTTCTCGCAACTTGTAAGCAAACCGTAGGAGGAGTTTGAAACTGACATCGATCGAAAAATGATTTGCTACTCAAAAACACGAAATCCGAAAGTCGGACCGATTCTTCAAAACGTGATGAGCGATGACGGACGGAACATCGCGGTACAACCGAAATACGTTGCCCGATTCACTCGGAATCCAAAATGGACCCGATCGCACCCGGTAATAGATGTCGAGACAGACGACCGGATCGGTCGACGGTCGGCGCGAGAATGACTGATTCGAGTGCGCGTTTCGGGACGGTAGTCTAATCGCACCGCGGGGGCTGGTCGTCGAAATCAAGACGAAAATAGAAAATCTCGCGCGAACACAAACACGGAAGAATAAACCAACTCGCCGGGCGTCGTCGTCGTAGAGGAGCCCGAGGTGAACGCGCAGCGCTCCGCGAGATTATGGACGCCGCCGCCGCCGCCGCCGCCGCAGAGACCAAACGAACGGTTAACAACGTTGACAAATAACAGTGCAAACACGGAGAGACGACGCGGTAATATATTTAGCGAGCTCAAAGAGATCCGGCGCGGTAGGTGACAAGTAAACAACGGCACTGATAATGAAGCGCCGGAAATGCGATGAAAAAAAAACTCCATTCGTATTAATAACGTCGAGCCCAGTTGTACGACATGTCGAATTAAAATTATCATAATACATCGCGATTACGACTGTATAATATACACAGTTTATTCCGTCCGATAGATGACGTCAGCCGGAGGTCGTCGGAAAACCGAAATCGCTCTCGACGAATCACAATTAGGGTCTCGAGAATTTCGCGAAATTTATTCGTTTTTATTCTCGAGTTTATTTCTTCGGCGCGCCTAATGCAAACGTGCGAAATCAAATAAAGAACAGGCGTTATCGATACAGCGCCCGACAATCGACAGAGCAATAATCATCGTTGCGTTGATTTCTGTGGCACGCGAAACCGCTATAGCAGCGGTCCTCACTACGCGGCCCGCGGGCCGCATGCGGCCCTTTAACAAATTTAGTGCGGCCCGCACTAAAATAAAATTGTACATTTTAAAATCCAAAATTCTATAAACAGTGAACAAAATCGTTCATTTTATTTAATTATTTTTTTTATTTATCTTATCTTTCTATTTTAAACTTGTATTGAATTAATAATATAAATGAAAACATGTGTGACTTTTTCCTACAATATCCTTTCCTAACAAAATGTATAATATATAATATATATATAATTTATATATATATTATGTATATATAATTTTTATATTTTTAATTATTATCACTAAAAATGTATGTGGCCCGCAAGGAATTTTCAAAAATTACATTTGGCCCTTTCTAAAATCCTGGTGAGGACCGCTGCGCTATAGTGAGACGACTTTCGGAACGCGTTCGTTGCGAAAGAACCCGAATAGGGGTAAAACGAGGCGAATAAAAAAACAATACGAGTCTGCTAGTACGATAAAATATAAATTAAAGTTTACGGAAGTACGTTAAAAAACGGATAAAATCGTCGAAGGTCGTCGGAGGGGACCACGCGACGGCTTTGTGTATATTACATTATTGCCGGTCGTGGTACGAAAAAGAAAAATAAATAAATATTCATCGAGGTATTGCGCGCGAAACAAACGGGCGCGCACGACTTACAAATTTATCGTGTAAACGCGCGACGGGTACGTGTACGTATATATATACAGACTATACTTTACTATTATGGTCATTAGGTGCGCAATATGCTAACGAATTTGCATTGTTACAGTCGCGGATTTCCATAATCTCTCACGCTAATATCGCAGCGACGGGCGTTTTCGATAGTAAAACGATCTCGCGTGACTCGATTTGAACGCGAGTTTATTTAAAAAAAAAAACAAAAAAACGTCACAACTGGACGAGGCCTCGCGAAACCCAGACGCAAACGTACAATATACGATCGCGCGATAGATCGAGGAAATGGTTTTTTTTCTTCACTTCTCCCGACGGCGACGGCGGCGTATAGGCGTGCGGACGAGCCGCGCGTAATATTCCTTAGATCCGCCACGAGAAGCGCAGGTGGCCGATGGCCTTTGTCCTGCGTCGCAAAGGCGTAATCCGTTAATTAGCAGAGTTCCGATCAAAGGTGAGCGCGGGGAGCGACGGGTTGCCCCGGTCGGCGGCGACCGCACGCGCTCGAGACTTCCGACTTCCGACGACGGGACAAAGGCCGGCCGCCGTGGCCGCACACACACACACACACACACACACTGACGGGCACCTGGTATGTATAATAAAGAGCCTTTTGTGCCGGCGCGTTTTATTTGACGAGCCGATCATTCGACGGGGAGAATTTCCGACCGGGCGATCCGTTTTGAAAAACAATCAGTCATGACGAGGGGAAAAAAAATACGAAAAACCGATAGATTTCCGACACGTATTTATTCTTTTCGCAAAGTAACGTAACGCAGTGCGACGCATTCGTTTCTGAAATAATTTCACTTCCGTAAATCGTGTAAAACAATCGTGTTGGTATCGCGCGGCGTTTGGTCCGAACAATAATAACGTGCGAGAAAGATCTAGAGACGACAGTTTTTAATATCTACTTGGATCGCAAAGTTTTATCTGAATTGATAAATTCAACCGGTAAAACGTAATTTCGGTAAAAAATATCATCGTTTATATTATAAACGTGGGGAAAATATTTTTAAAAAAATGAAAAGAAAATGGAAATAATAATATAAAGATGGGATGAGATAGTCGTTATAGTTTTCAAAAAATTCCTTACGGGCTTTTATACTCGAGTAATTATGATTACGACATTTAACTATACTTAAAAAACCCATAAAAATGTCCGAAAATACATTTTTTACCTTGAAAATACAAAAAAAAAACACATCTTTGAAATTGTTTAGTTATTTATCGACTCTTCGAGTTAATCAAAAATTATTAATTTGATAAGTAAATCGAAATAAAATACGATTTTTTGCGATGTCAAATCGCAATGCAATTGAATGATGAATGATAACGATTGCATTAATGTGCATTGCGATTTTAAAACGATCCGTCGTCGGTGGTTTCCGACGATTGTTATTATGCGAAACGATCATTATTATTTGTATATCTAAAGAAAAATAGTGCAAAATAAACGTATTGTTTTCTAAAAGACTAGTCCATTAAATTGAAATGTTTCATAGTGGTTTGTGAAAAAAATAAAAAAAAATAGCGGGGGAAAAAAAAAAGCTTTTAAAGGAAAACTTTTATAAACAACGGGAAGCTTTTAACAGCGGTTATAATTGTTAGGTTATTTGAAGTCGCTGAATAGACGGGGTTTTTTTTTTTTCATTTTCGGTTGAAATTTAAAAGTATAATAATCTCCCGCAACAATTGTAAAAACGAAATGTGAATAATATTACACGTCGTTACATCGTGATATTACTTACATGTTATTTACATATTATCGTTTGAATGGGGAATTTCGCTCGACGGGAAAGCGTATTTATTTTGTTCGGAAAGTTCAAATTTCACGGAGAAAAAATAAAAACCGAAACCAGACTTTTTGACCTTCCCGATACGTCGCGTCGTCGTGTATATTTATTTTTAATATTTTTCATTTTAACGTCAAAACCAAACGAAGAAACGCCGTCGCTGTTTTTCCGACGAGTTTCAAAACGCGTTCATATTATTATTAATACGATTATGATTATGAAAACGTGTTAAAAATATTGCACGCGATCGGCGTGTGAATTTTTGACGTCTAACCCGGAATCGGCGGCGGTCGGGTCGTGTGGTGTACGTGAAACTTTAATTCACTCCTTCCGGCCCCGTTTCGAAAAAAAATAAAAATACCGACTGAGCTCGCTCGCAGATCCGAAATGATTAAAATCCAAAAGTTTTAATGAATTTGTTCCGTCGAGCTAAAAAAAAAAAATAAAAAAAAATACATTAGTATTATAATTGATGCCGCCGAGTGGCCGTGGTATCGTTGATAACTTTTAATCTCAGGTTTCGCCGTGTAACGCGATAGTCTCGCACTCGCAATGAATAATGTGTGCGTTCGTAGTATTATTTTTTTTTCTTTTTTCCATTTTTTTCCCCCCCGCTAATAAATAATAATATCCGTCGGAACGAGAATTTCTCGGTTTTCTCGCGGCGAAAAATTCTCGCCGATGAAACGCGCGACTACTACTGCTGCTGCTGCTGCTGCTTGTCGGACGTCTTACTTTCGAATCGAAAAAACGAGTGAGCGGTAAAACGTCGGAAACGAAATGTCGCGACAAAATAAATATACAGAAAAACAAAGACTGTTCCGGAGCGAAACGTCGTCGTCGGATTGTGACGCGATAAGTTGAACGTGAGCAATACTAGATGACGTAACAACGCGATTTCGATGTCCTTCGTCGGTTCTCGATTCCGAGCGCAGCGCACGATAATCTATCGATTTCACGATAATCGTCGTTTTTCTTTCTTTCGCCGCGAAAACAAAACTCGTTTAAAGTGTCAATCTCGTACGGTCTTAATTTGACGAAAATACAGATCGCGCGGGTAATGTCTTCCGTTTCACCACCCCCCCGCGTATAACGACTATTTCTTTGCGTTCGTGGTCGCATTCGGAATCCTCGTGCCCCCGAGAATACTAATATCACGTTTTATATTTCATCCGCGAAACGTTCGATATAATATTATTTCCAAACGTTGTTACTTTTTCATTTGATTTTACTATTTCTAATATATATATCAGTAAAAGTTTGATTTTGTTTTAAATATTCAACGTCGAATGTCGGCGACGACGCGTCTATAAACGGCACGGAAAATGTAAATAAAAACAACTACGATCCTAATCGATTCTAATTTGTACCGGTCGTGTGTGTTTCGCGCGAGCGAACCGGATCCGGAAGGATTAGCGCGAGTGAAAGTTATCCGATTATTTAAAACGCGACCCGATCTTGTTGCGCCGGGCTCTTCTCGTTCTAAACGCCCTGAATGAGATTTCGACGGCGCTTTTAAATCGATTAAAACTGGAAAACATTGGACAAACAGAGATTTCAGAGAGTTCGAGTCAACGCGAAAGTCGAGAACGCGCGGTGACGGCGGCGCTAATAATCGGGCGCGGAGTGTAAACTTAATAATAATTATAACGTCTTCTTGAAACATTATAACTCGGTGTAATCTCGTGACGTCGTGCGCGGGCGAGAGACGGATAGATCAAAGTGACACGCAGGTCTCGTTCGCCCGTAAGTATACTAATAAAGTGCACGAGCGTCGGTCTCGAGTTTGTACGCGCGATATTTCACAAACTACGCGGGGAGCGACTTTCGGCGGCGAGGGCGTACCTCGAAAGTGTATACCGATGGCGTTAGGTCGATAATTTTTTGGAGTTACGATGGAAATGAAATTCGAAAGATTACCTCTCCGACACACCGACTAGATATTATTATTATTTTGAGACCGAACACTTGCCGAGGAGAACAAAACAAAACGATTTTAAAAAACAACACACGTCGTGGTAGTAAAATCAATAGATTCCTCGTTTCACTGAGAATCTAAACAACAAATACGAAATTAAAATGCCATTCGAGTGCAAATTTATTAATTTTGAATAATCAATATTTTACCGAGGTCATTTTTAGAAACTCGGGATTTTCGTATGGAAATTGTTGCATTTTACGTACGATGGACCGCTTGATTTTATTAAACGCTCTACGAATTACTTTATTTCCTCGAGTAATCGTACATGATACGTATTGAATTCTAATTTCTATTCGTTTACGGAAGTATTCGAGTAAAACGCTATTTATTTTTTTCACATTATTCATCTGAAAGTTCAAGGCGTTGACAATTTGGGAGTTAATATTAAGCTCGTGTTAACCGAGTTTGACGAGTATATTACTATTCGACACTAAATAATGTCGAACGAATAATAATTTACATCGAAAAGACGAGATTTTCGAAAATTGTGACCAGTTTTCTTCATCACGTTTTTCTTTGAACCGACGAACACTTCAGATCGAATTCGTCGATCGGTTTTGTTATTGCGATAATATTATTATCAAATTACAATTATTTTTTCCACATAAGTCAGGCTTATTAGATTGTATTGAATATTGTTACTAAACGCCCTTTCTTTTTTCCTTTTAATCCCAAAATATTATTATTAAGGTATTAACAAATACAATAAAATGATATCACATCTGAAGAATAAACACGGAATATATATATGTATATTCGTATTCTTTCTTTATTATGTAAAATCTAGTCGTTTATCGTCCCGTAAGCCGTTTATTATTTTAGTACTACCCACTGATAAGGAAACTTTATGTACACCGTAGAGCGTGTAACAATAATAACATTATTTAATAGGATTACTTTTGTTTTTAATTAATGTAAAACTTTGAGAGTAGTTTTTATTAAAATACGTTTTTTTTTTTTTTTTTCACATTTATACGTACGCACGCACGCTCTTGTCACATTCTACTTTCATTTATTAACAGTTTATAGTTGTCACTTTTTTTTTTTTTTGTTTTTCAGATAATGGGTATATTTCTATGGGGATACGTGGTGTACACGAGACTGGACACGGTGCTGCAAGAATGGGTCGACGCCCTGGAAATATGGCAGGTCTACTTGGGCATGTACGTGTTGACGTTCGCCTCGATCGTAGTGATCGTCGCTCCGTTTCTGTCGTGTTACGCAGTCTATCAGGAAATCACTCAGCTACTGATGGCCGTAAGTACCAAATTACAAAGTCGTTCGTAACGTCAGACGATAAACACGCGCGCGTTCGAATTTACCCGGCGATACAAACAGTACCTATCCGAGGAAAACATCCAGACGTGATTTTAACGAGCTGGCGAGTTAATATTTTTCTCCGAGTTCAAAGTCTAGTCGTTCACAATCGGCAGTGAAATCGGGCGTTTGCGCTCGTTGTAGGATTTTTACGAAAACTAAAAGCCGACGAATCGAAAATGTTCCGTGCGTTCAAAAGTTCGAAATCGATCGGATTTAACTATTATTCATAATAATTATTATCGAACCTACGTTTATATTTCGTTCGCACGAGCCGGTCGTCAACAACTATATTATATTGTAATAGGTATTATTACTATAACAACACACTGTTTTATTGTATAATATTTGATTTTTAGACACGCGAAAAATAATATTTTCACGATCGCGTCGCTAAAACACGAGATAGTTTCCCAACTGAAAAACGGTCTCGGAGCGAATCGAAAATTAACGAAAAAAATTCCGCCTCGTAATCTAAACTTCGAATCGTCATTCGCCGATCGGTCGAGTTTGCTATTTTCTTTGGGAGGGCAAAATCGACGTGGATTACGCGTGTACGAGACGATAGTTAATAATGATCGAGAGCCGGAAAATAACAATAACATATTATTATTTATAATGCACACGGTGACTGATGTCGGTGCTGAATAATGGTCGCTTATTGTGTGTGTGTGGTCGAGACACCGCGAAATTTAGCAGTATCAGTACTCACTATATTATATCAACACAATGTATTATGTAATATAAGCGTATAAACGTGCCCGTTCTAATGTCTTTATTAGCATTTAAATTGCACACGGCGATTCGTTACTCGCCGTACACGCGTCGTTATTATATAAATATAGCAGCGCGGTAACGTTTTATTCGCGCCGAATTATAATAATATTATTATTTTATTATAACAGATTAGAATGATATATTATCCCGCCGCCGCGCCGGTAAGTTAACGATCGCGGTAGACTGCGTGAAAATTTCTAGCAACTCAAATTTCACTCGCTCTCTCTCTCTCTTTCTTTCTCCGCCTCTCCCTCGCTCGCTCTTTTCCTCTCGTCTCTTCCGAGCTCGACAAACACCGAAAGTTTAACCATCGAGAGTTTCGCAATCGATCCGTCCACCGAATGTATATATATGTATATGTATTTATATATATATAGGTACTGGTTTTGACGGGGTTAATGCGGTTAGCGTTCATCCCGTTTAAATATATATACATTTACTTACGGGGTATCGAGATGGGTGAATTATTATTAGACGTCGACCTGGGATGCGTTTCGCGGGCAAAGAGTAAAATTTCTTCCCCGACCGGCGGTTTTAAGGGTGAAACTATATTGGCAAGCCGTAGTGGACCGCGACGGCGCGGCGCGGCGGCGTAATCGCGATACGCGTTATCGCCGTATCGGTTCATCGCCGGGGGAAGACGTTCGGGATCCCGCCGCATTTAAGGCCTGCGCGGAAGTATAAAATTATATTCGTCCGAACAATTCTTGTTGGCTTTACCAACGACTTATAATATACGCTTTGTACCGATCGTTGTCTCGACTTGGCCGCTGCGTGGAAAAAAAAAAAAACACCGTATCCGTCGACGGTGCAGAAATCGCGTTTGATTTCCAGTCTCTATTTCGCGTGTTGTCGTTGGTTTTTTTTTCCTACGTTCCGGCCGTACCCGCGCAGTGTCGCTCGGGTCGATACGATTTCGCACGTTTTATTTGACGTTTCAACAAAAAAAAAAAAAACGTCGTTCTTTCTCTCTATCGAATTTTCGGGCTGCCCGTGGTTACGCTCGTTTCGCCTACCAGTTGATCTGACGACGACGGCGGATCGGTAGTCGGGGAGCGTCGTCGCCGGCGAAACGGAGGCGCGCAAACCACACGCGACCGGCCCGAGGCCCGACCGCGGGCGCGCGCGCACGCGAACTCCGCGCCACTTTTGTTTGTTCTCCGGCTTCGACTTCCGGCGGCCCATTCATTTTGATTAAACTCCGGTGATTTACGACACTGGTTCGGCGGAACGAGACGCCGAAATCTCGGGTATTATATAAAGAATTACGGTCTCGCTGCCATACGCACGTGTATTTATATATATTATATACGTCGTATACGTATACACTGATCCGGCGGCGGCGGCGTTTTTGATTTTTCGTCCAGAGGCCAGCCAGAGCCCGTGTGCGGATATTTCTCGAGGAAACAAACCTGAAGGTACGAGCAAGGAAAGGAAAGGAAAACACTATTTATTGCGTACCGAGTGGGATCCGGTAACACGACTGTGTAAATATTAATTTCTCTTTAAACGGTTTCGTTTCGGGTACGATATTTTCGAGTAGATAGAATATGTTAGAACTGTCTTTGGGTCGAGTTTTTTCGATCTCGCCCCCCCCCCCCCCATTTGGCCGGCTCGGAAAATAACTTTCGCGTCTATAGGTTTGCGTTCACTCTTCGGTTCCTGCGATGGTCGTAAAAAAGTTCCGCGTGCACCGCGATAATTGAAAATCGACCGACCGCGTTCGCGTAACGGTAACGGACGTAAGTTTCCGGGAAACGACAAACGTGCCCGGAAGTTGTACCGGCCGATCGAATGAATCGGACGGATAACGCGTTCGACGTTTTCCGACGGACTACCTCAAATTACCGAGAGATGTACGAGTTCACTATGGCCGCAGTATCTGTCCGCGCGCTCTGCGGGTTCCCGTCGCACTTTGAATGACGGCCGTAAAGGTTACATCCGCTTCGTACTGATTTACTTTTGATTAATTAGCCAACGCGATCGTCGGGCACGCCCGTCCTTTCCTATAAACTCACGTTCGTAGTGCTGGTTATGCGAAACCCACTGTTGGCTTCTCGATAGAGATATTTTTAAACGTTCATAACGACTGTAGTGCCGAATTCCGTCTCGAAAATCCGTCTGGAAAAAAGAAAAAGAAACGAATCCGATTCTGATAAGCACGGCTCTCGGCCGAGGCGACATTTCAGATTCGAGTGCACGCGCACGTCTTGGCATATTTTATATTTCTTACATCTTTATCACGTCGATTTCGGCATTGTTATCTCTGGTCGTCTATCGGGCTCATTCCGTTTGAATTTCCTCCGGATCGGAGCCGTCACGTCGTCGTCATAATAATAATAATAACAACAGTAGGTATACGTATAATATTGCCCGTCGTATTCGATTATGAAAATCGAAATGAAAAAGTCACTCGACCGTATCGATTCGTTTTGTCCGTAGACTACGTTTGCCGTTCTCGTACAGGCGCCGAACTCGTCGTCTTCAAATACTGTTTTAATCGCAGTCACGATTTTCATACGCCCTATAAGTGTAGCTTATATTTCTTCGAATGCGAGTGCCTCCGAACTTGATTTTTCCTCCACAATCTTAAAACATAATCATAAAAAATTTTGCTCTGAAAATCTAAAACGGTTTGTGTCCGTGATTCGACGTCATAATCGTTTTGTGATATTCATCTAAAAGCGCGGCACACTGTGAATATTTTGTAAACACTTATTTCGATAAATTATTTCCACTCGACTATTATAAGTAAGTATACCACCCCGAGTATAGTAAATAAACGGCAGTTGCCGAACGTTATATTATTTCGCGCGACAGAAGTCGCGAAAGGGAATTAACAGAACAACGTCAAAATTAAGAAAAACAAAAAAAAAATACGGAAAAACGTCGTCGTGCTTTGGATTTCGTGACAGATTACTTCACATGTTACATTATTAATTCGAGGGGCTTTGTTATACCGTACGCCGCGCGCGGGACGGACCGAGATGACAAATGTTGATGCATCGCCTATGGTCCTCTCGAGAGCCGTAGCCCGGACGAAATCCGACTCTTTTCGCCCGGCCGTTTCTTCTTATTTTTTTTTTTTAACCCTCTCGCCCGCAGTAATGCCTACCGCGAAGACATATTATGCGACAAACAAAGGATTTCCTCCCCCTTCTTCGCGCCTATTACCGTGGCAACGCCGCGCCGCCGCCGCCGCCGCCGTGTGCGATGAATAAATACGAAAATAAATAATAATAAACTAAACGGTCTCCGCCGCTTTAATCTATTAGAGAGTTGATAAATTGTCGAGTCTCAAACCTTAAATCTGGAAACTTTCAATTTCAAACCGAAACCGAAATGACTGTTCGAGCTTTTAAATTACCGCGCGATTTGTATTTGGAAAAAACAAAAAAACAACCGAATCCATTCGATATTGGTTTCCCGGGAAAGAACAATATTATCCGTCTCGATGATGTTCCTCCGGAACTTTAATTCGCCGTCGAATTGGAATTCAATAATCGAGTACACCGGCGCGTCGTCGTATATTATCGCCCTCGGAGGAAAATTATTTATGATGACGATACGTTTATAATATGATGTATTACTAATCTGTCTGCGGGTATAAAATACGTACTAAATTATCAATCAGTCGTTTGTTTTCCGACAACCTCATAAATCAGCACTTCATTCGGTTAAGATTTATTGTCTATACACCTACCGGTCATCGACGTTGGCGCCCAGTCCCGACTTCCTCATTTCATCGTCTTCCGTCTTCATTGCTCAATTAAAGCGTGACATTTGCCGAGAATATAAGTTTTATTTCGGGCGCAGACAATCGACGGCGAATCGGCATTTACTCGAAAAGAACAATTAATGGCGTATTCTTCGAAACTATAATAATAATAATAATAATAATAATAATTTATTCGGTAGAATAAAACGGGCCGAGGCCCAATAGTACAGAGCAAACAGATATCTTATAGGTATAAAGTTTACAAAAATCTAAAAAGGGAAAAAAGTGTTAAATTTGAAAGGCAAACCCAGCATCACGTATTCACATTATTCGTGTGAGCGTTTATTATCTCCTTTAAGGGATAGAAGAAAAAGTCAACTCTCATCGAAAGTGTATTACATATAGAGCCATAGCCCTAGGAATAGGTGAGTTTTTTAAATAGTTTGTACTATATACTGGAATGTAAAACAGAGATGTGGAACGATTATTGTAGGCTGGAATAGTAAAGGGGATGCAATTTAAAAGATCAGGATCATCGGTGATACCATTAATTAACTTATATATAAAGGATAATATATCAGCTATTTCACGTCTGGTGGACGATAATATCAAAGACATAACATAATATTATCATCACGGGGAATGCGAGTGTTTTGCAAATAGAGAAACAGTTTAGCAATCACACTTGCTAAATGAAACTGTTTGTTGTGAATAATTCAAGTGGTTTTCGCCGAACTTTTACGTATATATTTACCTTGTTCGTTTTCAATGATTTATTTATGTAATGTATCTTTTCGCCGCGAGAGTGCCAACTACGGTATACGGTTTTATGTCGTATGTCCGTGCTGCGCGTGTTGTGTGACACCGTGATACTTGAAATTTATTATTTAACTTTTAATAAAATGTCGAATACCGACGAAATTTATGTTTAGTTTACTTTTAATGCTATAATACGTCCGAGACCTCGGGGACATATTGTTCCTTAAAGTGTTATGCAAAATCATAACCTCGAAACACAACTGTACGGAAAAAACAACTCGGGGGAGCCATTTCGATTCGGAATCACTATGTTGTGAAATACTCGTAGACAGCGTAGTCTAGTTGCAAAGAATAATGTTCCGAAACTTCTCACTCCAATAGTTCAGCACTTTATGCGATCTACAAACTTCCATAGGTCGTACTATAATGTCCGTAATAAATAAGTAAGAATATAATTTTTGAGTTTTCGCTATTTTTTTTATTTTTTTTTATTATTACACGGACGTTTCGAACAATCGCGATAAATCCAAGTAAATAAAAAGGGTTTGTTGTTTTTTTTTTTTTTTTTGATTTACAAACAGTTTGGTAAATCGACGTGCTTTTTGAACGGAGAGATCAATTTTCTGGTTAAAGTGATTATTCGAAACACCTGCGAATAATTGCTTATTTGTAACGATAACCTTATCGGCTATTAAATCAAATAAACTCGTCGTCACAGAATCGCGACAAATTAAAATATTGACGGATTGACAAAAAGCAAAAAATATACATAAATATATATACGCTTTATTTATTAGTCATTTATTATTCATTAGTCGCTTTTTATAAAAGTAGTTTCCTTTGGCGGCCGGGCGCACTCTTTAACATTGTTTGACATCGAAAACGTCACAAATAAGTGTATTGAACAGAAAATTAATTTGCATAAAAACCAATTTAATTTATGTAAGCCGATATAATATTATATATTATTATTATTACAAAGTATCTGGACAGCGAATTTCGAGCGTAAAGTTCGCGTACCGAGACGTAAACTTTGCCGTCATCATAATAATTTGTTTTTGATAAAATAAATGTCGGTATGTTTTTAATTTGTTTAAAATCCTAAATACCTGCACGGCTTTATTTAGTTTCGATTTATTTCACGCGTATCGCGAGTGTTCGGCAGTAACGAATTATGTCTGATACAACGCAGCGATATATTATTCTGATACAATCTCGTATATTGTTTTAATATAAATTTATTTTCGAAAATTAGCCTATCGACTATATATGTATATACGAGTATATTGCTCGAATACCAATAAATCACAGATTATTACCGCTCGTGTAAAATCGCATTTGGTATTTGATTTTTTAAAAAAAAAAAAACGTTTGTAGTGAACACGAATTTTTTTTTCAAATTCGAATCGAGTAAACTCGGTTTATTTAAATCTCGAATACCGTTTTATTTATAGGCGCCGATTAATAAATTGTATTATATCTTTTCCCCCCGCCGCGCGCCTTTTAACGGTTGAAAAAATCTATTTCGAAAAAGGTTGGTACGACGACGACGTTTACAATGCCTATTTGATAATGTGAAAACGCCGGCACACCGCAACAACGCGAGTGGCCAGTAACGGACCCAGAGGGGCAGGCTAGTTAAAAAACACGAGTCGTATACCTTTTTTCACCTATCGAACGTTGAAATCAAAGTCAATAATTGCTTTTCTACGTTATATATTTTACGATAATATATTATATTACTAATAATTGAACGCGTTTTTTCCACGAGAATCCGGTCGGGACTAATTGACGCGGTATAAATTATTATTGTATTGTTTTATTTCACGACGAAAATAATTAGATATCCGCCGCCGTTCGAGATGATTTCGAGGCCACGACGGATCGAGAAACGAATCGACATACGTTTTATACGGTACCGCGGCATCTACCGATAATAAATATTTTTAATATGACATTCTAGTGAGGTACGCCGGACAAATATGTTCGGCTCGCGTGATAACGCCGCGAGTCTATTACAACCATAATATTATGAACAATAATGGGATGTTTAAATGACGTGAAAAAATTCGGTCCGGAGGGGAAAACGATCATGTACCCCCTTGCCGCGTGGGTACGGGTTTTGTGGGGTGGGGGGTGGGGGAAAGAAAGCGCGTAGAAAAAAATAAAAATAACAACGACGACGCCTCTCGAGCGAGACGCGCTCGTCCGGAACGCCGCGGCGGCAGAGCGTTCGATTGACAAATAGATGATAATTTCTGGTTGAAAAATGTGGACGGATTATCGTTAAGGCCAAATGGATTGAAAACACGCGGGGCGCGGGCGTGTGGAAAAATGAAATGACTCTTGGCTGAGCGATCAAATTCCGCTCTCGGCGCGGAGGAGACGACGAAAATAAAAACACAAAACCCCCTCGCGAGACGTGTCGTTCGGTTTGCACGGCGCAAGGCCCCGCACAAAAGGGCGAAGTTTTCCTAACAAATTGTTTTCGCTTTATTATCGGCGGGAAATTTTTTTCTCTCCCTTTTCGGGCCCACGCGAGCGCGCGCGTACGACTTTTATATGACGGCGTCCCTTTGTTTTCTCCGCGAACGAGCCGAGTGGCGTGCTCGCCGCCGAGAAGCTAATTCCGCCGCCTATGATATAGTGTCACCCTCTCCTTCCCCGGAACCTGCCGCGAGAGGAAATACCTTGGAATGGGTTTTCGGCGAAAAGCTGGCGCAGGAGAGAGAGATATAGCAATATGAACGCGGCAGTAAATATATACACACACTCGCGCACGTGATGATGGTGGCGGCGGCGGACGTAACATATTGCTAGCAGTTCAATTTCTCGCCCGGCACATAACTCAGACCTCAATGATTCACGTCATTTGTGAACATGTGATGTTATTTATAACACTCTAAATGCGCACAGTGCCTGCGGCGCGCGCGAGCGTATCTTTTGTTCCGGCGGCGCGGGAAACCCACGGCGGTTTTTCTCTCCTTTCCAAAGCGGTCATATACGGGTAGGCACGTCGTTTGGTCCGCTCGCGTTCGAAAACGAAATAATCCAACGAAAAAGAGCCATACCGACGACGAGACGATAATCTCGACGTGGCGATGGCTGACTTCGAGACGCGACTGATCGAAATCTGATGTTTTTCTCACACGGTTGGTCTACTTTGGTAACTGCAAAATATATCAACACATTTAATACTGCGAATTTTCGAATTTTCGAAAAAAAATTGCTAAATTTTCTGGTCTACCTTGAACACAGGATCGTAATTGCTTTTCTGCATTATATTTTATTTTGTTGTTTTACTAATTGAACGCTCAAACGAAAGTTCTTTGATACCAACTTTCATTCAAGGACATTGTTGATTACAATCGTTTCGAGAAACGTAATCTGTGCGACGACGTGTCTTCTCCATAGCGTAAAGACGGTAGGCGCGCGTCTATACACACGTCTCGAGCTCACAATAATAGTATCGTGTCCGTCGGGCAGACGATAAAATGAATTATTAGAACAAGTAGCCAAGAAGACGACCCGATCCACTCCCTCGTACCCGTCGCAACTGTTGAAATGGGGAAATAACATTTTTTCAAAACCGATAGTCTAATAGAGTATTTAATTCGTACGTTTCTGGGGTGTCCCACGAGATGTATAACGTTATTCGGCGGTAGCGTTTGTTTTTAAATATTAAAAAAGAAAAAGAAAACTATAATAACGGCGAAAACATACGTATATACGCATTTTCACGGAAACGCATACGGCATACATATTTTCCCCCGCGGTAGGGCCACCGCCTTCTGCAGCGAAAGGAGGACGGGGAGAAATAATAATAAAATCGTATAATGAACGACGACGGTCGAGAAGTCAGCCGAGTCGGGCGGACGGGGAGGCGGCGGTGGCGGCGGCGGCGGCGGCGGCGTCGGCGGTGTCTTAAGTATTGATCTATGAAATTACCGAGTGCCGAGAAAACCCCCCACCCGTAAAAAAAAAAAATAATAATAATAATAAAGAGTTTAAAAGTTTTCGTTAAAAACGAGCCGCGTGTTGTTGTTGTTGTTGTTCGCCCGGACTCCGGACCGCGCCGGGAAGGGGAGAACTATTATAAAAGGCTCCCATTATACGACGACGACGACGACGACGCGCAGGTATATAATAATGTTCTTGAACGTTTGTTATTATAATTTTTCTTTTTTTTCTTTTTTTTTACCCTCTCTCTGTCTCTCTCTCTCTCTGCTCTCCGCTCTTTACACTCCTCTTTCGAGCGCCGGTCTCTTAATTATTTTAATGGACTCTAAGCCCGCGGGTACGCGCTAATGTCGTGTGCGCGCCACGTGGTTATGGGGTAAGTTTCTCTTTCGCTCCCTTTCCTCTTATTAAACGCTCGCGCCACAGCCGTCGCCCGCCGCCGTCTCATAATCGAGGTTCGATTTTCCAAAATCGTTTTCATCGTGGCGCCGCCGGTCCACCGACAGTCTGCCAGTGATGGTCGTACTTGCTGTGGCGATCAAGACTTGATCGAGTGGCGGGACAGAGGGCCAATGGGGTTTTCAGTCCAAAATGATATCTGGACGGTCTTCTATTCATTTTACAATACGAAAATCGTCAACTATAAACGACGACGGTCAAAAGTAACAAAGAAAAAAAGCAAATCAATCATTCTAAATTCGTCGCACAGTGTCTCTCGCAGCGTTATGTTTTACTCCGAGCCCCTTTTAAATTTTCGAAATTCTCACAAAGCTCCCACATAGATTTCAAAAAAAAAAAAAAAAACCGATAGCCTTTGTTTATTTATTTACTTTTGTTATACAAGGCGTGTGAGTAGGAAAATATTTTAATGTCAATAATTTTTCAGTCGATTACACAGTGTGCGATTTTATACTTATAAAATATGTAGATGTCTACGATAGATATAAATCGTACAGTTATCGTTTTTAATTTACCAAAAAATAAAAGTTACCCTTAGGGAAAACGCCCACCCCTCGAAATTAAAAACGCCCACGCGAGTGCGGCAGCGCCCACGTCGGCAAACATTATCAGATGGACTATTATACTTTGATAATTAAAAAACCATATAGGTACTCATATTATAACCGACGAGAATTTGTTAATACATTTAATAGCATTTTCCCCTAATATGTACATGTCAATGAAACAATAAATCTCATTATTTCCAAAGCTAATTATAACTATTGCGGTCGGGAGAGCCCTTTCTAAGTTGTTCTCGGATAAAAACGAGAAAAGTTTACATTCTATATACTGAACATGACGTCCTATAAAATATAAGTTTTGAACATCACTGGTTGGATTCGCTTCATCAAAGAAAGCAAAAAAGAAGACGTGGAGAAGTTTTTTTTTTTTCATTTTCCTTTGCGAAAAACTTCAATCTATTCTTGATATTAAAAATAATATTTCCGTTTAATGTTGTCGTCAAATACTTTATCCATTAAAATAACATGTCATTAAAATTATTATTGTTTTTATTTCGAATTTCTCAACAATGTCGTCGTAACATTGTACGTATAGCTTAAGTTGGCAATAACGTTTTATTTTAAATAATAAAATATCACTTTGAATCGAATTGTTCGACAGCAGTCAGTTTAACGTAATCATTGCTTATATTTTATACATGTAGTACTAATTTTTGTCATATCGATTTAAAATAAATGCGTTACACTGTGATGGGTACATTTTTTTTTAATTGCATCCTACCCGAAGCTGCGTCTGTAATCCGAAAGTAAATTTTTGTTGCGCGATAAACATTAACTGATATTATGGGAGCATATTTAAAAAATGCGAGATCCGCAACCTTCGAATCTGCCCCTAAAGTCCTAATTTCTAATAGAAATTCCTTTCTCGGTATCCGCTTCATCGGAATGTATTTTAGAAATCTTCACCAAAGTTTCAAATACGACATTATTTTCAATTACGTTCTGTGATTTGTTGTACGTTTCTTTTCCCACTTTTTCACCGGCCATCATGTTGATGGGTTCTCTAGTGTTGTCGGTCCAGATTATTCTGATCTAGTTATTATTTCGACTGGTAAACGTCTAAAATCGGACTGAATTATGTGTGTTAAGTTTGGGCTTGGTGTCTAGTCTGTATAGTTATATTATAGTAGTTCCTATTTTTTACCGTCAAAGACCTGCAAGCGAGTACGTTGGCCTCTCGGGCTCCTCTCGATCCGGGCCCGGCCGCGGTGCACGTGTCCTCCGGACCGACTTCCGTCACGCGTAAGTCCGCGTTACGCCCCGGACGGGCTCGCACAAGATTCAATCGTCGAGGGGCGCGCGGGCGCGTGTCGTGGCCGCAACCGCTGCCGAATCTGCTCACCAGCGTGACATTCGCGTCACACGTTGCCGATACGGGTGCCGAGGGTAAATCGTACGAACAACTGCAGGTCGGCCGTCACGTGTATATAATATTATTTCGCAGACGTATTGTGCGATGTAGACCGTGCTGCGTACTACGAGTGTTTATAGTATCGACTGTGCGCGCGTCGATTTGCGTTTTAATAACAATTATTACGTCACCCGGGCAGAGTAGAAGCTCGATTCGTTAACCCTCGCTCCTATCGCCAGTAAGAGAGACCGACGGAAATAATAATATGCGCCCAACTGAATTCGACGGCACGAAAAATAACACCTTCTCGTTCGCGTTTTATTTTTCCTCCGGACGTTTTCAGAACGACGAACAATCTGATTCAATCGTATCGCCGCAATTTCCCGTTAAAATAGAAAAAAAAAACCTATCGCGTATTGAATATTAATAAATGTATTACTAAAGTTACACGCTGCAGTTACTGCGGCGTAACTTATGTATTTTAAACTTTTCTATCACTTCATCGGCGCGGAGACAATGGACGCTGTCTTTTGTTCAATTATTATCCGTTTTGGTTCTTGTACCCACGCTTGTTATACACGACTCGGTTTTCACCACGTTTTATTTTGAAAATAACTTCGGTTTACGAGAAATAGAAATCACAGTGATACATTTTATTAAAACGTTTGAATACGACGAGACGGCAATATATTATAGTTTTTCTACACGTACTCGACTCGGTGGTTATTCAATATGGTCATATGATTATTATCGTTCTAAGACTACAAAAGGTTCGAAAACATATTTTTCCTCGTCAAACCACAGAAACTACGATGAATGGTAACGTTTAATTTTACGACTTCGGTCGTACGAATATCGAATACGTCTGGAAAGCGAGTAGTTTCCATGGGAAATTCATCCCTCCTCCCCCCCGTAATTTCGCCTACGACGCCTATAATAGTACGCGAGCAACATTACCTTTGTCGCGTGCGTCATTGTCTTAATTAATGCGAAGAAGTTTCGGACAGATCGCACCATTCGGAACGTATGCATCCGCAGCATAATATAGTCCACAAATATATACGCCGCCGTTTTCACTCTACTCGTAACCGACTCTGTTACGTATTATGTACTATTGTCTCCGCCCTAGGTCGGCTCGCTCGCCGTGGGACGACACTGTGAGTCTACGTCTTATTGGAGAAACGATAGTCGTTAGAACGGTATAATAGGGAAACTCTGTCGTAGATAGTTAAGCAACTATATATTACGGCAGGGACGGGCGGACCGCGTTTCTTTTTTTTTCTTTTTTATTTGGCCCGAGCTACATTTTTAAATTACTTTGTACAATTTTAACATTTCCCCGTTATTTCTACAAAAGATCCATTTTTATCTACAGAATTAAGTTTCGACCCGTTGAAAAATTTTCGAGATGTAGCATCGAAAATGTTATCTACGTTTTTGGACGACTTAAATATTCCGTGAACGCGCGCCGTCTAATCTATCAAATCGATATAGAATCTATTATAGATAAACCAGTCTCACGGATGAAAGGACACCACCGACTTTGTGTCGTCACAAAAACTACTCTCACATCGAACGAGTCGTAAAAACTATACGAAACAAATAATATGTTAATCGTAAACATTCGTTTACCTGGTGTTTTTCTTTCTTTCTACGCTTAAGTTGCTCTGGTGAATTCGAGTTGCCCGTCGCCGTCACGTCCGTGCGACCGTATTGTTTTCTACGACCGGCGAGCTGACGACGATCGTCATCGCAGCAAATCTCTCGATCGCGAAACGTTTTTGCGGCGCGTGACCCGGAAAAGGTTCGCCACATCTTTTTCTGTTTTCAACGCGCGCCTAGGAAGCGTAAATCAATGGTTTGACCGCGAATACGTTCACATAATATTGGACGTTATAATAATTTAATTGTGAGCAAACTGTCCGCCGGGAGACCGACGACGTCGTTCGTCTACAGACGCGTTACACGTACGTGTATACGCGTTATGTACCTGCGGCGGTGTTTGTGCGTTGTATATTGCGATTTCGGTGCGCCGAGTCAGCGAGGTTTACTACACGCCTACTACGCGCACGACTACGATAATAATTACGAACGCGACGATTACGGGCGAAATTGCAAATAAAAAACGAACCGAGAATGACGCGAGGCGGTCGCGAAAGCGAGCTCCCGGACGGAGCGGCTAGATGATAATATTATAACGGCTATGTTTTCATAAGGCTGTTGCGGTAAACGCCCGGGGAGGGATCAAAGGCCCGCGCGTCACACTCGTTTGCCGCGCTCGATTTCCCCGCGATGTGTTTTCACACTCGCCGCGAATCTTAATCGAGATCTCTTTGACCATGCACTGCGGCAACAGTCGAAGCCCCGGTTTGTTCTCGTACTTGTCACGACGGCGGCGGCGGTGGCAACGTTAAAACGTACATATTGTGCGGTCCGATATTGTAGAGCGCGATAATCCGTATCCGATAGATTCACACAGATCGCGTTTCGCAGAGCGTATTTCGCACAAACCGAACGGACAGAATCGCGTTCGCTATCGAATAATTACGATTGATGATGAACAATAATTATTATTGTAATATAATAATCGAATAATACGCTTTAGTTTACTTTGTGCGCAAAGGATATAATGTTATTAGTTATCATTCGGTGTATTCCGTATACGTCATTCGTTTCGTTTTACGAAAGTACTACCCCTCCTCGACTGTAATCCCTCAGACATAAAAATTTAATGGGTTCTATTGACAACCAAAGGTCGGCGGTTCGCAGTACACCCTCGACGCCGTACTAAATCGCGTTGTCCGAAATACCATTCGATCCTGCGAAAACGTAAAAGGGACGAACGTTTTCCTTTAATGAGAAATTTAAAAATAATTACAACAAATACGTATCTTCCATTTGCATTTCTCCTTCCCTAATCCGCGACTCGTGTACTGCCCGCAATGACTGATGATTGCCCCCTTAACTGCGCGTCGCTCTCCATTCATTAAAACACCATCTTGGCAAATATGCAAATCCACTGTAATCTACACGGCTGGGGCTAAAACGTTTTCGGAGAGAACAAAAACAACCGTGGAATCCCCGTCGCCGCCGCCGCCGCCGCGCCGCCGTCGGTTTTACAAATACCCTCTTCCTCCGCCGCAGTAACGTTTTTGACGGGTAAAAGGCCTTTCTAAATGCCAAAATGTGTTCGCACGAACAAGCGTCGTTCTCTGTGATGGGTGCCATAAAAATTTTTACTTTACAATCTTATACGAGCAGCCCTCGAGATACAATTAGGCGGTTTTCGTAAAACGTTTCGAAATAATGTGAAACGCGCGTGTAGGCCATACCGTAAAATGCTGCACACAACACCGCAGGTCGTAAAAACACGTTTTTATTATTTTCATTGTTATTAATATCGAGACGCTGGAATTTGGTAATTTATTATTTCACGGAAAAAGCTCGTTTGACAATAGTAAAAACGGTAACACTCGGATGAGGTAAAAAGGTGACGGGTGATAAATATCGGTGAGCTATTTTTATTGTTCGAATCGATGTACCATTATTGCAATATCGGTTTCGAATAACTAGTATTGTGAGTTAGGCGAAGGCATCTATGAAAACAGTTTATGCGACTATAAACAACAAAAAACCTATGAGAATATTTTCGAAATTATCCGTTCGACGCGACGTTAATTTTTCCAGAGTAACCTAGCAGAATCGATCGACTTCTCGGACAGGACCAAAAATAATCATAACCGTGTTTTCTACGATCGGCGAAATGTGTCGCTTAAATTTTCCTCGGACGGTGCCGAAACGATTCAATAATAATCGAACCGACGCGCGACGACGAGAATTTGATCGACTGCGCGACGTTGCGCGCGTTTCCGCAGACGCATAATAATGTCCTAAAACGATTAGACGTCGTCGTCAATCGATAATAATATTATTATTGTTCAGAC